>CM053785.1:719166210-719601210 GCA_028749045.1 Cupressus sempervirens | reverse complement strand
AGTGATGATAAAGAACATGATATTCACTATGTAGAACATTGTTTCATGAAAAGAATTGCTTATATCAAAGAAAGAAGCATAAGTATCGATAAACATTATGTTTGGTTAGATAGGTGTGTTTCACAATTCAAATCACCTAGACCATTTTATGCACTTTTTTGATATCATTGTAATGAAAACATATCATTGTGAGGCCACCCTAGTCACCTTGTTTTGTCAAGAAACCTATTTCATCTAAGGTTTCTTGCTTCTAAGTTTGGGCTTCATTGAAAATTAGAAGATTTAAAAAGGGTTTCAAACACCCTTCAAAACATGTTTTCCTTAATAAAAAACATACCTCACGTATGGATTTTCTCTAAAAGTGGACATGTGGCAAAGGAGAACATGATGGTGTTGGATCTTTCATCAAATGTTCTCTGCAAAAGTATCAAATGAATTATAAGAGAGTCAACCTAAATAATGCATATGACATTGTTCAATGGTGCAAGACACATTTTGCATCAAATGAGGTTGGTGCATCATCAAGAATGAGTCAAGCAATACCATGTAGATTATTTTGAGAGATATCAGGTAAATGTCTGCATGTGTATATATTTTATCTTATCTAATTTAATTTATAGAATTTGTACATGAATTTATATATTTTTGTCTGTAATATATATATATATATATATATATATATATATATATATATATATATATATAATATGTGTCTATATGTGTGGATAGAAAAACTATGCATGGTTGCAAGAAGATAGATAAAACACTATCCTTGCATTCTGAAATGAGTACCGATCATCACAAGTGGACATTGTACACAAGAGACTATTCATGTTTTTGTTATTATTGTGTCGATCACAATCATAATGAATGCATCAATCAGCATCATGGATATGTACGTACATGGACTTTGGTGCCACTTGTTGTTACTAATACAGTTGACATAGACGAAGACAAAAACTTTGATGATATTCCTTTGATTTCTACTTATTATAACCAAATATTAGGACTAGATTGACTTGGCAAGACATTTTTTTAAAATAATAAATATATATATATTAAAGTCACAATGATAATAAATAAAGCTCACATACATATGTATGATATTTATTGTGTGTAGGTGAAGTCTTTGCAGTTATTGTTGAGTTTGATAATGTACAAGGATTGAGTTAATATTTATTGTGTTACACTGTAGAAATGATGAAGTCAACTGAACCTTAAGAAAGTGATGGCATGTTATTCCCTATAGATATATTGTTTGAATATATATACATTACGTGTGTTTATTATTAAATGATGAATTTATTTATTACATGTACACATTAAATTAACTTTTAAATGCATGGTGTGAAGCTTTAGTTAGTTTGGAAGGAAAATATCTCAACTTAAATAGATTAGTGAAACATGGAATTCACTTTGTTGATTACCAACTTGAAAATAAAGTGCTTAAATATGGTATTGCTACCTTCATTTCTCTACATCTAGTTAAACATAAAAGTGGATGTCAAAAGTGGAGATTAGATACTAAGGACCATGAGAGAATATTAAGCATTCACCATGAGTGTATGGAACCACTTGGAACCACTTGAGATATTTCATATTTGTAGCACTTGCTTAAATATTTCATATTTCTAGGACTTACTTAGATATTTCATAAACTTACCAAGTCACTCTTTGATCCAATTAAAATTTATCTACTATATGTATGTACATGTATGTATGTATCTTCATTTAATATATTTCATGTGTGTATGTTCATTTTATGTAACTTAGGACAATTATATGGGTAGGCATGTGTACATGTTCATTCCATACATAACTTGTAGGACTTATAGCATGTACATGTGTTCATTTTGATGTATTTTAGGACTTATATGTCTATCCATTGTACATATGAACTCATTTCATGCAACTTAGGACTTATATAATTGTGCATGAACTCATTCATTTAACATGTGTGGGACTTATATTGAATACACACATGTTCATTTCATATAAAGGTTAGGATTTTATATGTGTACATATGCATTTTCATCAATCGTGTCTCTTTAAATAACTTTCATCATGTGTTTTAATGTTGAATCATGTACATCTAATCATAAACTAGAAACATAAATATATCACATGCCTAATAATAAATTGAACCAATCATTTTACATCTAACCATACACTAAATACATATAATATCACATGGACCATAAACTAGAAACATATATCAGATGTCTAATTATAAATTGAACTAACCATGTAGATCTAACCATAAACTAAATACATATATCACATGGACCATAAACTAGAAACATATATATCACATGTCTAATCATAAATGAATCATAAACACACATGTGCAAAGATCAATATGCATATATATAAATGTCAAATCATAAATGTATATGTCTCAACAAGATCAATGATAAAGTAAAAATGTGCATGTGTCCTAAACTAGAGAGTCATCCAAACACATATGGAAAAAGTGACCCTTTGACTGAGACTCATGAGGATCATGTGTGTATGGAGTATCAATTGAGCCTTGCAAATTAAAATATATTGATTCATTAGACACATATATATATATATATATATATATATATATATATATATATATATATATATATATATATATATATATATATATATATATATATATATATATATATATATATATATATATATATATATATATATATATATATATATATATATATATATATATATATATATATATATATATAGCCTATAATATATATATATATATATATATATATACTATATATATATATTAATATATATATATATATATATATCTATATACCTATATATATATATATATTTATATATATATATAATATATATATTTACTATATACTATATATTCTACTATATATATATATATATCTATAATATTCTATATATATATATATATATATATCTATATATACCTATATATATATTATATATATATATACTATATAGATATATATATATATATATAATACTATATATATATATAATATATATATATATATATATATATATATATATACTATATATATATATATAATTATATATATATAATATAATATATACTATATATATATATATATATATATATATATATATATATATATATATATCATATATATATATATACTATATTATATAATATATATATATATATATATATATATATATATAATTATATATATATAATATATATATTAATATATATATATATATATATATATATACTATATATATATATATATATATATATATATATATATATATTATATATACCTATATATATTGCCTCAATCAACTCCTAAGGTCACCTCAAGTGGAGCTGCAATAGATTGTTGTGCATTTGAGTGTTGAGTTGAGTGCTACATGCTAGACTACTAAGCAATAGAGTGCTCAATGCCAAAGTCCTATGAAAATTTTTGTATATTCTGGTGTGCATGACTGATGGCATGTCATGCATTGCTTCAAATATAGGCCTCTATAAAAATGTCTTTGTAGCACTATGTAAAGGCATCCCCTGTGTATCTGTGATGTACAAATATGCCTATAAGAGATCATCTATAAGATACAAGGCCATCTCCATATGTCTATTCTCTCTAGTGAGGCTACGCATATTAACTAGGATAGGAATGCATGCAACTCTATAGATGTCATCAATGGGCAGTGTAGTACTCGATGATGCCTCTAGAGATTATCTATGTTGATTGGATCTACTCAAAAATTATCTACCTAGAGTGTCAAATGTAATGATCCTTATTGTAGATGCAATGTGTCCTATCAAATTAATTTCTTCCCTTTGAGAAGTAATAACAACTCTATCTATAGTAGCAACCATCAAGTGTTAGAGTCACTGTTAGGGTTCTAGATCCCACCAATGCATGATGGAGAGAAACAGGATGAGTAAGCTCATGATATGCATCACAATCATAAACTCTATCATGTCCCTAACCATAATATCCTATAATATCTAAATAGTTGATCTAGTGCCCCAAACTAATGTCCATGTATGATTGTTGGGAAAACTATAATAGAATTTGGTCGTTATTAGGATAACAAACATTGGTACTAGGAATCAAGGGTATATCATACAAATAATCTGTGGCACAACACATCTATAACTTGATATGCATTGGCCTTGGTCTTCCCCTCATAAAATTCTAAAACCTCTTATTTTTTTAATCTCCTTAGAAACCAGGCTCTGAACCTTTTCTAAGGACATACCAACCAAGATCTTTTCTTTAAGCTCAAAAAAATCCTATCTATAGAGTGTGATGCATATGCATTTTTTGATCCGAGCTTGTCAGTATGCTCCTCAAGACTAGTCAAAATCTTCTTACATTTTTCTCTATATAGATGATATGGAGATCTCTCAATAGTTGATCTCAATCTAGCAGTCTTTGTGCTCACAAACTGGACTATAGTGGTCATATTAAAAATGTGAGAGTGGATAGGTGGCACATCAACACATGGTCCTTGTCTCTATCCCTACCCTTTCCCCTGATCATATCCCTATCCCTAACCCTCTCCCTATCCCTAATCTTGAGGTTGAGGCTAACCATAATGTGGGATTTCATCTATGGATAATATGTGCAAACTAAATGTTAACTTAATATTACAAGAGGATAAGGGATGCCATATAATTACAAGAATGTGCATTCAATAAGGGGTTGTGATAGGTTCTATCAATAATCTAAGGTCATAAGGGGTCTTATTAAGTCTTATAAGTATTTCTAAGGTCTTAAGAGGTCATGTATAAGGTCCTATTAGGTAGGTCTTATTAGTAATCTAAGTTGTTCATAGGTCATATTAGGTGTTAATCAAAATAAATTAAATGTAGGAGAGAGAAAGTGTGAGAGAGGAGAGAGAAAGTGAAGAGAGAGGAGAAATGAGAAAGAGTGAGGAGAGAGAAAGTGAGAAGAGAAAGAGAGAAGAGAGAGAAAGTGAGAAGAGGGAGAGAGAGAAAGTGAGAAGAGAGAGAGAGAGAGTTTTTCTACAAATCCTAGAGGTTTTCATTTTTATTCATCTAGAGTTTTAATTGGTTTTTTGTTTTCTACATCTACCTAGTCCTATTTTTTGTTTTCGTTGTCTATCTACCTAACATTTTATATTTTTAAACATATTATTTCTTCCAACTACAATTTTAACTATGTTTTATCAATATTTTCTAATATGTAAACTAAAATACAACATATAAACATAAAACCAATTAACATATACTAAAAATAACTAAATACCCATAAAAAATAATTAAATATTCATTAAAAATAACTAAAATTTCATATAAGAGGCTACTGAACATTCATAAAAAAACTAAATATACATTAAAGACCACTAAAATTTTATTAAAAATATTAAATATTCATTAAAAACACAAATATGAAAAAAAAATGAACATACCTCGTAGGTTGGATTCTTGAAGAAGGTAAAAAATGGTAGGTCGGAATAATGATGCAATTGAAGACATCAAAATTTTCTCTCTAAACACTTCAACAAAATCATAGCCATGAAAATGAAATGTAAAATGCTAAAGCAATAATTTAAAAGCCATTTTTGGTGGAAAAAATGTGGTTTTAACAGCTTCACATGAAGCCCTATGTGGAAAGCGGCCCATCCAACTGTTGGAGTTGATGAAGGCCAACTCCGAAGACACCCAAGATCACCTACATGTGAAAACCTGTCAAAGAGAAGCCAAGGAGAGGAAGAGCATGGAGCAAGGGAAAAACCCTAAATGGACATGAGAGACCACAAGTATGCAAACACAAGAGAAAATGTATTTACAATGAGAAGTGATGTGATGAAAATACAATGAGGGAGCCCGAATATAAAAAGCTCATGGAAGCTTGTAGAACAAGCTAGAAGGTGGTAGAAGATAAGGATGACAACTCAGCACACATCCACAAAAGGTGGAACATGCTAGAAGGGAACAAACTCCTGTGTTGTCAACAACTAACCACTACATGCATTAAATACAAAATATTAAATAAATGCATTTACCTAAGTAAGCTTAAGTAATAGAATAAATAATTAATAAATTAATTATTTACTCTAACACCCCCCCCTTTAAGTGAAACTTAGGGAAATGCCTTAAGCTCACAAAACTAAGATGAAATGCAGAATGGGTCTCGGCAACGAGGCCATGTTAGGTACCCATGAACAATGCAACAAAATGTAACCTCTAAAAATAGGGAAAGAGAGAAAACCACGTGTGAAAAACCCTCCCCCAAAAAGAGGTAACCTAGTGAAGAACTGAAGAAGCCTCCAACTAGGGAAATGTCCCCTAAAATAGGAACAAGGAGTGATCATGAAGAGCATCACTGAAGCATGAAGAGCTGCAAAATCTGCCAAATTCCTGATTTGAAGAACCCCCATGGAAGAAGAAGGCACGAACCAAGCGTGTCTATATGGTACATGATCCATCTCACCGAAATGCATAGGTTGCCAGCCACTACAATCGCCTTGTACATAGGATCAACCACTGAATACACAGTTCACAATATCGAACCATCAAACCATAGATGCATTAGAAAAATAGCATAACCCCCCCTTAATGCAGATGGGGTGTGATGACAGGCAATTGAGAAGGTGGGCCAAAGTCTCCAGCAGATGAACCAAGAATGATGAGAGAAGGAAAGAGGTATAGACACCTATAAAGACATGGTCAAACTGACTCTGCATGAGGCTAATGTCATGGAAGGGATACTCACTTGACAAAGGGAGAAGGCCTAAATAGCAAACAACTATCCCCCCCATGGTGCTTTATAAAAATAGTGCATGTACAACTGACTCAAAACAACATTCATGATCCCCAGAATGCAAAAGTGGCACTTTATCTCAATGTGATACAAAAAGGTGCTTCAAAATGATAGCTACAATGATCAAAACTAAAAACAAGCTAATACAAAAGAAAGTACAACTCAAAACAAAGGAAACCATGCTAGGAAAATGATCCTCGGGTCTAAAACACTCAAGATATCCACCATATAGCAAAAATGCCAAAAATATGATTGAAAGAGCATGGGCCAAAAACTTTTTAAAAAGGACCACATTTCTGAAAAGTACATAGAACCAGCTTTCTAGAAATATTAAGTTTTCAAAAAATGGGCATGGGATGCAAAAGATATGCTTGTCGGAGTAAAAAACACAACTTCAGACTTCAACTAAAAAATAGGCAACAAAAATGCATCAAAACCTAAAAAATACCTACACCAATGTCTCCATCTCGAAACCAGCTTTTTGACATTTTTTTCGGGTTGTAAAAATACTTCCGTATGCTCAAGTTATGGCCAAAAAATTGAAGGTAGGTCAAAAAGGACCTAGAAGGAGAGTGTAAGCAAGGCTGATGTAGTGCTAATGTCAGCATTTGACTAGGAAACATTTGATGGTTTGCAGACCGTCACAACAAAAAAGGATGCCATGTGGCATGCCACATGACAGGTCCATGTGGCAGCAATGTGGCAAAAAGGTTGACGTGGTAGGGTCCACGTGGCACGTGGTGACAGGTACTAACGCAGCAAAAAATGTTGATAGAGCACGCTAAGTGGATGAGCGGAGGTGGCGGCTGATGTTGGGAGGCGGAGGAACTGCAGACACCAGTGGAGGTGTAAAAGACTGGTGGAGACTACAATAGCTGAAGGTGGCAAAGAGCAGGAGAGAGGCCCGTGGCGGAGCTGGGCGACGTAGCGGCTGAGGCAGGGTGGTCCGCTAGCGACGGCCAGGCTGAGCTGCTCGTCGGCAGCTCAGCCGATTGTGGTGGTTTGCGAGCAGTGCACAGGTGGCCACCCAACGATGCACTAGCAGCATTGTTAAAAATAATTTTTTTTTAAAAATGCCAAAAAAGTCCATACATTCCGTACGGCAGCCTGTAGGGCTAAAAAAAATTTGCCTCCCAGAGCTCTGTCTCCAAAATTGAAAAGCTTTATATGAATCTTGACTGCAAGCGGCCTTCTAGATCCAATGGTGATGTCCGTTTGGCCCCAATGTGCTCTAAAAATTCGTTGTTCCCCTGATTTGAAGAAAAAATGCACAAACAAACTAGGGTTTGTGACTTCAAATCACGGCTTCAAAAATCCTTCAACCAAGCAGCAACATGAAGGCTCTGATACCATGTTGGAGTTGATAAAAGCCAACTCCAAAGACACCCAAGATCACCTGCATGCGAAATCCTGTCAAAGAGAAGCCAAGGAGAGGAAGAGCATGGAGCAAGGGAAAAACCCTAAACGGACATGAGAGACCACAAGTATGCAAACACAAGAGAAAATGTATTTACAATAAGAAGTGATGTGATGAAAATACAATGAGGGAGCCCAAATATAAAGAGCTCATGGAAGCTTGTAGAACAAGCTAGAAGGTGGCAGAAGATAAGGATGACAACTCAGCACACATCCACAAAAGGTGGAACATGCTAAAGGGGAACAAACTCCCATGTTGTCAACAACTAACCACTACATGCATTAAATACACAATATTAAATAAATGCATTTACTTAAGTAAGCTTAAGTAATAGAATAAATAATTAATAAATTAATTATTTACTCTAACACCAACTTCAGTCAAAGCTCGGTTCACATGGCTTCATGTGAAGCCATGTGGTGGCTTTGCACGAAGCCTTTTCTTTGTTCAAAGCATGTAAAAATCGATATTTTCACTTTTCATCTGATTTGTTCATGATGAAAAGTGGGAACCATTACCATGGCTTGACCCTAGATCACCCCATTGGCCCTCTTGAACACCCCCTCCCCTCGGTCTAGGACTCCCTCCCTTCCCCCAATTTAAATAGACCCCCTTTTGTATGGGATGAATTTGTAATAAAGAACCTAAGGGTCGAGGAGGAAAATCTAAAGAAGATGGTGTCAGAGCTAAACCTAAGGTTCAACACCATGGTGGAATTTTCTGTCAAATTCATGCATGTAGTAGCTAATACCCTCAAGGTGTTGGAGAATAAGAAGGTTGAGGGTAAAGTGAGGGTGGAGACTAACAACTTCTAGAGGCTTTACATGTTTCTTTTGGATGATTGTCTACAAGTGTTGTTGTGAAAACTAGCCCCCCTCCCCCTGGAGAAGGAGGAATGAGGGTTTGACCTCAAACTGTGTTTCTTATTTTTTCATTGTTTTATAAAATTTTCAAGTATAGGCAATGCATGGTTGTTAAGACTATTTGGATAATGGAGACTATTAAGACTATGGTTAATTTTGCTACTAGTTTAGTTTCTACTCTTTATTTTTTAGTACTATTTATTGTTTTATTAGGTGGTTAGATAGTTGGATATTAAACTCTCTTTCTAACACTGTGTTTTTTTATTAAATATGGGTTCCTAGTGGGTTGTTATTCAATTGATAGTTAATATGTCTCTAATTTTAATCTTTTGGGCCACTCACACCTTTTTTACTATTTCTTAATATTAAAAACAAAAGTTACAATTTACTTAGTCCTTTTTACATAAATTAAAAAAATTAGTGACAAAATAGACTATGAATTATTATATTATATTATATTTATTTAAGAATTCTTTCAACATTTAACTATACATATTTTGTCTACTAAGAAAATATTTTGTATGAATTTCAATTTTTAAAAAATTATAAATGAAATATAAAACTTGAGACATATAAAGATTACATTGAAAAGGATTTTACCTCCAAAAGAATTCCACCAAACACATTATCGCCATTAATCCTTGTTTCCTATTTCGTGTTACATACACAATGCATTAAATACTTTACACTATATGATGATAATGTTAGAACTCCATTTATTTGGTAGTGTTTGTCTGGATGAATATACGTACTTAGATGTGAACTTTTTTTGCACTCTTAATAGATTTAAATAACAATGTAAAAAACATAGGCAAGAGGCTATAATACAAGAACAAGTTGTGAACTTCTTATCTAAGAGGTCTTTTGTTAAGTCTACTCGAACTTAACTACTAATAATAATTTATCAAAATAAATAATGATAATTAACTATGACTTTAACCTATAAATGATTAAAAACCAATGCAAGAAATATAGTAATATAAAAGAGATAACAAAATCAATAATTAACATAGAAAGTATAATAACAAAAATTTAACTATAATATTATTTATGTTATTATACTTTCTATGTTACTAAATTGTTTATTTTATTATATATTTTTTACTATTATATTTTCTTCAAAAAAATTTGAAACTCTACTAAAACTGTAAAAAAATTGTCACATCAAGATGCATATATTTGACTGGAATAGACACTAGAGTTTATTTGGCTAGTGTTGTGTCATTAAATTGGAATTAGATTTATTCCAATTTTCCTATTCCCGTTTCCCTATTCCAGATTAATTCCAGCCAACAAACGGACCTTTAATTTATTTGACTTGCATAAGCATGGACATGGGCATATATAAACCTAGACATGAAACAATTTGGCCGCGTAGCTATTACCTAAAGAATAAACTAAAACTCATTTCTTACCAATGGAAAAACTTTATTTTTCTTCAAACATTTTTTAGTTTACTATTTAATCACTACTGTGCAATACCACCTCCCACGTAGGTACTTTCCACGATAGTCAGATATGTTTTAAAATCATTACCTTAATAATTCTCTATTCGAACATGACAGGTCAGTTCGTGCCTATTGCCCGTTGGGCACCACCATTGTTATTCTATCAACATTAAACTTACGCTCAACGTAAAATGGTCATGCTACCTGGAAATAACACTACGCATGGTTTTTATGTGCTTTACACATCAATGTTTCTTTCTGTGTCCTTCAGACTTAATTGGATGCGTATATTTTTATCGTTGAGTTTCTCTACAATGTTTTAAAACCCATGCTTCAAATTTTTATTCATTGTATTCTTTACGTTGTTGAGGATGTGTGGGAATTTTACATAAATATAAAATAAAATCTACATAAATATTTTTAAAAAAATTATGTTTAAATATATATGCAAAATCTTCAATTCTTAATAGTTACAGTTACTTCGAATATTACAAATAAGAACATTTTGAACTTGTTTATTATTTATGTTTCAAAATTTACTTGATGAAAATTTATATTGGATATAATATTATAGACTTTGATGTTTATTTTTGTTATTAAAAATCATATGTAAAATTTAAGAAATTGATTATATTGTTAATTAATTAATGATAACTATGTTATTTTTATTGATTTTAACTAAATTTTGATAAGTAAAATCAAATTTGAAATAGAATTCAACATATTTTATCTTTGTGGGCTCTGAAAACCTATTGTCTTACACTCTTATCATAACTCTAAAACCCCTTGTTGCAAATGCATGTTCACATATATTATAGACCCTCATATGTATGTGTATGTGTAAATTTCTTAACTCTTTCTTATTTATGCATAGTTCATATAATTGTGATCAAAATTCTTTTCTCCAAACTTCCTTTTGGTATTTGAATATAATGTTTTACTAAAACCAAGGTACAATTAATCCATTTCATTTAGTGCAAGGTTTATTAATACCTTCCTTTAGGATAAATGATATGTTACACTAACATTTATCATTGAAGTATATTACTTGTAACCAAATCAAGAGCTTAAAAAATATATATATGAACATTCTCATGTGCTTATAATGCTTGGCATTAGATTTACAACATTTATTTTCCCTTTCATCACCAATATCTTTTCTAACACAAACTCTTCAATTAAAGAGGATGACCTTCTAATTTTCATTCATTGTAAAATAATGGAACTTCTTCTAGAGGCTATTTGAATTTTTGTAAAATTCTATGAAATAATATTTACTATCTTTTTGTTCATGAGAAATTCATGTTTTCACAATTTATTGGGTTGATATACAAATATAGGTCAATAAGATGGACTTGATGCTTTTCTACCCTAGAAACCTTTCCAATCACTTGAAGTGTGGTTTGCATCATTAAATGTAGTCACCCAAATATGTCACCCTATTATGTGCAAATGAAGGATTTGATCACAACACCGTGGATATTTCTTGCCTTCTTTGTTGTATTTTTTGGGCAAATTGTGTTTCAATTTTTGCATCAATTTTTCTTTTCTCAATGGGAACTAAATGAAAAATCTTGCCTCTTTCTTCACAATAAATGTATTTAAATATCTTTTAAGTGTGAGATGATTAATAGATCTTCAAATTGGCTATCACTTCTCAAAAATAATACTAATGTAAACACAATCATGCCATTACAATAGAATAAAAGTGCTTGTGCTTCTTAATATTGAGACCTTTTGAAATAGATTGATAGCTCTTAATCCTCCTTATATGAACTCTTTGAACTGCTAATCACTATCCTCAAAATGACCAACCTTCTGCTCCATTTATTACACATGTTGTCATTAACAGAAATGATTATTTAACTATAAACAATTGAAATTCTAATTTTAGAAATAGAAATTAACATCTAACAATTTGTTTGGCTAAAATTTTAAAAAAATCCGGTTAATTATTACTAGTGTGCGTTCCTTGTGGATAACAAATTGAATATAGTTGCTCCATGTATTTCTGCCCTGGCAATAATTCTATATTATCAATAAGTATGGCTGAAGAGGGAAAAGTCTTACCATTGTATGCTAATAGAAACAGAAGCCTATGTAAGAACCACAGATTTTATTGATAGAACAGGAACACATTATATTTAGCAACTAATCCGTGGGCACTATTTACTTATTGCCTAAAGAGAGACGAGAATTGAAAGAGTTAAAATATAAAATACTGATTTAATTGATTCAGATTTTCTGGATACATTTCGGATATAATAAGAATTGATATTGAAACGATATTGAATATTATTTATATTGATGTCTAAGTATTTTTATATAGTCTTATTTTCTCTTACAACAACCACTTAAGAGAATAACTTCCCAGCAACTATATATTGAACTAATTTTATTTATCTAATCTAAACACAGAAACTAATGTAATAAATCTAACAAGAATTTCATCTGTTGCAGGAAATGAAGGAGACTATGGATGCACAACTGAATCAGGGTTTCTTCTCTTGTGGGGGGCAGCATCTTTTGTCTGGAAACTGTCCTTGACAGCTCGGAGCTGAAAGACATGGTGACCCTGTCTTCTCCACCTTTGCAATCAGCTTAGCACGGAAAGTACTCTCCCTTGCAATATTTGTATACTCATTCTGCCTCCCACACAGACCGACAATACAAATTGCAGAGATGAGAAGGAAACCTAGAGCCACTTTCATGAGTCCCGAGCTACCCATTCTATTCTAGTCTCTTCCTCTCTCCCTCTGTAGTAACTGCAATTCCTTGATGATTATAGAGAAGAACAAGCACAGTCGTTTACTATAATTATTCAATCCATCTCTTTGAGCTTCACGACAGCTCTATTTATAGACAAGTACTGTAATTCTCATTGAATTTTCGTTACGAAAACGTTGTATTGTCGGTGGGTACTTTCTTCGAATATCAGATGTCGTATCAATCATATTCCCGGAAATGAATGTGTTGAAAACTGAAATCTAAACTTCCTGAGAAAGGTAACGAAGGAGAATTTCAGTTATCTTCAGTAGCGAGTAAGTTCCCACTTTCTTACAAATGATCGTGTGTCGAAAGAATATCTTTGTGTAAAGGTAAACGGTGGGTACTTTCTTCGAACCCCAAATAGTTCATTCTCAAATAAATTAACCGACTTCATACCTCGATACGAATCACTGTGAAAATGATTTACCGAGAATTTATATCGTCAACGTCGAAGCGCCCGCATGGAAAATCGTAATGTTTTTTCGAAAACGAGGTACCAAAATCGTGCGTAGAATTTTTGTTTACGCGGCTACAAGTAACTGAGGAAACTGAGAGGGCCCAACGGTAACAGCCATCGTTTTAACACTCAACGTAAATGAGAGGTCCATCCAGTTCGGAAATTACACTTCACATGCTTTTCTGCACTTTCCACATCAATGTTGCTTTCTCTGTTTTTAAATGGTAGACGACGATGTATACCGAGGTAATGAGAAGGACCGTGCTTAGGTAATGACAAGTTCAAATTTCACTAGGGGTAGGGTATGTACGCCTCGTTTGTAGCACCAAGCGCCTCTCAAAAAAGAGTACGAGGTAGTCTCATATCACTGTCACCATACGTAAACCCAAAAACTATGGCATAGTGTCGTGGACTATAAAACCCCCTTTCCTTTCCTTTCCTTTTTTTTTACAGTAAGGGCAGACATGTTTGCGTTGAAAAAGTTAAGTTTGTCGGACAGTGGATGCATTCCTTATCGTACCAAATGTGTTAAATATTGTAGTGAAAAATTATATGAAGTGGCAAACAAACATTTCTTTTAGAAAGGGTAAATGATGACGTAATTTTTTCATTCATCAAGATAGAAAAATGTTAAGATAGATATCTAGTTGACATAAAGTAAGTTATAGATTTGAATTCATCGTTATATATATATGGTGCTGGTGATATATACAAAGGATTTTGTAGATATATTGCAGTATTTTAAATAATTTTTGAGATCTTTTGTGGAATGTAAAATATTGTTTCTATTTTTTAATCAATTTAGCTTTTATTTAAGATAAGCTTACTGTCCTATGCTCAATCTTCTATGCACTCTTGATTTTGAAGGTTCATTGTTTTGAAACATGAAATGTGTTAGTATTCTATATTTTATTTCCTTTTGAATGTGTTGTTCCTGAAGGTTACATTAGTGATATATAAATCTATCAATGATGATAATAAGTGGCATAGATCTAAAATTTAATAGACCATGAGATATTACATTTATATCAAAAAAAAAATCATAATAGTGAATACTATATGTTAACTAGTGGGTTTATTGGTGACAATATAACTATGCATTAGTGAGATATTAGAACAAGAGAGGAGAAAAACTAGGTGGGGAAACAAAACAGAGATATTTTGGAAAGACCCCTTTCAAATAGTTGGAATACGACATTGCTCAAATTTATATATTTTTTTGGCAAGATTGATAGGTTGAAGATTATTATGCTATGTCTAGATAAGAAACTTTTTTTTTGATGAATAGTCCTTTTCTATTAATAAATAATATACTAAGAATACAATTCACAAAAAAAGGGCCGCGGGATACAAGATCACCCCTATGCCCAATCTAGATAAGAAACTTTGAGCTGAAATCATTCGTTAGAAAGAAAAGGAGCTTGAGAACATTAAATTCAAGAATGGTGTATCACCTCTCAATAATATTTTCCTAAAGGCTTAAATAGATATAATTGTGCATCCCTATGAAATGTACAAAGAATTTTGTAAATGTATTCTAGTACTCGTAAATAATTGATTGCTTCATATATTCTTTTTTATCTTGGTGACATATACAAAGGACTTTGTAGATGTATTGTAGTACTCATAAATAATTTTTGAGATTTTTTAATGCAATGCAATATATTATTTCTATTTTTTTATCAATTTAACTTTTATTTAGGGTAAGCTTAGTGTCTAGTTTTCCATCTTGTACATGTTCTTAGTTTCGAAAAGTTTATGCTTTGAAACATTAAATATGTTAAGATTTTATATTTTATTTCCTTTTGAATGTGTTATTCTTGAAGGTTACATTTTTTTATTAATTATTCTATCAGTGATGACAATAAGTAGCATAAATTTTGAATTTTATAGATTGTGAGGTATTTTAGCTTATGCCAAAAAAAAGTTATTAGAATACAGAATATTGTATGTTAACTAAGGGATCTGTTGGTTATAATATAACTATATATTAATGAGATATTAGAGCAAGAGAATGGACAAATTATAGGTGGGGAAACAATAGAGAGATAATTTAGAGAGACCCCTTTAAAATAACAGGAAGATCTCACATTGCTCAAATTCATTTTTTGGTTGACAAGATTGATAGGTTGAAGATCATTATGCTAGATCTAGATGAGAAACTTTGAGTAGAAATCATCCATAAGAAGTAAAATGAGCTTGAGAATATTAAATTAAGAATTGAGTATTACCTTACAATAATATTTTACTATTTCTACTAAAGTAAATATAATTGTGCATGCCTATGTTAAGAGGATATTAGCATTACTACATTGGGTTTGTTAGTTTGGTATTTTTTCTATTAAGTGATTACCAATTAGGTAACCAACAATTTATTTTCCTATTTATATATCTGTCAAATGTATCTTTAAACACTATAATACAAATAATTTCATTCTCTCTCATTTGGTATGAAAGCACACATCATGGGACTGGGTAAAACTACAGTCAAAACATATACATTTCTAAGAGCAAGAGTACATGTGCAAATTCAAGTTAGTGGATGGTTTCCTAAAATTTCAAGTAGGTGCAAAGACCATGGAATGAAGATATCATATGGTTTTTCTTTAATTCTTGTATGGTAAATTTTAAAATCATGAATTTGTGGAGGATGAATTAGTTTATGAAACTAATCAAGAGTTCTCCCTAGAAAATCAAGAAGGCACTAATTCAAAAGATGAGGACTATGACAGTGAGGAAGTGGAGTATACTAAAGAAGAAATGGAGAATACCCATATGGTCAAAATAAATTTGACCCAGAACTAGAAGATATGGCCCTTGAAAAGGAAATTTTTCATGAAAAAGTTGAGGATAAAACTATGGAACCTCATAATTTGGTGCAAAATTTGTGATGGGGAGCTTCTTCACTCTAGAGCTTTCTAGCTCTACCAAGACCACTCCTAGCCTATTTAGGGTTACTACTCCAAACCCCAACCTAGATGAATCCTTCCCAATCCCCTTTCACCAAGAAACTTTCCAATCAATTCAAGTTTCCACCATCTACCTTCAGTTCATTAACAATGCACCTTTTGACCTAGTGTGACAAAACTCCACCAAATCCACTTCAAGGGCCAAGATCAATCCTATGCCATATTTCTATGGTTTTTGATGCTTCTTATGGTATTCTACATCCTTTTGGTAATTCCACCATACCCACAACTCCAAATTGCCCTGTTTGCCCTTGTAGCCCTAAGAGCCCTTATTAGCCCTCCTAAAAACAAGGAATTTTTAATAACTCCCAAAAAATCTTAACAAGGCCACTAGGTGTCTTCATGAATTTGATTCCTAATGACCTAGGCTTGAATATTTTCTAGGCCTTGGGTCTTTATGTTGACCATATAGTACGGCTCCAAAAAACCCTTGTTTTAGGGGTTTCAAAGGCAATGACAATGAAACTTTCACAAATAGCTCCAAACTTCACATCCAACCTCGTCCTCTGAGTTATGCATCCCTAATATTCTAGTCCTTCATTTTCTAAACAATATTTGCATGTGCCAATCCTCTATTCTCACCAAGCCTCCATTGCATCTTGCCAAGCCTTTCCTGCTTGCCTAGGGCTTGTTTGTAAAAATAGCTATTTGATTGCCACAAACTCCAAAATTGGTATTTACATAGTTTAAAAAGGCCATTCCTTGATTCCCAAATTCCATGGATTTTCAACCATGGGAAGTCAAGCCTTAGCTATGGGTAAGTGCACAAAGTTGTGGTGCCAAAAGGGGGGTATAAGTGGACACCTTTTTCTTGAAATCTAGAAATTTTTAACTTCAACAAGAATTTGAAGATCGTTACGCTCAAAATTTTAAGATATGAAAAAAAAACAAGTTGTAGTCCTTTGTATCTAGTTTCTAAACTACTAATTTTTTTTTTAAATGGTTTAGTTTTAGGTCCTAAAAAAAGTTGGCCACAAAAAGTGGTACTATTTATTCCAAAAAAACATAACATAGTACAAAGTGTGGCCCCCCTAAAATTTTAACTTTTTTTTTGAAATTCTTTAATTACTCTGTTCAAAAGTTACTTAACACTATGTAGTTTATCCTAGATTTTTTGGGTAATTTTATAATGTGTATTTTTTTAAATGAATTTGTTTAACTAGACACATCCCAAAAACATGAAATATATGTGTGCTCCCCCTAGAAATAATTGAAAACTAATCTAAAATCAAAACTTTTTTTTTTCAAAGTGTGTAGAATGGAGTCTAGTTTCTAAAAACCTAAGTTGTTGCAAAATTTGATGAACGAGCTAAAATCTATAGCCCAATTAGTACATGGTGGTTTTTGACAAAAAATGAACATACATTCAAAAGAAATTATAGATAAAAGGTTTGAAATAGTTCAAATTAAAAATAAATTATATGGTTAGATATCTAACACAAAGACCTATAATGCTATGTAACCTGATCTTATCGATACCCAACCACGAGGAATCTTGAAGGGGAGCACACAAGAAAAAATAATCATTTTTGGTATGTTTGCTAGAAAACATGTCTCGACAAAACCAAGCCTCAGGCTTGGGTTTGAATAAGCTTTCAATAGCATGTGCGCCCTATAGCGCACACGCGCTATAGTGCACACATGCTATCTAAAACATGATTTGTCAGTAGCACGTGCACGCTATAGTGTGCACACACTATTAGGACCTAAATTGCATAAGAGACCTAGGTTGGGGGGGGGATAAGGGAATGGCCATGTGTGTGTGAGAGAGAGATAGAGAGAAAGTAGGGGATAGGAGAGGGGAGAGAGAAAGTGAGAAAGAGTAGGGGTGGCAAAGAGAGTATAGGATGGGAGAGAGAGTAGGGGTGGCAAAGAGAGTATAGGATGGGAGAGAGAGTAGGGGTGGCAGAGAGAGTACAAGATGCAAAAGAGAGGAAGTGTGAGAGAGAGTGGGAGTGGAAAAGAGAGAGTGTGAGATGGGGGAAAGAGATTGGAAGTAGGGAATGGGAGAGAGAGGAAGTGTGAGAGAGAGTACAGGTTGGGAGAGAGAAATTAAGAGTAGGGGATGAGGGAGAGAGAGTAGGTGATGGGAGACGGAGTGGGAGATTATGGAATGGGAGAGGGGGAAGAAAAAGTAGCTCGAGAGAGAGTAGGGGATGGAAGAGAGAGTAGGTGATGGGAGAGGGAGTGGGAGAGGGAGAGAAAGGGGGGATAGAAATGTGTGTAAGAGAGAAAGAGAGAGAGAGAGTAAGGGATAGGAGAGAGTGTGAAAATGTAAGAGACAGTAGAGAGGGAGAGAGAGAGAGTGAAAGAGAGAGAGAGAGAGAGAGAGTAGGGGATGGAAGAGGAGAGAGGGGGGATGGGTGTGTGGGTGTGTGAAAGAGAGAGAGAGTAGAGAATGAGAGAAGGGAGAGAGAGAGAGAGAGAGAGTAGGAAATGGAAAAGGGATGGGAGAGAGAGGGAGAGAGTGAGAGAGGAGAGAGAGATAATAGGTGGTGGGAGAGGGAGTGGGAGGGAGAGAGAGGTGGAATGGAAGTATGTAAGAGATATAGAGTAGGGGATGAGAAAGAGTAGGTAGTTGGACAGGGACTGCGAGAGAGAGGGGGGGGGAATGGGAATGTGAATTTATTTATAAGAGAGATAGAGTAAGAGATGGGAGAGAGTGTGAGAGTTTGAGAGAAAGCAAGAGGTGGCAAAGACAGCTCGTACCGAATGGGGGTGAGAGAGATATTAGGGGATGGGAGAGAGAAAGTAGAGAGGGAGAGAGAAAGAGAGATAGTAGGTGGTGCAAGAGGGAGTGGGAGAGGGAGAGAGAGGGGGGATGGGAGTGTGTGACAAATCTAGAGAGTAGGGAATGGGAGAGGAGAGAGAGAGGGATTATGGGAGTGTGCATGTAAGAGAGATAGAGTAGGGAATGGGAGAGAGTGTGAGAGAGTATGTGGTGGCAAAGAGAGCTCGTACAGGATTAGAGAGAGAGAGAGAGAGAGAGAGAGAGAGAGAGAGAGAGAGTAGAGAGGAAGAAAGAGAACTTGAGAGAGAGAGAGAGAGAGAGAGAGAGAGAGAGAGAGAGAGAGAGAGTAGGCAGTAGGAGAGGGAGTGGGAGAGGGAGAGGGAGAGAGATAGGGGGATGGGAGTTTGTGTGACAAATGTAGAGAGTAGGGGATGGGAGAGAAGAAGAGTGGGGGGATAAGAGTGTGTGTATCTCTAAAAGAGAGAGAGTAGGGGATGGGAGAGAGTGTGAGATTTTGAGAGTAGGAGGTGGCAGAGAGAGAGTATGATGATGGAGGAGAGAAAGTAGGCTATGGGAGAGGGAAAGAGAGAGGGAGGATGGGAGTGTGTGTGTATAAGAGAGACATAGTAGGGGATGGGAGAGAGTGTGAGAGAGTAGAGGATGGGAGAGGAGAGAGAGAGTAGGGGATGTAGGAGAGAAAGTAGGTAGTGGGAGAGGGAGAGGTAGAGAGAGATAGGGCGAATGGGAGTGTGTGTGATAGATGTAGAGAGTAGGGGATAGGAGAGAAGAAGAGTGGGAGAATAAGAGTGTGTGTATCTATGAAAGAGAGAGAGTGGGGGATGGGAGAGAGTGTGAGAGTAGGGGGTGGCAGAGAGAGAGTATGGCAATGGGGAAGAGAAAGTAGGCAGTGGGAGAGGGAAAGAGAGAGGGGGGATGGGAGTGTGTGTGTGTAAGAGAGACATAGTAGGGGATGGGAGAGAGAGTGAGAGTAAGGGATGAGAGAGAGAGAGAGAGTAGAGAGGAAGAAAGAGAACTTGAGAGAGAGAGAGATAGTAGGCAGTAGGAGAGGGAGTGGGAAAGGGAGAGGGAGAGAGTGGGGGGATAAGAGAGTGTGTATCTATGAAAGAGAGAGAGTAGGGGATGGGAGAGAGTGTAAGAGTGTGAGAGTAGGGGTGGAAGAGAGAGTACGATGATGGGGGAGAGAAAGTAGGTGGTGGGAGAGGGAAAGATAGAGGGGGGATGGGAGTGTGTGTGAGAGAGAGAGAGATAGAGTAGGGGATGGGAGAGAGAGTGTGAGTGTGAGAGAGTAGGCGATGGGAGAGGAGAGAGAGAGTAGGGGATGAGGGAGAGAAAGTAGGCAGTGGGAGAGGGAGAGAGAGGGGGGGATGGGAGTGTGTGTGAGAGAGAGACAGAGTAGGGGATGGAAGAGAGTGTGAGTGTGAGAGAGTACGGGACGGGAGAGGATGGGGATGGGAGTGTGTGTGTGTGTGAGAGATAGAGTAGGGGATGGAAGAAAGTGTGAGTGTGAGAGAGTAGGGGATGGGAGAGGAGAGAGAGAGTAGGGGATGGGGGAGAGAAAGTAGGCAGTGGGAGAGGGAGAGAGAGAGGGGAGATGGGAGTGTGTGTGTGAGAGAGAGACAGAGTAGGGGATGGAAGAGAGTGTGAGTGTGAGAGAGTAGGGGATAGGAGAGGAGAGAGAGAGTAGGGGATGGGGGAGAGAAAGTAGGCAATGGGAGAGGGAGTGGGAGAGGGAGTGGGAGAGGGAGAGAGAGAGGGGGAATGGGAGTGTGTGTGTAAGAGAGACAAAGTAGGGAATGGGAGAGAGTATGAGAGTGAGTAGGTTGTGGTAGAGAGAGCTCGTACAAGATGGGAGACAGAGAGAGTAGAGAGGGAGAGAGAGATCTTGAGAGAGAGAGATAGTAGGCAGTAGGAGAGGGAGAGCGAGAGGGAGAGAGATAGGGGGAATGGGAATGTGTGTAAGAGAGACAAAGTAGGGGATGGGAGAGAAGAGAGAGAGTAGGCGATGGGGGGGAGAAAGTAGGTGGTAGGAGAGGGAGAGGGAGATAGATAGGGGGGATAAGAGTGTGTGTGAGAGATCTAAAGAGTCAGGGATGGGAGAGGAGAGAGGATGAGAGAGGTAGAGAGAGTAGGTGGTGGGAGAGGGAGAGTGAGAGAGAGTAAAGGCTGGGAGAGGGGAGAGAGAGTAGGAAGTGAGAGATGGAGGGGATGGGAGAGAGAGTAGGAAGTATAGAGAGTAGGGAGTATGGGGAGTAGGGAGGATGGGGAGTGATGTGATTTCACATAGTGTGTACGCACTATAGTTCGTATGTGCTTTATAGTGCGTACTCACTATAGTGCATACACACTATCTCAAATCATCTAAAAATGGTAAAATACCAACCTTGGGACCCATTTCATCCATTTCTTGCTTTTGGTCTATTATGCACTCTATTATTCTGACAGAAATCATGGGTTTCAACATAACAAACACTATTTCAACACTTTTGGAAGTTAGAAAACACCAAATTCAATCATTGGATACATGATTTGAAGACTATTTGAATATTCCTTGAATAGAAAAGGTTAATGCAATCCATTTTAAATATTGTTTGTCAATATATAGATACAAATTTGATTATAACTTGACATGTTATTTAATAAATAGTGAATTCATTGAAAATTGTATGTTTGAATGAAATGTTATTTTGGAATGGTTAGAAATTTGACAAGTCGTTTGATATATATTGTGTATTCATTTAAATAATTATAATTTTTATATGTAATTGAATAATTTGTAATTTACACATTTTATGTAATTCGGATGTTTAAATAATTTGACATGTAGAAATCATCATCATTCCAAGGAAGAAACCAAAGATTAAAACAAATGAAGATAGGGAGAGAGATTTGGCAATTAAAAGAGATAAAATGAAATTACTATGTGAACAAAGAAAATTACAAAGCAATAATAAAGAATCAACTTTCAAATAAGATCAAGAACCACCAGTATAAAGAAACAAAGAGGAAGAATTAGGAAGACAAAGAGAACAAATGAGATTGTTATGCTCAAGAAGGCAATTGAATTGTGAAGCTACACCATCCTCCAATGTTGGAGTCATATCATCTGCTACACCATCTTCCAATGTTGAAGGCATATCATCCTCTCATGTAGAAAAGACATTGATTTGTAGATCTGACGATATACACACTCCATCATGTCATGTTGAAAGCACAACATCAACACTTCAAGTAGGTGATATTCCATCTTTTACATCTTATTGCCAAGGCACATCATCTTCGATTCAAGGTATGCAACACACTCAACCTTATGTTTATGTTTAAAATGTTGAGAGAATTGAAGAGATTAGAACACCTTCTAGAATTTGTTTTAGAAGACCAAAATATTTGATTGATATTGATACTAACATTTTGAAATCAATGCCTAACAAGATTAGCAAGCGTATTTGTCAAAGAAAAGTTAATAGTATGTGGAGATTATTTTTTGAAGAATTAAATATTATAGGTCAATACCAATTATTTGTTGAAATGATGAGAAATTTGAAATTTAGGCCTATCATGAAAATTTTTGGGCTAAGAACGATGGATGATTCAAATGAAAGAAATATTGTAAAGAATATAATGAGTGTTTATGACAAAGTGGGTTCTAAATCATTCACCAAAGATAGTAATATCACAAGACGAGTACTCACATCAACATTAGTAAGTAGCCAAATGAAGAAAGCTCAACTCATGAGAAAGACAAGAAAAATATTAAAAATTGGTAGAGGTACCCTAAGGAGAGCCATGCTAAGGCATGAGAGATTAGAAGATCCAACAAAAAATGATTTATGGACATTTAGCGGTAGACTACTGTGAAAGGATAAAGAAATTAGTGAAGCCTTGAAATCATTGATCGAAGCTTTTTGGAAAAATAATACACATGTTTCTCCTAATCAAAGAGATGTTGTAAGAATGAGGATTGGTAGCCGAAATCGTGAGCTTCATGTGAAACATTTTTTGGACTCAACTCAAACACAATTTTTTGCATACTTTATTGGTATGTATCCTCAAATTCGAATAAGTCAAAGATTTTTTGAGATGGGTAAACCTTTTTATGTGAAGATAAATCACACACACACACAACTTGTTTTTGTAAGATACATATTGAATTTTCTAACCATTTTGATGTTTTTAGGCATATATGCGTAGTTTTGCATTCTCAGTTTGTTTTGCAGGATTGTGACATAAAAGAGCCACCAAGATCTTCAAGGGAATTCATATCCAACATTTTATGTGAAATAGGGGACAGCCAAAAATTTTACAAGACATCATGCTTGGATGGTACGTGCTTATTTTGTGGTTCTTTGCAACTTTTATCAACTTGTCAACATATGGATAGTACACATGCAATTGGAAATGAAATAGTAGATTATGGAAAATTCAAGATAGTGACATATGCTCTAAAAGATGGGAAACATGGTAAAATATGTGATCTAGTCATTGAAAAGATTCCAGTGTATGAGTTCATGAAGATTTTTTGTGAAAAGATTATTTACCAGTATGCAAGGCATACCCATAGAGCTCAATGGTTGGATTTGCAATTCAAGTTGTGCAAGGATACGTTTCCATTGGATACCATTGTTTCAGTTGTAGATTTTTCAAAGAACTACACACTACAACCACAAAATGAGGTGCAAGAAAAATATTATACATCTCAATAGGTTTCCATATTTGTTCACATAACATTCATGCATTCACCTACAAGTACAGAGGATGATAGGAAGATTTTGAGGGAGTACCATTTTTACATCAGCGATGATTGATCACATTCTATGGAGTTTGTACATGGTTTTTTTCAACTATTTTATGAAGATTTGGCTAATAGGGGCATATCACTAATTAACTTGCACCACAGACCGATGGTCTTCATGTTTGTTGTGGGATCCTATCGCCTATGTGAGTCCTGACGTAGAAGCTGAAGAGGAAAAATTTAATGAAAGCATGTTGAATAATATTTTTAATCTTGACTTGGTCAGAATTGTTTATTTAAGGGCTACGGACTTGGAATGTTAGATACCCAACAAAAGCCTTACATTGAGATCTTTCTCAAATCATTATCACTATGTCATCATTGGACTAACTACCTTTGGGATGTGCTCATTTTGGATATTAATAGGATGATTTTTATAAAATTATTATATTGTTCCACATGGAATAGTAGGAAATGGTAATTAAGTTGAAATAGATCTATACAATTGTGCTTTAACATAATGTACTAGCTAAGTTTTCTATAAGAAAAATACACCTATCAATAAACAAATAACCATGCACTAGAAATGTCATGCTGTAATAGATGGTGTAACTAATGTGCACATTTTTTAACTTTCTCTTTACACATAATATATTAATTTCTATTTTAAATATAATTTCTGACACCATAATTTGATACAGGTAACAAAATGCAAAGCAATAGCATTGACCATAGCATTTGAATTATCTTAGTGTAGAACTAGTCAAAGTCAAGTGACTAGAACTTGGGAAAGGTTCAACGAGTCAAGATGTAACCAACTTATCCCTTAAAAAAAATTCTTATAAAAAAAATTCAAATTATCACAAAAGAAAAGGGATTCCCATGAAAAGTCCACAATGTGAATAACTAATACCAAGCAATCCAGTGTCTAAGGAAAAGTAAAATACAAAAAATAGGGAAAAGTTTGCAATCCAAAGATTTAATCCATTTACACTTTACAAGGCATTATAAGTGACTTCAACAGAATTAAAGGGCCTAGTCCAAGAAGATTAATGACCCAAAAAATTGCCAAAGCTTAAACATACAAAGATCAAATTTTAAAATGCATAGGTTGCCATTGGTCACCTTATTTTATTACCCTAACTAAAAAGTTGTTATATTATTTCAAACTATATGAAAAATGATTTTGATCTATAAAACATGTTCAAACTTGCAAAAAGAATGTCTAAATGCTGAAAGCTTAGAATCCTATTTTGAATTTTGGGAATAAACATAAATTTTTGGTATAGCATTCACAATTCCAACTGCTGGGAATTATAACAAAAAGTATCCATTACTCCAATAATTTACAATAGCCTTCAAACAAGGAAAAAAATTTATTGACAACATTGATGATGGATTTGAAGAATTCATAATGCACAACATAGATAAAGACATTTTCTATGATGACATATGGTAATTTGTGTTTGTGCTACAAAGAAATGAGCAGTTCACCTTTGGCATTTTGAAGCTGAAGATTTCCTGTCATAGCATAGGAACCACCAACATTGTTGTTTAGTTCTTAAATTATCTGCCATTCAATGTAAAAACCTAGAAGTAGCCCCACACATCTTCTCAACTTCAATGATGCAGATGAAGAAACAACCTTTCAAAAAAAGTGTTGAGACTCTGAGAGAGCTGATAGTGCTACTTGTATGTTTACCTTCATCTAAAACTTGTTGAAACATGATTATATATTTCATCTTTGATAAAATAAAGTATTCATTATAGAAACTATATCCTCAAAGACAGTTCTTAATCAAATAGTTATCTCTAGACCCAAGTCACTGGATTGAATTTTATTACAAGGTTTTCTTTGAAAATAAGTCACACAGATTAGAATATAAATAATTTTTGGCATATAGCTTCAAACATCCAAAGCCATAATAAAAACTTATAATAAATACAAATATAGAATATAAATAGCTAATTAAATGAGAATTACTAGTGGTAGCATTATTAATTGTATTATATGAGTAACATTTACGATCATTGAACCCCAGTTAACAGGCTTAGAGAAAAACAACTTAGCATGTAAAAATGTGTATTACAAGCCTATACTTCCAGGATATCAAACTAGGATGGTGGTCCTAGGGCCAATCCAAGCAAGCCTTGTAGTGTCAAATTTCATGACAAGAGTGGAAGTTTCACCACAGGGTATCTTTTATTCCCTAGAATGGATTCTACTAACGAGGTGGAATGGCTTGTGGTGACTGAAGGCTTTCAAATGGGGAAGGTGAATGACATTCATAATTTAAAAATGGAAGGGGACTTGAAGACCATAATTATGGATCTAAAATATAGGAGATGTAACAATAGGCAAGCTAAGGTATTACTCTCTAATGCTTATTAACATGGCAAATACATTTACAATATTTCTTCAACAATGTGGTAAGAGAAGAGAATAAGGTGGTAGATCTCTTTGTCAATCGTGAAATAAATATTGAAACCATGCCAAGCATTTAAAAAGATGGTTAGGAAAATTTAGAATGTCATATAGAAGAAGACAAAAATCATGTACGCAATGAGGATTGTAGTGTGTTTACATGGTTTTAATTTTCCATTTTTGGAAAGATTCCCAAGGAGATAATGGTGTTGCTTCCTATTCAACATGTATTTAAATAGTAGCCTATCCTATGTGATGCACAAGCTTGTACTATCATCATGCTTTAATTTATTCAAGTAGGGTGACCACATTTGTGAAGGATTTTTATTTTGAGCTTACATTCTCATGGTGGATGACCATGTATTAGCTATTGTTTAGTGCATGTGTTCAGTTAAATGTTTCGCTATCTAGCATTGATATTCCATTGGTTTTTGCAAATGGTTGGAATGGTCCAAAGTTGTAAGAAGGCTCCTAGGACCTATTTCTCTTTGCTCAATCTTAGTCATTACCTTAAAGAAAATTTTGATGGCTACTACCTAGCAACTCTAGAAAAAGTAGTGTTGGGAGTGAAGGGAGTGTAGGATATTTGGTTAAAGGAGTAAGCATACAACTAGAGAAGATTTCTTGGCTTCATTGAGTTTCAAGATATCAAACAAAGCCTTACAAAAAGTGGATTTATTGATGCTAAAAGAGTTTTATTGATGTCTCATGTGGTCACCATAAATGTGGAGAATAAGGTTAGTATGCATAAAGCATGATTATATTGCTAGGAGTAAATGAAAGCAGTCCTAAAAAAGAAATATGTGCAACATAGCTTCTCTAGAAAAGAATATTTTTAACCATTGACCAAAAAGAAAGAATAAACAATCCATAAAGAAATGTTGGAAATAAAGACATAAGCCATTGGTTTTCCTACAAACCTATTGTCATTGGTAGGATTTTTTTAAACCAATTGTAAGCAGTCACAATAAATTAAAAAAGAAATCTAAAGAGATTTTCATTCAAAATAAAACTATTTACTTACCAACTTTCCATCAACTGTCTGAACTTTAACTTGTTGAACTTTAATCTCCAAGACTTCTCCATCAATCCAGGCCACTTCATAATCTTATACCCATACTTGAGAACCTACAAGAATGTTTACAAGAGCCGCCTATATTCAACCAAAAAGAGCAAGATTGTTATGACCATATCATAAAACCCATGTGAAAATTATTAAAAACTACTCTTCAATGGCATGAGTAAGCATTGATTTCCAACATTAATGCCATAGGATGATGTTAATCAATAGAACTAAGAATTCTCATAATGCAAGATGGCATTGTTAGTGAGACAAAACAAGGGTTTCCTAGTCTACATTTATGCCTTAAAATGATGCTATTTGATAGAACTCAGCATGCCCACAATTCAAGATGGCATTGCTAGCAAGACATTAAATTATCTGTAAGTTTTTATGTTATCTGCAAAACCTTACGTAAACTCGGTCACACAATTTTCTACATTGAGCTAATATGAGATATTACTATAAAGCCTTAAAGATATTTGATGCTACAAATATAAACTCAGTTAAACAAACATTATTATGAAGGTATAGTTATCACTTCTTAGAGTTTAAAAATATTCCTTTCCTAGGTATGCAAACAACGTACATATTTTTCAAAAATTCATAGGAAAAAAACTCTTGAGATCCTATTTATTGAACTTTAAGACAATAAAAACATGATCACATTACACTAGTAAATTTGGACTCATTTTTTGACAAATTTTGGTCAAAATTTCTATTGCTATGAGTTTTTTCAATTTCAAATCCTTAACAATCATGAATAATATTCAAACTTGTCATCTATACTAAAAAGGTAAACATAAGTCATGGATCTAGGTTTTTTAGATAACACATAATGAAAGAATGTATGCTAAAAGATACCAAATTTGTGGCACTGTAATCTTTAAAACCCCAACCTTGCAAGAAAAAAAATCAAGTAGAAAACAAAATATTGTGGTAATGACCCTACAATATATGAAGTGGGACCTCTTCAAGTATAATGTTTTCTTAGTGGCCTTGTGTTATAACAAAAAAAATGTTTACTAAGTAGCAATATATCACATAGATATCATAATTTCCGTAAAACAACAATCAAATTATAAACATTGAACTTAAATAATTTCAATACCTTAATTGGATCATAATTGGTAATAATAGCCTTAGAAAAGCTATTGTCTTCTGGTCACCTTGTCCTCACTTTCTTGCCCACCAAGGGGTCCAGAGCTGCAGCTTCACTCAAACCTGGAGACCTTGATGGTCCTTGGTTCCCAAACTATCGTCTCCCTACTGCTAGAAGAGCAGGAGGTAAGTAGTGAGCTTGTTAAGAGTTCCCTATCTCCATTCTCTAATTAAAAATTTATATAGCTAATAAGAAACCTTTCATCATGTATAGCTTTTGGAGATTCTCTAGCGTTAAACAAGAAAAACTTTAAACTGTAGAGATCTAACAAAGAGTCTCACAAATAATAATGTGCATAGTAGTTAATAACATTTCATCATAAGAATTTGTCCATCTCCTTAATCAAATGAATGAAAGTACCTAAAATGTCAAAATGAGCACAGATTTAATTTTCCCAATTAAAAAATCGTTTCCTATAATTGTATGTATTATAATGAGCATGAATTGAACCTGATTTGTCTCAATAAATCATCTACGTTGACTCTCCCCAAGAGTTCCCTATACTCCTCATTAGAAAATCTAAGTTCTTTTCTCAACTTAGACATGAAACCCACTTTTTCCTGAAATAGATTATTTTTTATTTCATGTGTGTGCTATTAGGCTACTATGATATGCATCGACAATTTAGAGTGGATGATAAATGGGGATTATAGTCCCTCTAGATTTTAGGTGTAGGTAGACATAGCCAATCTCATTTGTGGGGCAAAAACCCAAGTTTGATTATCCCATCTACTCATTTTTTCGGTCCATTATTTAGGCTCTATTACAAATTGATTTAGGAAAATAAAAGTTTTAATATGATCTGTCATGTCTTGGTTAATTTTTGTAGTCAAATCCTAAGAACAGTATGGTTGTAATGAATTTAGTTGGGAAGAATGCCCATGTATTGATGACACCCACAACTGATCTTGGAAAGATTCTTGCCTATATGCACGATGCAGATTTTCTTCATTCTCTTTCTATGGTGTATTTAAAAGATCTATTTTAGTTTCTTTTTAACATTTCATTTGGTTTTATGTTATTAAATAATAAATATGTCTCGAGATGGTGCATGTTTTTATGTAGGGTAGGTTGTGAGATCAATACCATGATTGATTTCCAAGTTATCAAAGGCTATATTTTAAACCTTATCTTAAGCTTACTAGGAAACTATGCTCAAGCCTAGATTGTGGAGAAATTTAATAGCAAAGAGCACAAAAAAATAGTTACCATAAAAATCACTCTATTTCTTCCAATAATAGAATCAATGTCTTACTCTTGCGTACTTGCATCTATATAGAGGCTTGTCATTATGTCTCAAAAAGGTGGATTATTGTTATGGGAATCAACTACTTATACAGTCATCAAGTAATAGGGCTTTCAGTTGATTGGGTAATAGTTTAAATATTAATTGGGATGTAAGTCTATATTAATGCTTATTGAAGATGAAAACAAAACAATGCTCTTTGCATACTTTTCTATTAGGGTATAACAATGGGAGTGCTAAAGGCATATTTGATGAGAGTGTTGCACTTTTTCAAACATTTACAAGGTATAGTGCAGGGAATATAAAGTAAATGGTGATTTTGAAAATAGAGGGAGAAACTATTAAAGGATAAATATGTAGCTATTTGGAAAAAAAAACTGTGAATAGTAAATGTTTACCTTGCCATGTGTTGTTCGCTTCCTTATGTTAAGTGTCAGAGAAGTCTTTCAAAAGGTGCAAGTAAATGTTAGAGGTATTGTCTTTGAGACAAACTCTATTAAGACAATTTGATGCACCTTAGGCATATGGCTTGTGCCATCCCTTGCAAAGAAATAGTTATTTAAAAAATTTGAGCCAATGATACTATTGTAGGCTTAGAAAGTATATGTTGGTTTTCTTAGATCATATCTAAATAGAATATTCCTTTGCTTCAACTTTTTTCAATTGTAGAATGTAAGTAGGAGTAGAGAAAAATGACATCATTACAAAATAAATAATCTCAATATATTTTTCTCTACATGGATGGTTGCTCAAATGTGATGATCTCTCTCTCTCTCTCTCTCTCTCTCACACACACACACACACACACACACACACACACACACACACACACACACACACACACACACACACACACACACACACACACACACACACACACACACACACACACACACACACACACACACACACACACACACCCACCCAATCACACCAAATCATCCAAAAATAAGAGGGATACTTGCACATTGTTTCTATTGAAATCCATTTTTTAAGGACTGGGTTAAAGGTCCTTCCTTCCATTCTATTTGTAATTGGAAATATTTTTTAGTTCAAACATGGATATTTGTTTGTTGTGTAACCACTGGTTTTAGTTTTGCATGGTTGCAAGTATCCAAGTATTGATCAAAATATTGTGACTTCCCTTATGGAAGTTTCTTTCAGACCGACACCTAGAAAACATGTTCAACATTTTGAATACAGACACCTTCAGGATGGTTAGAAGCATGTTTGGATTTGAACAACTGGCAAATAGGAAATTCAGAAAAAAATGGTTATACATTATAACACATATTTAAGAGAAGTTGTGTTTGGTAGTAAGAAAAAAGGAAGTTTTTCTGATGGGGTGTTGGAAAGACTTCTAGTGGCTTATTCAATATTTTCTTGGAAAAAAGCTGGGAATGAGCATTTAGAAGATGGAGATGTTGTAGAGCTTGTATTGGAGGCAATTTATAGAACCTTGAGGATGGAATTTTTAATCTTTACTTGGGATTCAAATTGTCTATAAGTAGGAGAATGAGTTTTTCAGGGTGTCTTGTCGGCTATATTGCTAGTTTTTGTTTGTATAGGTGATATTGTAGCAAAAAATGTAACTAAAGTTATTATAATAGGTAGATAGCAGTTTTAGATTTTGGGCTTTCAATTTTGTAATGGAGTTGTTCATTTTTTATCTTATGATTGGGAGACTAGTTCTAGGCTTTTCTTTTTATGGATGAGGGACTCAAAAACCTTCATTTAATGCATCATATACAATGTATATGTACTTGAATTTTCAAAATACAAATATTTTTTTAATATGTAACCATAGCTTGAAGGAAACAAAAGAAGTTGAAGTGTTCAAGTGTAAAGAAATCAATTGAACTTGGAATCCATCTGATAAACTAATAGTAATAATTATAGACATATGCAAGAAAAGAAATGTTCTATTATGCATGATACATAGCTAATGGGAACATTGAGTCACTAGATTAGAAATTATAGGCATAATCTGATGGATATGTTGGGAGCTACGCATTGCTAGAACTTTGGGATTCAAAGTCGCACACTTTCTAGAATGGGGTCTTGATTGGTTGCACATCTTGGTTCTTATGAAGTTGTATTGGCTTCTTTGTCTCTACATTCCATTATGTTGGTAGGATATACCCATACTGGGATGTCTTGTGAGGCATGATATTCAAGGCATTGTTCATGAACACATGCTTCTTTTCTTTTCAAGAGATAGGTTTCGTTCCTCTTAGCAAGGTGGTTAAAGTTATATGTTAGTTTGTTATTTTTTGCAAGAAAGGATCTAAATAATTGGTAGAGAAGGTGAATGCCATGTGGATGCAACAATCTTCAAGGTTTATATAGTCACCACCACATATTTGGCCTTTTGTGTGCCTTACTAGCCCTCTCTTTATATGCTAATTTATTTGGAGGTCTTTACAAGGTGCTTCTTTGTTTCACTATTAGCAATGGGAACACCTCTATTGGGGTTTTTTGCATATCATTTTGGATTCACTACAAATGTTGCCATTGTTCAATGTGTGTTCAAATTATCTCACTTATATTGAATATTGTTGTATTAGGCTTCCAAGGTGGGGTCACTCTCATGAATTGCAACTTTATTCTAGGTAAACATGTTAATAAGAAACTTGTATATGCAACATTAAGAATCCCCAAATCTGATGCCAATGGAAAGTTGCACACAAATCCTAATTAACTCAGACTTGATCCAAACACATTGCTAACCAAAACCTCCTTATCCCATTTCCTTCCCTTTCCTTGAACTTTTCACTCCTAGTCTAGTCTTTTATCTTGATTATAACTTTCTAGGACTTCTACAAATTAATCATTTTCTTTTAAAAATGAAGTAGGAAACATACCAGATCTCAAATGGATTACATTGTTTTTTCATCAAAAAGGATTGAAGCAATGTCAAGGAGTTGTGATGGTTACATGCAAGCATGCACACCTCCTTTGTCTCTGTCATTACCTTCTTGAACCAATGAATTTTACCAATGTCCTTGATCTCATGACATACACCTGATAAATGGTACACTAGATGTGCATGTAGTTGGACACAACCAATTTACTTGGTTTCTCAACGAATATATGTCGCATTTGTAACTACTTAAAATTCATTAGAAGAACATTCTTCTCAATGTGCTCTCTGAAAATTTTTTATTGGAACCTTGCATCCTTACATTTTCTTGGGCTAGTGATGGCCCTAAGGAAATAAGATCCATTCTACATGAAATCATAATATTTTTTAATTGTCTTAATAGAAAATATTTCTTAGAAATAGATTACAAAGGAAGTGACCTAGCATTAAAAAACTTGAATGAGAGCATAAGTGAGAAAGGAACAAACTAATTAAGGAGAGGAACAAAAAATGACATGATCAACACAATTGAAAACAATGATTATTCCCACAAGAACTTAAAGTAAGAACAACATTCACTACAAATTCTAGAGATTGGGCAACAACAAAGAGAATTATAAGGCCTAGTTACTTTTAGAAGGAAGGATCATGCAAGTAAGATCAAGAACTAAATCACTCCAAACACCACTGAATCAGAGCAGGCAATAGTATAAACCGTCCCAAGCATTCAATGTGTTCTCATAATACAAACACCTACCAAACCACATTCTCATAAATCAAAGTAGGAAAGAGGATAAATCAAAGTGGAGATCACCATATTATCACCAAGAAGCACTTAACATTTTGGAAATATAAACACCCACCCAACCATGATAGCCAATTTTTTCACAAACTGTAATCATTAATGTAAATCTTTCCATAGTTGCATTATGTGAGCTTGTAGGTTGAGCATGCTTCTTTTGAGTTCAAGGTCATCTTGGAGAGAAGACTGCAAAAGGAATATACAAGAGAAGTTCTCATAGAGGATTGCAATTTTAGATGGCAAGGCATAATAAGCATAGGAGAAGACATTTAGACGTTGAAATCCCCATACTATTTAAGGATACTATGTCTTAAGGTATGTGTGATGAAGTTGTGCTATGGGGAAAGACCAAGAAGAGCCACCATCCATAAGCTTACTAAAATCAATCGAGCACAGCTAGTTCCAAGACCATATGAAGACTGCAATAAGAGGGTACATGTGAATGCCAAAGATTGTGGTATAAGAATGTTGACATAAAAGAAAAATGTTTAACATGCGCACAAAAATACTTAAAATATAGTAAAACATAGAAAATTCCCTTCACAAAAAAGGGAGCCAAGAAAGGAGATGGGGAGATCAGATTCACCTGAACTGAGTAAGTCCAACCCAGTAATGGAGTAAGCCAACCCACAGAACATGTCCAACTCAAGAATGGAGATAAGTAAGTTAGATTCACCTGAACAGAGCAAAGCCAACCCACTAAACAAGTCCAACCCAAGAATAAAGTAAGCCAGCACAGAAGAATAATAGTATATTGGGGTCAGGAAGGAGGGGAAGGAGGCCTACAAGCCTGTTACCCATGATTTTCAACCAAGTCCTGTTACCCATGATTGTCAACCTATGCAGTAATGAAGCTCAGCCTACATAAGGTACCAATATATAATAATAATAATTTCATTCACCTTTTCTTTGTTATGACATTTTTTACCAACTTGCAATTTTCTTTGTTATGTGATTGAGTTGGTCAAAATTTTGACCAACTTAGGAAAACTTAGGACATTTTTGACCAACACAGGGATGAAAAAAAAAAAAAAAAAAGAGAATTAATAGCTTTGGTCAAAATTTTTGGTAGAAAAAACAAATATGAATGTACTAGTGTTAGTTCTTGAATTCAATTTGGCATTCACAGGTTGTGACTCGATGGCTATTGAAACTTGCTATTGGTTTCCAACTTGATTTACAGCTTCTTCTTTAGTAGGCATTCCTTCACAGAAGTATACAAATGATTTGTATTCTTCTAGCTTTTAGATAGGTTCAACATCATGAACTTTTGTATATTCATCAAAATTCACATTTGCACTTTCCAAAATTTTGTTAGTGTTAGTATTCAAACACTTGTATGCTTTACTTCTTGTGGAGTAGCCAAGGAATGTACCTTCTTTACTTTTTGAATCAAGCTTTCCATTTCTAACATCTTTAAGAATATAATATTTTCTCCCAAATACCTTAACGTATTTTACATTGGGTGAGTATTCATACCATAATTCAAAAGGTGTTGAATGAGTACCTTTCTAGATTTTCACTTAGTTTAGGGTATAGACAACTGTTCTTACAACTTCTCTCCAATATTTTAGAGCAACATTCTTCTCCATCATAAGTGTCCTAGCATAGTCCATTATTGACTTGTTTCTTCCTTCAACAATTCCATTTTGTGGAGGAGTTCTAAGTGCAAATGTCTGTCTTTTGATTCCTCTATCATTAGAGAATATTTCAAACTCATTTGATGTGAATTCTCATCCTCTATCTAATCTAAAACATTTTAGACTTTTACCTATTTCCTCCTCAACTCTTGCCAAGAACCATTTAAATATTTGAAAAGCATCATATTTTTGTTTCAAAAACATGACTGACATCATTCTAGAATAATCATCTACAAATAAAATTATGTACTTGTCTCCCTTGTAGCTTCACACTTCTATTGGTCCACACAAGTTAGGATGAACAATCTCTAGTATCTCTTTATAGGTATAAGTTTTGCACTTGAAGCTTGACTTTGTCATTTTTCCTAACAGAAATTGTTTGCATATCACATTATCAGGATTTTTCAACTTGGGAAATCCTCTAACTTTCTTCATGTTACTAATACTAATCAAGTTATCAAAGTTAACATGAAATAACCTTTTGTGCCATAGCCATACATCATCAAATTTCACAACAAGTCAAGTATCATCCTCTATATCAAGGTAAAATAGATTGCTTCTAGTTTTTTCTCCTTTTCCAATCAATTTCCCATTTGTGTCATATATCTTAGCAGTCTTGTTTCCAAATTCAACTTTGCATCCCAAATTGTTTAATTGTGACACACTCAACAAATTATAATTAAGTCCTTCAACATAGTAAGCATTGTCACATGAGATCTTTTCTATGAGTTTGATGGAACCTTTTCCTTTTATCAAACATGGAGCATCATTACCAAATCTAACATTATTTTCATCATAATCGTTTAAGGTAACAAACTTACTTTTATCTCCTATCATGTGATGTGAGCATCCATTGTCAATGATCAATTTATCATTTTTGTTCACACAATTCGCAAGTGCAGTTGCCTCATCTTCATCAGATTTTTCTTTCATTGCAACATAAACTACTTCATCATCACGTTCATTAGAATAATCCTCTTCAAGAATGTAGCACTTCTTGCTTTTGTCTTTGTAATCCTTGCTATCTTCATTTCTTCTACTTTTTTATTTATCACTTCCTTTGTAGTTTTTCTTCTCTAAACATCTGGCAACAATATGACCAATCTCATTACAATTAAAACAAACAATAGGTAACTTACCTTTGAACTTGCCTTTTCCTCTATGGAATCATCTTGCTAGTAGTGCTTCCAATTGTTCAACATCTTCTTCATCAGTATCACTGTTGCTAGACACATTTTATCTTTCTTTTCTTCTTTTGCTTCTTCTCATCAGAATCTTTCAATAGCAACTTAGCCTTGAAAGTAGATTCAAGATTCTCTGGTTTGTAATTGTCAAATTTAGATAGCTCAAAAATAGTGAGTCTACCAACCATGCCTTCAAGAGTTAAATTATTTCCTGGAATACATCTCAATTGTTGGACAATAGAAAGTCTAATAGCATACATAGGCAGTAGCATTCTTAAGACTTTGCTTAAAATAGTATCATCTTCTATATTGTAGGCGCACTTTTAGTACCCCTAATTAAAAAACTCTAATATTTGGTTGTCTAGATTCTAACTATTAATTTGGACTCAGTTGTCATGGCTGTAATGATATGTAGGTAGTACTTTACAAAGTGTTTAATGGTTATCTAATTTCAACTTATTATATGATGCAACTGAGTGCCGACTCAGTTATCATATATGGTATGCTGTACTATTTTTTTTTTGAGAACTAATGCTTATTATTCATCCAAATTTAGTTGTTATAAAGATGCAAATGTAAGTGAATGACTTCTTGCTAATACTATTCTTCTATTAGATCTAGATTTCAACCCTTTTGTGGATTTATAGGCTCAATCATGAGCCCATAGGATTGGCCAAGGGAAAACTATCATTGTATATTAATTGATTACAAAATGTTTAGTTGAGGAAAAAATATTGTAGTGATTGAGAAGAAAACGGGCCATGGAGAATCTGGTTATGAATTCTAATAAGAATGGAACTATTAAGGAATTGCATGATATATTAATCCATGGTGCAAGGAATATTCTTAATGAGCATGGAATTGCTGCTACATCTATTAAATACACAAAGGAAGATATAGAAAACATACTTAATAGAGAGATTAATTTGAAAGAAAAGGACATTTTAGAAGAAAATGGTTATCTTGGTGCCATCTAGGGTATGTCAATTACTCAAGATGAAGAGAAAAAACCTATAGTCAATGGGAAAGAGTGGGAAGACCTTCTTCAACCCATGAAAGAAGTTATAGATAATGAGGAAGAGCTAGGAAGGGGAAAGCGATAAAGGAAAGAAGTAACATATGCATGTGAGCCTATGTCATATGACGATGATGAATACTCACCATCTGCTAGTAGCTCAAGTAGTGATAGAAGCTCTATAGTGCACATGTACATAGGCAAAAAACTTTTAGATAGAGAAGTAACAAGTGTTATAAAATTATCCACTGAGAAATGTGAAGTGAAGCCTTAGATTGGATCATTGGTAGGCAAAGAATCTAGGTATGCACTTTATTCCAGCATCACATATGTTCCAATTAGAAATGTCTATTCATCAATGTCGTTGCATTTACAAGACTTGGGAAGCTAGGATACTCAAGCTGGGCATGATCCCACAAAGTTTTTTCCAAAATATATCAATGATCTTAATAGAACAAAAACAAGTTCATTGCCACCTTTGGTGAGGCAGTCTCACTCATTTTACAATTAAGTCCAATCGTCTACAATCCAAGTTTTTAATTTAGCTAACAAATAGAGAGACTCTCAAGCTACTAATTTCTTTCATGGAGTTCCTAATAAATCTTAAGGTTCTCATTTAGGTGACCAACTACTAGGAGGTCTATGAATAGAATCGCTGATTTCCCAAATTGACAAAAGGGTAGATGCAATTCTAGAAAAAGTATCCCAATCAAAAAGAAATGGAGATCCTAACAAATATAAAGTTATTGTAGATCAAATGGGCGTATCTCCTTCACTGACAAGTATAATTTCTTCTAAAGACTTGAGTTTAAATGGAGATTATATCCTAGTCAAGTAGATGACCTAGATGTTGCTTGAGTAAAGGGGATACCAGTTTATTAAGGTATCTTTATGATCCCACTTGCTTTTAGTTACTATTTTTTGAGTAGCTAGCCAACTGCTTCAATGTGATTTTTGTAATATATAATGTCCTCATACAAGTACATGCCATTTTTTGTAAACATTTTCTATTGTAAAGGGTTAGTGAGCAATATGTATAATGTCCCTCAGTGGGACTAAAGAGTATAACTATTAAAATTGCAAAGCTTTTGTGTTGTTGTAATGGAGATTATGTACAATCATTTTTCTAATTCTGATTTGGTCAATAATACTATAAGTGTATACATATGTAAGAATAATTTGGTTTCGTTTAGGATTGAAATTAGTTTAAATGTCAAAAAGTGCAAAAAATGCAAAAGTTGTGTTAGCAAATTTTTGCAACAAATTGACAACTTTTCAAAAACCACTCCCAACAGCTAAAACTACCATGGGGTGGTTCTACCTACCTAGTAAAGGCATGTAAAGGCTCTAAGCATCTGATAGATGAGATATAATATTTTACTTACCTTTTGAATTAATAAAATATGTTGTTTCTAAGTTACTCTGACTGGTTTTCCTGTAGAGTACGACCTAAAAGGACCAGGGGATGAATTTTTTTGCATTGGTTAGATAGTACCATTTATTTGTGAAGTTTTGGAGTTCATTTCAAGGTTCCATCAATCTAGGAGTTCAAGTTATATAATTTTTTGGTCACTACCTGAGAAACCCTCAAAACAAGGGTTTGGCCAAAGAAATGACCCTAGTTTGAAATTCCACTGTTGGAAATTCTTCCAATTTTGCATGGAGTAGGCTAGGGTAGTGTACTATCATATTTCAAAGGCCTAGAGATAGGAGGTTGCAGCAGAGGTTTATAAAGGCAAGCCCTAGGTCTAATATTGCCCATGTATTAGACCTTGTTTGTGCAATTTGATGGAGAAATATGAAGAATAGGAGTTAAGTACTTGGTGAAATAGTGAAACACCTTCATTTAGGTTAGGAGAACACTTTGGAGTTGGAAGACTGATCCCATGAACCAATTTCTTGATCATTACCTTGTAGACCACGCCTAAACTTGCTCATTAGGCCTGAGTGCATGGTTGGGATTAAGACATGCTAGAATGGAGTAGGGTCTTGTAACTTTGGAGTACTTTAATACTTCAAAAAGGGTATCTAAATCTATCTTTGGTTTTCCAAGTCCTTTGAAATAGTTTTGTGTTATTGGTGGAAAACAATGATAAGAGACCTAATAGCCTACTAGGTATGTTATAGCAATTTGCATTATAGGTTGTTAACAAGGGTTCCAATCAGTTTTTTACCTTATTTTGGTTGTATTGAAGTTGCCCCAAACTACTTTTGGTGTTGAGAGGTCTTGGAACATCAAAACCCACTTTGTTACCTTGTGGGAAGAAGGTCATTGCTGATCCAATAAGGGGAAGTCATATTTTTGTCTCCCTTGGGTGAGTGGAGTTTGTAACCTATTGGAAAGTTGTATTACTTGTGCTATATTCATTTGGAAGTGATTCATAACCCTTGTTTAGTCCTTGTGGAGTTAGGAGAATTTGGGTGGTAGGTTGATTTGTTTGGTGCTTCCTTGTGCATACTCTGCATCATCCCCCATCTTGAGTCCTTTCTATGACATGCAATGGAAATATTACATAGTCCAATTCTAACTTTTTTAAATATTTAAATTGTTGATTAACACTCTTCTCTCATAGCAATTTGAGAGTTGTCTCAATGCATGTTTGTGCAATAATTTTTTATATGTTGGTAATACAATATATTAATTTGATAATATTTAAGATTAACCTGAATAATTAAGTTTATAAATTTTTTACATAGAAAGAATCATTTATGACCATTGCATTGTACTAAAATGAATCTAATCTACACATTAATCTAGGACACTTGCATGGTTAATTATTGTTTGTATGAATACAAAGTTGGTGTAGTTGAATAATTTGACCTTGGATAACACAAGATAACACAACTCTTGTGATCTAGTGATCCCTCCCAAGGTATATTCCATATCACTAATCCTCACAAAAAACTTAAGACATAAAATATATGGGTGAAATAGAGGGTAGGAGCATAGTTATAATATCACTTTGTGAATTGGGTTGATACTATAAGGGTAAGATTGGAGCAATGTTTATTTGTAGGCAAGACCATTATAGACCTTGCATTGTTACTGTGCTTATTGGGGCCTACATTATATTATCAGCTATTTTATCTAATGTTCAACATATTTTGAATTTGATTGCTTCAATTTTGAATAAACTAGCAGTGGATATTATTTTTGTTAAGGGAAGTGTTAGGTATATTACAGTAATGGATTTCTTTGCAGGGCATTTGATCCTTTTGTGACTACCTTGGAAACAAGTCAAGCTATCAAGCAGTGCTTTTTAAAATTTGTGAGATCGATCTTGACTGATAAAGTTTATTGCTAATCAATATTGTATCAAAAATTCAAACTAATTAGGTATTGAATTAAACTTGATAAAAAAATGACAGAGAAGGAAAACTTTAAACATGAACAAGATCATAAATCATATGATGATGACATATTGGAAATGATTAACTTATGCTTAAATAGTGATAAAATTTATTGTTAATCAATATTCTATCAATGTTTTGAACTAATTAGGTATTGAATTTAATGTCATACATGAACAAACATATAATATAAAATGATAACCAATTTAATGTCATGTGCATTAACAAACACATAATATATTATGATAACCAATAATGTCATACATAAACAAACATATCATATATTAACCAATAATTTTATAAGTTGAATAATGTCATGCATCAAATAAATTTCATACATCAAATATAAAATGTCATACATACATCAAATGTATATCAAATATGTCCACTGATGCCTATATATACATGTCTATCAACTATATATTTTCCTTCCCACAAGGGGAAGGAAACAAATCTCATGATGTCTTTTGTTGTTGTGTGGAGGTAGACGGTGGAGATGATGGGGTCCTCCTAACATGCTCACTCATCCTCTTGTTGAGGCTCTTCTCTAACTTGAGCTGATAATAACAAAGTATATATGAATCAATAATTATTATACGTTGAAATCAAACATATGTACACACAAAATTAATTATTTTCTTACCACCATCAAATAGTCACTCTACAAGTCCACATCAAAGGCTCATGGACTATTAGGCATAATGAGACCCTAAAAAAATTCAATCAATATAATCACTTATAAATAACATTAAAAATTTTGATACTAACTATTATAAACAATAATTAAAACCAAGAAAATTCTTTCATACCTTAGTCAATGGTTGTGAGCTAGCCATAGTTGCGGCCACTCCATGATCGATGGACTATTGGAGATGAGGAGGAGTTTCGATGTCATGAGTTGCATGTCATACAATACACATTACATGTAACATGAAACATAAAACAAATATAATCAAATGAATTAAATTAACATGAAACAAATGTACCTCTATGTAGCTCGTATGATGTCTATGCTCCGAGTTTGTAGTAAATGTTGACAATTCTATAGAGAACTGATGCACATGCATAATTTTTTTTGTCAATCCTTAATATGATTACTTAATAAATATATGTATTAATTTAAATGTTTAAATTGATACATACCTCTAGACTCATGGACAGGGCAAAAATTAGGGCTAGGTGATCACTACTAGGCTTGCCAATACTCTAACCTTGAATTTTGAACAATGTCAATAGATGCTAATTAATTAATCATTCACTATACATATGAAATGTGATCAAATTAGTAAATTATAATTGTAATTTACTTGTGTGTAAATGCCAAATGTGTCACTCAGGAACTGATCAGTGATGAGCCCATCATTCGCACCATCTCCAACATGAGTGCCAAATGTGCATAAGGATCCACATGATGTGCACATGTGACCCCAGTGCACTGAAGGCTCCCCCTCAACTAATGGACTCATGCAATGGATGAGCGTCTATGTTAAAGCATTAATGGTCCCTAGAGCACTAGCCTCTACATGTTCCTTCACAACTAAAGGAATAGTCACATGCTCACCTTGTGGCTTGACCACAGGTGCCCTAACTACATTAGGGTCACAACGTGCCTCGAGCCTCTCAAATGATGACCCCCCACCTCTACCTTGGGAGTCTAATATATCAAAATAATTGGAGATCTCCCCAAGGACAAATTCACAATAAAATTTGTTTTAAAAATACATGGGGACCTCGTGATTGTTGCAAGGAGGTGCATGAAAACCCATCTACCATCTACCCCAAAAATTATTTCTAATAGCATCTTGTATGCACCAATGGATGGAGAACCATTTAGTACCCTCTCTAACAGTATTTTTTTCATTGGGTTTTCTAAATAATGCACATATTCTGCCTTTTGGTATATCTTTTTTTTTAACATCTTGATATGACAATTTATTTGCATAAAATCTTTTTTGTTAATCCCTCTTAACCCACCAAACATCTAACTGACCACTAACTGAAGCTATCTGGGTCTTAATGGATTCGAAGGACGATGCCAATTGAACCCTCATTGGATTGGTTTGTCCAAATTCTTTCAACCGACCAATGAATCCTTCTCATTAAGTTTTGCCTCTTTCTATTTCATTTATTATATTTTCTTGTGTGCTAGGTGGAGATCTTGCAATTGGTTGAGGGTGCAAAATTTGTTGTTCTTCTTGGGGAAGGTTCTGGTTTTGATTTTCTTGAGGGTTTTAATTTTTTTTAGTGTTTTGAGCTTCTTGGGGATTTTTTGGTTGATTATTGACATTTCCTAATAAAAAATCAACTGAAATCTAAATAAATAATTTTTTTTTTTGTAAAAACCCTACAAAACAATATAAAAAACATACAAAACAATAAAAAAAATCAAACAATGCAAAATGAAATTTAGATCACATACGACATGGGCATGCTCATGGTCTTGAATTTCGCTGGTGAGGAGGCATATTGTAAAGGTAGGTGGTGAAAAGTTTTGTTTTCTCCAATTCACGTATGTGCTGCTATTGGAGGAAGGTTAAAAATAGAGATAAAATAAATGGGTTGCAGGTATGCAGCCCATTTATAAAAAAATTCTTTTTAAAAGAACGTACACACTATAGCATGTATGCGCTACGGCTCAGATTACCCAAGCCATAGCAAGTATGCGCTATAGTGCATACATGCTATTGAAAAATGAGAAAAAAAAAGGTTGTCACCCTTTTGGCACCACAACTCAATGCATATACCCATTGTAATACATATTGTGTGAGTCATGTTGACAATAAGGTTGTTAATGCATGACAAAATGTTTTTTCCACTCATGTCAAATGGGGAGATTATTGATCTCATTTTGGTTTTGACAAGGTAGTGACAAATCAATTAAGTCATTATGTAGTAGAAATATAGTGCAAGTTAAGTGCATAGAGTATGCCAAGCATAAGGCTCCAGATAATACACGCGGAGCAATATGATAGTTAGTGCCAAGAATTAGTAGGTTTTGAGTAGTTAATGCATCATGAGTCATTCAGGTGACAAGCCAAAAAAAGGAGCCAAGTGATTAGTGTTGGTGTTTGAAAACACTGGAGGGTTTTCAATTATCCCACTGAGAAAGTGACACATCTAGGGGCAGCTAACTCCCATTTTCAACATGCCATTTCTGACAATAGGCCAACTATAAGGCATGACCCTTCTTCTTCTTCAGGCTCTTCTAAACCTAGGTGGGTAGACCTGAGATTCAAATGATACTGTACCAGTGCAAAAACATATCGCTGAATCTATTAAGTAGATGAAACCTTTATATCTCCTAGTAACTCATGAAATGACACAGATCTGTGGTAGCTAAATGAAAATCTAGAATATTCACAAGTTGAGTGAGGGCATTCTATTTAGGTCCTTCAACATTAAATGTAAACATGATTTGAATTTGATTTTTTAATTTTATGTGGGTGGGGAAATTGGATGAAAACCAAGTATGAACAACAACTTAATGACCCTATATCTGATCAGTGCCTGATCCATTGGGAAAGGTTATGAATCTCCCTCATGCATTTTAGATATCTAATACTTATTCCTATATTTAGATATATGATCTATCCATTCACCTTGTAAATAGACATCAATGTTTGATCTAAATCTCATTCTTACCTGATATCCCCCTCAATAAAACTGCAACCCTATTAAATCTATGAAGCATTTACATAATTCCTTGAATTACAAGCAATAATGAAGCAACATATAGGTTTAAGGAACTACACTTATGATCTAGGCTCTTTGTTCAAAGACCATAAAACATCACAGATCAATTGAGAAAGGAGACACGATTTAGACTGAAACTAAATGTCTGCTACTCACTGTATTAATTTCCTTGAAATAACACATGAAAATACATGAAATGACTCACCAACTACCTAATAAACTAGAATGTAAAATAAATAATGTTGTCATACAAGAGAGAAAATGGTGGGAATGAGAAGTTTATGGGATGGGAAGGGGGTATCACAACCAAAACATAGCTTCATGGTATGGAACCAACACATCCTAGGGCTTCCACTCAGACTTCATCAATTCCAAGGCCAATTCTACTATTTTCCCTCATTCCAAAGACTTTCCAGTATTTTCCAACACTTACAAAAGAGAAGAAGGAAGCATAAATAGAGAGGAAGCAATTCCCGGATTCATTTTGCAACTGACATGTGTCTATTCAGAAATCCTTCCCAAGAAGAATCAAAGCTTCTTTCTAACTTCTCTGTATAACTGCATATCAGATCCTCTTCATTCCACCTCTCAAAGGCATCAAAATATCTCAAAATCTAATGATGAGAAAAGTAACTGATTTTGGTGTAAAAATAAACTTGAGGAAAAGGAACAAATTAATTTAAATGGTCTTGAGAAGATAAGAAAACAACCCCAAGTTGATTTTCTTCACTTTCAAATTGCAACAGACCTTTAAAACTGTCCTCTAACCAATCTTAATCATCAATGAAGAACTCAACCTGTTGTGTCACCAATACCTTGGATTTCACAAACTGGCCTATAACTTGAACCAAGAAGCACCTGTGCAAAAAAAAACTCCAGATATGGAAATTTTAGGTTCTCTGGGTTCCAACAGTATATTGAAGTGACTAATTCAGACAAAAAATGCCCCCCTGGTAGTAGTTTGAAAAATCTGGTCCTGGACTGGGCTTTGCATTTAAAAATGAAAATTTTTTAAAAGTATATAGTCAAAACTATATAAAATTTCAAAATGATTCAAATTTTTCATTTTGTGTGTTGTTCCTCTATGAATTTTTATTTTCAAATCATTTATCCTCCTTATTCAAATGCCACTTGTCTGCTTTATTTGCCATCAACATTTGAAACATGTTTAATTAATTGATATTATATTTATGTCTCTTATATCTTGTAGCCCTGGGACCCTCAAATTTTTTCTTTGTGACCTCACACTGAATGTTACCCTTTATATTCTCACAGTGAAAGCCTTTTTCGTAGCATCAGGACCTTTGAAAATTCATCCTCTGCTCTTACAATCTAGGCCTCTTTACACTTTTATGACCTTGAGTTTGAGCGTAACATCGGAGGTCTTAAAAAATTTTCTTATGCTCTTATGTTCACCTCTTTATTGTATCATTAGAGGCTATTACAAATTGATTCTTGACCTTACAAAAAGTACCTCATCATAGCATTGAGCCACCAAAAATTGTTTTGGAATCCCTCGAATAGGCCCAACGTAGCATCGTAGAGGCTCAAAGATTTCTTCACGATCTTATTATTTGATCGTAAGATCAGAAGCCTTTAATTTTTAATCCCTGATCCTACAGTCATTCGTAAGATCAAGCATCATTAAAATTTGTGCCACAATCAAGCAAATGGTCAAACTACGTTGACTGGTCGGGCCCTCCACATAAGCTGCTACATCTATAAAGCGTGTGTCACAAGACATTTAACTACTGTGCCTTCAAGCTTATAAATTTTAAACTTCATCACCACCCCTCCAATGTGGGACAATGAAATCACTCTGGCCTGTGGCTTTTCCAAGCTATGAGTGGCCTTCATGCCTTCTTCCTGCAAACGTGGATAGCTAAAATTTAGAGCTCCCCTACCTCTGGTTTCATTTCCCACTATATATGAGCAATGTTAGTATGCTAATAGAAACCAAATTTAAATAAAGCTTCTATAAACTAAACAAAATTCATAAACTTCAAGATAGATAAGATGAGCTCTCAATTGAGAATATGAGCCATTAATGGGCTCTCTCAATGAGAAGCTCTCTTGTTGAGTGGCTTTGTCTAAATAGATAGGATGTATGCTCAAGCTTATGCTTCAAAAAGGGCTTCAAATAGAATTGGAATTTGGGTGTGAGTGTATGGTTTTGATGTAAAATGGCTTCTTAAAATGGCATTATGACTTTACTTCATAGATTGTGTTAAATTGGCTTGGGAGAGGATTCCTTAAATAGGCAAAGGGCTTAAGGGATCAAGGGCTAGGATGCAAGGATGGGAAAAAGCTTATGGAAGGATCAGATTGCATGAGAGGAGAGCACATGGATTGTGCTTCCTTACAACCAATCAGAGAGTGACACATGTCACAGGGTGACAGGATGGAGGAAAGGGGAAGGATGAGTCAACAAAGGAGGCTCAAGGGATAAAATCTTAATAAAGACCCTCATAATGGCTTGTAAGAGCAATGAAAGGGCTTGGAAGAGTCATTTATGGCCTAGTGGGCTTCATAAAGTTTTATGGTTGAGATATTTTGAGGGAGATGACAGGAATTTTGACTTGGGCTTGATTAGGAAGGTTTTAAGCTTGCTTAGGATTGTGCAAATGATTAGAAGATGGATTATGATGGTTTAGGATTAGCTTAGGGATAGGCAAGTGGATAGCATTTAATGAGGGTGGGTGAAGGAGGAGATATTTGTTAAGTTTGGCTTGGGTTAGTAAGTCTTAACCCATGTTTAGGAAATGTGACAAGTTTAGGAGGGGATTAGGATTAGGTTTAAAGACATCTTCTAGAAGAGTCTAGACTTTGGATGAGGATAAAGACTTTCTAGAAGAGTCTAGAACTTCTTAGGATGAGGATAAAGACTTTCCAAAAGAGTCTAGAACTTCTTAGGATGAGGATAAATTAGATTTTTAGGAAATAAATAAAATTTTATTTATTTCAAGGGTTTGGGTTGAGGAGATATTTATTAAAACTTTTTTAATAAACATGAGGATTAATATTTAATCTTAATTAAGTATTTTGAGTTGGGATTAGGGGTAGGAAATGATGGGATTAGCCTTTAATCAAAATTAAAGAAGGATTAGAAGATTTTGGAAGAGGTTAGTGGTCTTAAAGAAATTGGCCAAGTTTTGGGCAAAAAATAAATTTTTTATTTATTTTGGGTTTTTTGGTCAATTTATTAATTAAATAATTAATAAATAAGAGAATAATGTTTAAATAAGATTTAAACATTTTTGGGAGGGATTCCTTAATTAAATATTTTTAATTAAGATAAAGGGATTTAATGGCATAAAAATAAATAAATAAATAAATAAATGATGATGTCATCAGGAATTTTTTCAAAAAATAAAAATACTTTATTTTCTAAAAGATTTAGGTGTCTACATTTTGCCCCTCTTTGATGTGATGCCACAAGTGGCATGGCATCAAAGATAAGAAAATAAGATGCCCAAGGCTAGAGCAGAAGAGGAGAAAATGGACTATGAGATGCCCCCTCAAGAAGGTGGTGGGGAGAGAAAGTGAGGCTCGACGATTTCTTGAAAAGTACAAGAATCTGAGATGACAAGGGAGACTCAGATTGGCTTAAGAGAAGAGGTTTAGTTAGCTCAAACTCTCACTACAGGAGAATGATAAAGGGAGAATCAGAGGCACAAGAGGAAGCAAGCTTAAGATCTCAGGGATTGCAAAGGATGAAGGAGCAGAGTGCTATAAAAGGGAATCCAGGATAGGGAGATGGATGATGGGATGATAAAGCTAATGCAACAGGATTTCAAAGAGTCAGATTGGTGGAAGATGGGTTTTGGAGATCCCTAGGATAGGATTGTGGAGCTCAAAAGAGGAGGCTTGGCAGATTGATTAGATTGGTGGATCCCTAAGACTAGGATTGTGGATCCCTAAAGCTAAAAGTGCAGATTGATTCAAAGAGATACTAGTGCATAAGCTGGGGTAGGAGAGACAGATGTTGGATATGGATGGGGGATAATGGAGATGAAGGGAAACCATTGAAGCTTTTTTGAGTAGGGGGATACTTCAAAAAGAAGTACCACCATGTAGTTGAGCACTAGATTTGCTATAGGACTGTTGGTTAATTGCCAAGGTTACCAAGAACATCAAGGCCTTTTCACCAACCGTCCAGAGGACTAACAGACTAACTCAAAATAAATATGCAAGGATTTCCCCAGCATCACACATGAATCTCAGAGGAAGCAGCATGGAACTAACACTAGGTAACCCACAAGCAAAATAAATAAATAAAAAAAAGACCTAATCAAGACCTTACACTCAGATTGCCCCATTCATAGTATACCATGATATGAAAGATCATGGCAACCTTGAGGAGGAAACAAGGAGATTGCTTGGAAAAGATATTTCAAGACCCAAAAGGGAAGATTCCAAATCAAAAGAAAGAGAAAATCCAAAAGAGAATCGTTTGCTAATGAGATGGGTAGGATGAGGTACTAATGGACCAAGATCAGACTTGTGGAAAGCTATATCCTACAAGGATCTATCAGAGAGCACCTAAGCTGATGGATTTTGGATGAGTAATGCGTCTAGCAAGCTGAACTAAGAAGGATAACACTATGGTGATAGGAGATCTAACTAAAGGATGCATTGGAATAGCTAACCAAGGGTTGTGTTATGTGTGCAAGATGCTGATCAAGGAGGAACTAACACAAAAGCTGGATAGATACAATGGTACTAAGCTAAAGAGGATGTACAAGCTGAGAGACCAAGATATGTTACAAATGTACAAGGTTGTTCATATTTTAGTTTTTGTGAGATGGAAATGTTCATGAAGGGTGGGATGTCTGCAATAGTTGATAAGCAAATATGTAGATGGTTTGCGAAAAGCTTAAGAAAAATGGGATTCTTTGTGTGCATGTGATAGGATACAAGCTAGGATACAAGCTTATTTACAAGCTAGAATATGATACAAGCTTTGGACAATATTTGGATATAAAAGCTATGATACAAGGGATGATACAAGATTTACAAGCTAGGGTACAAGATTTACAAGATGAGGTACAAGATTTACGATCTGAGGTACAAGATTTACAAGTTGTACAGGAGGTATTTACAAGCTTCATTAGATTTTGGATATTTGGTTGGAACACCAAGGGAACAAGCAGGTGTTTTATGGGATGGTGGGTGAATGGATGTAGGATAGGATAGTGATAGATAATGGATTAGTCTTAGTACACAAGGTGCCTAAATTACTAGATTTTCACCAAGGTACCTATCCAAGGCGGTTGAATTGCCAAGTTTTCACCATTGGATTCTTATTTCTCTTTACTATTTTTTTTTTTGTATTTTCCAAAAGCTGGGTATACCAAGGATCTTCAAGCATAGAACTTCTTGAGATGAATGATGTTAATAGGATCATTCAAGAGTTCTCCTTCTAGTGTAGATAGCTGATAGGCTCCGGAGCCAAAGGATGTAGTGACAACATAAGGACCAAGCCAGGTAGGTTCAAACTTTCCTTTCTTTTCTCAATTAGCTTGGACTTTCATATTTTTTCTGAGGACCATGTCATTCAGCTGAAAGTGTCATGGAAGCACCTTCTTGTTGAAATTCCTTTTAAGACGAGTTTGATAGACTGTGAGATGATCATAGGCTTGTTGTCACTTCTCATCTAAAAGATCTAGCTGGGTGAGTCTGGCTACTCTGTATTCTTCATTTGATATTTTCCCTTGCAAAGATATGCGCAAGGAGGGAAGTTCAACCTCTATAGGTAGTACAGCTTTGGCACCATAAACTAGGGAGTATGGGGTTGTGCCTGTGGATGTACGAAAGGAGGTTCAATAGGCCCATAGGGCTAGATTGATTTGTAGTTGCCAATTGCGGCCGGAATCATTGACAACTTTCTTTAGGATTTTGAGGAGGGTTTTGTTAGTTGCCTCTGTCTAGCCGTTACCTTGTGGGAAATATGGGCTAGAAAAGTGGTGATGGATGCAGAGGGAAGTGCACAATTATTCTATGTTGATATTTTCAAAGTTACCTCTGTGGTCGCTGAAGATGGTGGATGGGATGCCAAAGTGGCAAACAATGTGGTACAAGATGAACTTGGAGACCTAAACTCTTGTAGCTGAGACTAGGGGGACTGCTTCCACCCACTTAGTGAAATAGTTTGTAGCTGTTATTATCCATTTATGTCCATCAGATGAGAGAGGTGTGATAGTTCCAACTAGATCAAGGCCCCAACAAGCGAAAGGCCAAGGTGGTGCAATAGGCTGTAGATCCTATGCTGGAGCTTGCACAAGATTTGCATGCTGTTGACATGGGAGACACTTTCTGACAAAGTCACAAGAGTCTTCTTCAATGGTAGGCCAATAGTAGCTTGCCTTAAGGATTTGTCACACGAGGAAAATACCACTTATGTGGGCACCGCAAAGTTTAGAGTTTACTTCTTTTAATGCCATCATGGCCTCATTTTCATCTAAACATCAAGAGAGAGTATTGTGATAACCTTGAGGATTTAGGGTATTGGCTATGATAACATAGCGGGATGATTTTCAGATGAGGTTTTGGCATTGGGTACGTGTGAGGTGAGGGGAGATGATACCATCTTTAAGGTAAGTGTGAATCTCATGGTACCAAGGGGATTGGGGACTAACCAAGATACAAACACGATTTGAGTTATCATTCGCATAGGCAGGTGTGAGGAGCTCCTCGACTAAAAACTCATACTGCATAACTGCTTGGGGAATTTCCAAGAGTGAGTCGATAGTAGCCATAGCATCTACTGCTTTGTTCTGCATTCAAGGCACTTGTGTAAACTGAAGCTTTGTAAAATGTTGGGTTAGTTGATTAACTAGCTCTTTGTAGGGTAATAGCTTTTCATCTTTGGTTTGATATTCATTTAGGGCTTGCTTGATGATGAGCTGAGAATCGCCAAAGATCTGTAACTTAGTGATGTTCCACTCTACAACTATCTTTAATCCTGCTATGAGAGCCTCATATTCTGCTATATTGTTGGTGGTGGGGACTTGTAGCTTGAAGGATTTTGGAATGTAATCTCCCTGAGGTGTAACCAATAATATTCCTGCCCCTAATCCATGAGATGTGTATGAGCCATCAAAATAAAGTTTCCATGGGGGTTGTTCTTCAATTAGGTAGATATGCTCATCTGAAAATTTTGTGATCAAAGGATATGTATCTACTAGAGGCGCATCAGCTAGGTGATCTGCTATAGCTTTCCCTTTGATTGCCTTTCTGTCCACATACTGGATGTCAAATTTGCTAAGGAGCATAACCCATTTGGCCAAATGGCTTGTAAGTGTTGTTCTGGAGAGCATATACTTGAGAGGGTTGATCTTGGAGACTAGTCAGATGGTATGACTTAGCATGTAGTAGCGAAGCTTTTGAGTTGAGAAAACAATTGCCAAACAAGCTTTTTCCATAGGAGTGTAATTGAGTTCATAACCAACTAGGGTTCTACTGATGTAGTAGATGGCTCTTTTTCTACTGTAGTCATTGAGCTGTGTGAGAAGTGCCCCTAGAGAAATAGGCATTGCTCATATGTACAAGATCAAGGGATAACCAGGAACTGGTGGAACCAATATAGGGGGATTGGCGAGATACTGCTTGAGTTGATCGAAGTCGTGTTGACATAAAGGATCCCACTTGAATTTTTAATCCTTCTTTAGTAAATGTGTAAATGGTGTACACTTATCTACAAGCTAGGAGATGAAGTGCCAAAATAGATTGAAGCTTCCCCCGAAGAGAGCGAAGCTATCGTAGTGTCTAGGGAGGAGGCATGTCTAAGATAGCCTTGACCTTCTTGGGGTTGATCTCTATACCTTGTTTAGAAACTATAAATCCTAGAAGCTTGCCAGATGTGACCCCAAAGACACATTTCTTGGGATTCAACATGAGATGATATGTGACTAACCTATTAAAGACTTTCTCCAAGTCAGAAAGATGATCCATGAAGGTATGAGATTTGACCAAGATATCATCTACATAATCCTCCAAAATGCTATGGATGAGATCATAAAAAATGGTTGTCATAGCTCTTTGATAGGTAGCCCTAGCATTCTTTAGGCCAAAAGGCATCATGTTGTAGTAAAAGGTTCCCCAAGGGGTAGTGAATGCTGTCTTATGCTAATCCTCTTCTACAATCTTGATTTGATTATACCCAAAAAATCCATCCATGAGGGACAAAATTTCATGTCCAGCTATAAGGTCTACAATCATATCTATGTTGGGCAAGGGAAAATCATCTTTTGGACAAGCTTTATTAAGATCTCTGAAATCAGTGCAGATTTTGATGTCACCAGAAGGCTTAGTAACGGGGACCATGTTGGACATTCACTCTGAGTAGTTAATAGGTCGAATAACCTTAGTAGCTAACATTCTTTCTAATTCAACTTTGACCAATAATGCCACCTTGGGGTGCATTTTTCTAAGCTTTTGTCTGACGGGCTTGATCTTTGGATCGACTGCAAGATGATGAACTACAAGCTTTTGATCAAGTCCTGACATGTCTTGATATGACCATGCAAATTGGCCAATGTTATCTCTTAAGACCTCAAAGAGGAGGTCAGCTTGGTCTTGTAATAGGGATGCAGAAATCTAAACAAGTTTGGGGATCTCTGAAGAACTGATGTTGACTTCTCTAGTATCCTCAATTAGAATAGAAGACACCTTTGGTCGATTATCTTGAGGAGGCAATGCTAAATTCTCCTGTTCTGCTTGTGAATCTAGATTTTCTTGTTGAGGGATTCTCTTTGCTACCTTAGCTAGTCCCAGATTCACCTTAGTTCCAATTTTGGGTGTATCGAAACCAGGTTGGGGATTTTCTCCAAAATACCCCTTGGGATCTAGCTTATAGATATAGGTAGAATCTAGCTTTTTTTGCTTGTGAGGAGTTTCAGCTCCCATGAATCTCAGAAGTGCTTCCTCTAATGTGAACTCATCAATGTGTATGACACTTGGTTGGTCCCAATCTATGAGTTGTGGATGAGCGAGTGGTAGGTCAATGAGGTGGATGGATAGTTCTTGGAGAACAGAGTCTCCCAGGGAGATTTGGTCTGGGATATCATCGTAGGATCTCTTTTCAACTTCCTCAGAAATGTCTTCAATTTTGACAAGGTCGCGATGAATGTTCAAAAAAGCATGACCGTTCTCATTGGTACCCCCAGTTGTGGGTATTCCAAAGCCAAGACCTAACTTTGTTTCCCACTTGTGCGCTTCGATGGGGCATTGCATGCCTCTCTTTCTGGTCCTAGACCACCACCTTGATAGTTCCATTTGTCAATGATGACCTTATGTTCTTGGGGATACTTCTGGCTAAAGTGATCAAGGTGTGCTTGATTTCTTGGAGGTGCATCCTTATGTAACCAATTGTTGATATTTGGAGTGAGTTCCTTATGAAGAGGAATTTTTGAGGATACAAAGGTTGTTGGGCCAAACTGTTTGTATTGAGGAGGTGGAATCTCTTTAGCTTTGTGATATATTGGTCATCCATGGGCATGTGGATTAAGCGGGAGTGCCCTGACATCAAATGCATCTGATAGACTATACTCTCCATAGCCTTTGTTATTGATCTTCACGGTAGATAGGGTGGAGGTGAGGATGGTTTCTGGGTCATTACAAGTGTGGGATGAGCTGGAAATGGCTGTGCTGATATCAATTCTAGGGCAATAGTTTGTGTATGAAGCTTCAACCGCATTACAATAAGCAAAGGGTTCTGGATTGGCATGGATGGCTACCTCAGTGCCCTGATGCAAAAATTTGATGCACTGATGGTAAGTGGATGGAACAGCTTTCATGGCATGAATCCATGGGCAACTGAGGAAGATGTTGAATGGTAGGTTTAGATCAATAACATGGCAGAGTGTTTCTTGGATGACTAGCCCAACCTTGATTGGCAGCAAAATAGTTCCTTCTGTGGTTCTTTCCAAGTTGTCATAAGCTTTGATTATGATAACCTCACTGATGATATCTGCCTCAATATACCTAGCTTATTTTATGAATTTTAGGGTGCAAATATTCAAGGCTGATCCATTATCTATCATTACTCTTTTTACGACGAAGTTGGATACCATGATGGCTATGCGAAGCGAAAGGGTGTGATCTGGCTCGACCATTGGTATGTCAGTGGGTTTGAATGATAGGGCACATGAGGAGGATAGGTGTCCAACGAGATTATGAAAATTAGTAGCGTTGATATCTGAAGGGACACGAGATTCTATGAGAGCACTGTCAAGGATGTTCTTGTACATAGGACTAGTGCAGAGAAGGTCTAAAATGGAGATTTGGGCTGGCATGTTCCCAAGGTGTTCCAAGATATTGTATTGGCTTTTTGATGGAGCTGATGGTGCTGGTGAAATGGGTGGGCCTGCGATGTTAAATTGCGTTCTTTGAGTGGTGAATGCACACTCATTGTTTGGTCCTTAGATATTGATAACATTGATAGAAGGCTCTTTCTTGGATATACAACCTATGAGGCTACCATAGTCTATGTAGGATGAAGTGTGGTCATTGTTCTTCCCATGTTGTTGGTTTGGCTGGCAGTTGTTGGTGTTGTTGTTGGTTTGGATAGGTGCTTTTCTAGGATTTTGGTTGTTGTGAGGAGGAAAAGCATTTTGATAGATTTGTAGGTCTGCATTGGGAGAGGTTTGGGCACCAATGGTGATTTCTTTCTGATCAATGAGTCCTACACATAATCTTTTAGTTTCATGCATCTGAGAGTAGTGTGACTTTTTACCCTATGAAATTTGTAGTACTCATTGTCTTTGTACCATGTAGCTTTGGATTGGCTTGGGTCAATTTCTTGGGTAGGAGGAAATCTGATGAGGTTTTCCTTGATTAATTTCTCAAAAATGACATCCAATGGCTCACCAAGGGGTGTATAGTTTCTAGGTGCAAGTTGTAACTTAGGTTTTGGTCTTGTAGCTACATTGATGGCATTAGCTTGATTGGTAGACCCTTGAAAGTTGGCTCTTGGATTGTGGCTTTGATAGCTTTGGTGATTCTGTTGTTGGTAGTTGATAGCTTGTTGATTGTGTGGTTGATATGGTGGGTTGGACTAGTTTTGAGAAGGACCAACAATTTTCACATGTCTGGTGTCAGTGACGCCATCTATTGCAACCTACTTGTTTTTGTTCCAATACCTAGACTTGTCATTGGAATGTGATTAATTTTGGTTGGCTTCCTTGTAAATCTTGACCACACCATCTTTAATGAGTCCTTGCTCAAGGATCATTCCTTTCTCTTTGATATCTTTGTAGGTCAGCAAACAGTTCATGGTCATGTGGTGAGCCAAGCTAGGATGGGCATTATCAATAAACATTTTCACCAAATGGTGCTCTGGCAAGGTGCAAGATATGCGGGTGGTAAGGGTTTGCCATCTTTGCAGATATTTGGGAAGGCTTTCTCCACCTTTTTGCTTAGTGTGGACAAGATCAACTACTGATAGCTCTGTTTCAACAAGATGGGCATATTGGGCTACAAATGCCTCACACAATTCAACAAAGTTTTTAATTGTGCTATAGGGGATTCTATAAAACCATTCAAGAGCTAGTCCGGCCAAGCTTTTGGGAAAGAGACAAAAGAGGAAGATGCCATTATATGCCACTTCTTGGTAGTGCATGTAAAATTCTTTGATATGTGTGACAAGGTCTCCTTTTCCTCTGAATTTGTCAAACTTGGGTGTCTCAAAATGCTTGGGAAATGGTGTCATGGTAATGGCTCTGTCAAATGGGTAAGGACACACATTCTCAAACCTGAAAGTTTTTGGATCATTTCCCTCCTGGATGTTCTTCAAAGCTATCTTCATGGCTTCCCATTCTGAATTAATGGGTGATGGCTGGGGTGCCCCCAATGTAGGAGTGCCCTGAGGTAGGTATGTGCTAGATGGGGCAATAGAATATGGATGGCTTTGAGGTATGGGCTGGTAGGGATTGTACATGGCTTGAGAAACTAAATGGTGGATGATGGGTTGCGGAGGTGGAGGTGGCACATATTACTATATGTGTTGTGAGGCTTGCTATTGGTATGGGATTTGGGATAGGGATTGAGGGATGTAGGCTGGCTGTGGGATAAATGGATTGCTTTGTGGAGGTATGGTATAAGGTGGTTGTGAAGCTTGGGGAAAGGATCGAGGAGCTTGTGGAACTTGACTTTGGATTTGAGGAGTTTGACCAATATATGTGGGTTGTGCCCCCATTTGGGAAGGTATTTGCATGGAAAAAGAGGCCAAGTAATTTGTGGTTCATGGTGGTGGATTTCCTCCTATAAGTGGCATAGAAAAATAGTTGGTAATAGGAGGTAATGGATTAGTTGGTGGTGGAGGTGGTGGGAATTGAAAGCTTGGGAATGGAGCTAATGGGGTTTGATAGCTTGGTGGTTGGATTTGGAAGCTTGGTAGAGTGGTGGTAGCAGCTTGGGTCACTTGAGAACTTGGCGCAACATTGGTCATAGCTTGTGGGATTTGATAGCTTTGTGGAGTGAGGGTAGTAGCTTGTGGATTTGTGGCTAATGGGACTGAGCTCCAAGGACCTAGTAGAAATGATGGAATGGTGTTCTGAGCTGAGGTAAACAAGCTGGGGGTGATAAAAGGTTGATTACTTGGCCCCATGGGTGGCATCCATTTTGTATATTGCTGAGGTTGGCCAAAGATGCTAGCACTGATTTGGGAGATGGGTGGATTTGGAAGGCTGGGTTGGAGAGCAACAACAACAATAGTGAAGGGAGTGAATGATGAGGTGTTTTGGGTGAAGGGGGTTTGGGATGGAGTGGTATGGACCAATGGTGGAGTGGTGGTTTCTGGATTGGCTTGCAGAAGGGAGATCTCAACTTGAGTGGAGGCTGGTATGTTTGGGTCTATTGGATCAAAAGGATTGGCTTGAGGCTCTTCTTTTGGCACATATTGAGGATAATTTGAATCATAAGACCCTATTGGGAGTGGTAGTTGCTCAAACAATGGGTGAGATGGATTTGATAAGGGAGGAGGTCTTCCAAAGTCGAAGGCTCCTATGTTGTCTCTTTGAAAGTTAGCCATGATTGTTTCTTTGTTCTTGTCTATAATGGTGTTCACGAATACTGCATTTCCTGGTTGGTTCATGAAAGCTTCAATGTCAGTAGGTGATGGTATAGCATTCTCTGGGCTGAAGGATGGTTGAGTGCTCAAGGGGAGAGATGTTGTTTGATCCAAATGATAGGCCTCCATTGTTTCCCTCTTCTTCTTGGCTAAGCAAGTGATAGGTGGCATGAAAATGCAGAATGTTCCTAGGGATGAGATGCAACAATGCTGATGGATGCAAAAGGGGAAGGCTTTTCTATGCAAATGATTTCCTAGTTTGAGGAAAAGCTATATGAAAAAACATAAGGAGGATTGGGTTGGGATTCTAACTTCAAAGATATGTTGCCAAAGCATGAAAGGTCTACTTTCCTATGTGCAAGCTTGGTGGTGATTGTGTTAACTTAAGGATAGACTGATGATCCTTTAGGAAGAACACGAGATTGACCACTTGTGGATCCCAATCTTTAGCTCAAGGTGATGATGGATAACAAGTGACAAAGCTAGATTACCCTAGACAAAGCTCTGTCAAAGGGATAACCTTGGTGAGATTGGCGAATTTGGAAGATGTTTAGGAATGGAAAACTTTTTGCAAGGTGACAACAATTTTGAAGGTTTGGATGGTGAAGTTTTTGGATTGTTGGCTAGATGGTTTGGTTCTAAATGAGATGGATGAGCTAAAATGCTTAAGGGGATGACTAAGGGTGGCTGGCTTACCTACAAAGATGACTCTAATGCAAAAGTGAAGCTTATGCAAGAAGATGTGGAGAAACAAGGGGGTCTAATCATAGATATCATGCCTAGTTGGTAAGTCATAAGCAAGGTTAACTCTTGGATGTTGGTTAAGTTGGATGGTGTGATCTAACCACGTGTCTTGAAGGGCTTCATCAACAGCTTTGTCCTCTACTTTGTGGAGTTTGGAAATTTGAGGGCTTGGTGTTATTTCCTTTCTCTTGGCTAAAAGTTCTTGGTATGCCTGAGATGGCTTGAGTTTGGCTTTGTGAAACTTTTGTTTGGGTTTGGGTTGTTCTAACATGAATTCTTGAATTTTCTTAGCTTAGAGAGAATTTGGCTATTTTGCTTCGACTTGTTCAACGTTTGAAATAGGCAGTGACTATGCTAAGTATGCCCTAAGCTAGGATTAACCAAGTTTGGCAAACATTCATTCAACAAGTAAAAAAAATCAAGCAATAGATAGGAACAACTAGATAGAAGTTTTTGATTCTCAGAATGTGATACTTGCGCTGAGGAGTGTGTATTTTTTACAAATTTTTTGATCAGTCACTTCAAACACATTAACACCCTAGATGGTTGTCTGTAAGGTTGACAGTTGGTTTAGCTAGGGAGTCCTTGATATACCCAAGGTACGTGAGGCCCAAATCCATAGATGAAAAAAAAATGATGTCACACAGCTGAGAGGAGCGGTAACCCACTTCTCCTCTTTCACTTCTCAAGGGTATAAAGTTCCTTGAGGCTTAGCCCAAGTGATAGAATTTTGATTCCAAGAGAGGTGTCTTTGAATTCACCTCCTGATCTTTATACTGTACCAAAACGTTGGGTTTGAGGTTGTCCAAGGGGTGATGAAATCCCCAAGCAGGCCTCCTAAAAAAAAAAACAAGGTTTTGGATCCTAAACTTATGCACCCAAGATGGCCTTGAAAGACAACAAGGGGAGAGAAGACTTGGATGACCTTGGGCTAAAAAACATGCTTGTTCTTTTACCAACTGACTCTTATGTGTGTTGATCTAGACTTTGCAAGCACTCATGTTTAAGAGACAATGTTCAATTCCAACTTGAAGCATTTAAAAAAAGTAAAATCGATCAAAGAATGAATACATCAAGAAGATTTAGGGTTAGCAAAAGTAAACTCGCATGCCCGGAGGCCCTCCATGTCAAGTGTCAATTGATTTTCTTTAAGGCATTCAATATTGAGTGTTTGTTCTTTTTAAGCCCAAAACAAAGATGTGTGAAACTTGATTGTCAAGCACACATCCGGAGGCCCTCCACGTCAAGATTTGTTCAATTATTATGCCCAAATGAAGTTTTAGTGAGACTAATGCTCATTCAAGAGATTTTCTAACTTAAAAAAACCACCAAAATCCCAAGTGAGTGGAGTTTGATTTGTGTGGAGCACTTAACACCCTCTTAGGTAGACCCATCCCCATAGATGATGCTGAGATTGCAACCAATGGTTAAATTGATGGGTGATTAAAGAGGGTGAGTCCAACTACAAAATCACTCAAAGCGTCTTTAATTAGTTTTTGTAACTTAAGAAATTTCTAAAATGTGGATTCTTTTTATGCTCCAAAAGATGAAGTGTGATGTATTGTAATGAGTAATTGACCCTTTTGCATTCAAGATTGGATTTGTTGTTTTAATCATGCATTCATTAAAAAAAAAACTTGATTTTAATCCATGGCACTCAAGAGTGATTTTAGCAACATGCATACAAAGACAAGTGATTAAATATTCAAGTTTTTTTTCCTTTGAGCATTCAAGATTGAGATTTTTTGTGTTGTTTTAAGAACTTTGAAGTGCTTTGTTTTAACCTTAGATCATTCAAGATTGTTTTTGACTCAAAAGTGAAAATGACTTCTTTGGACTTTGGTTTTCATTCAAGATTTTGTGTTCTAGTTTGCATGTTTTAAGCCCAAAAATGATATTCCTAGATTGTTTTGATGCATGAAAAACCTAAGAAACATTCAAGATTTTGCAACAAGACATTTGTTTGGAACAAATAACAAAGCTTTTAGAACAATTTTGGAAACCATTTAGGACTCTTAGTTTTCATGAGGTTTTTAAAAGAACTTTAAAATATTTGCAAATTAGGTTCATTTTATCCTTGATTGATGCTTTGAGTTTGATTTAGATTTTAGTGTGCACTTAGTGTTGATTTTGAACCTTTTGAAATGGAAACTTGAAGTTCTTTTTAAATTCCCAAAAATGAAGTGTTCCTAACTTTGCATGAATGCATCTAAAACCTTGATGTTGCAAGGATGCAAATGATTGGATTGGTTTAGTTTCACGTGTTAAAAGAATTTTTATTTTATTTTTGCAAATTTTTAGTTTTTAATGGATTTAAGTATGATTTAGGGGTTCATTTTAAGCACTAAAAAGAAGTGTGTATGATTTTTTTTCCTTAAAAAAAAATGGCCAAGATCTCTCACAAGAAGAAGAAGAAGTAGTAGATGGAATAAGAAGAATATAGACAAGAGGAAGAAGAATTCCAAGTGCTTTGTCCACCTATAAGCTTGAAAAATCTGCAAGTACTATGAGTTCCTTTGTCTTCTTCATGCTCATGTGGACCTACAAAACCAATTTATACAATCCTAACAATCAGAAAAATAAGAAAAATTAGCCAAAATTATCAAATGACATACAAAACTTGACTAAAAAAGCTAATTAAGATGACCCATGCGAGGTCCCACCGGGTGTGCCAAAATGTATATGAGCAATGTTAGTATGCTAATAGAAACCAAATTTAAATAAAACTTCTGCAAACTAAACAAAATTCATAAACTTTAAGATAGACTAAGATGAGCTCTCAATTGAGAATATGAGCCATTAATGGGCTCTCTCAGTGAGAAGCTCTCTTGTTGAGTGGCTTTGTCTAAATAGATAGGATGTATGCTCAAGCTTATGCTTCAAGAAGAGCTTCAAATGAAGTTGGAATTTGGGTGTGAGTGTATGGTTTTGATGTAAAATGGCTTCTTAAAATGGCATTATGACTTTACTTAATGGATTGTGTTAAAATGGCTTGGGATAGGATTCCTTAAATAGGCAAAGGGCTTGAGGGATCAAGGGCTAGGATGCAAGGATGGGAAAAAGCTTATGGAAGGCTCAGATTGCATGAGAGAAGAGCACATGGATTGTGCTTTCTTACAACCAATTAGGGAGTGACACATGTCATTGTAAGGAAACTTAGAAACAAAGAATATAACCATTTCCACATAACCCATAATAGATTTGAAATAAACACGAAATTAAAATCCATATGCAAGAGAATAGACAACATACCCACAAAATTGTGACACAAGATATACCCTGGGAAACCCTCATTGAGGGAAAAACCCAGCCTCCAAAAGCGTCCATCACCATGTATTATTCAACAAAAATACCATTGCAATACAACCATGGAAGCCTTCATGGCCATAGCCACAACCAAGCAAACTATGTGAACAAGCACGAATCCACACATCCCATGCCATGCTTTCAACCTTCACAAATGCTCCCTTGGCTAACTTGTCAAGCCTTATCTCGCTCGACTCTTACCTTTTGTCTTCTCCTTGTCACTCTCTCTCTTTTTTTCTCTACAACAACTACCCTTGTGGCTGCTTATATAATAGCAAGTCCCACAAAACCACCAAGTGGTATTACATAAACCATGTGCTAAAACTATGTGCTACCTAACCTACTGACCCCACATTTAATATTGGGCATTTAATTCTTTTCCCCAATATTAAATAATTACATGAAATATTTTCACAATGTTACAATACAACTCATAAAAAATATTCCATGAGAATCTTTACATGTTGCACGTCCATCTAGGCACAACATTACATAATAAAAATAAAATAATAAAATAACAATATTATGCAATGTGTGCAACACCCATTATCTCAACAGTCATATGATGAGAGGATGGAGGAAAGGGGAAGGATGAGTCAAAAAAGGAGGCTCAAGGGATAAAATCTTCACAAAGACCCTCATAATGGCTTGTAAGAGCAATGAAAGGGCTTGGAAGAGTCATTTATGGCCTAGTGGGCTTCATAAAGTTTTATGGTTGGGATATTTTGAGAGAGATGAGAGGAATTTTGAATTGGGCTTGATTAGGAAGGTTTTAAGCTTGCTTAAGATTGTGCAAATGATTAGAGGATGGATTAGGATGGTTTAGGATTAGCTTAGAGATAGGCAAGTGGATGGCATTTAATGAGGGTGGGTGAAGGAGAGGATATTTGTTAACTTTGGCTTGGGTTAGTAAGTCTTAACCCATATTTAGGGGATGTGACAAGGTGAGGAGGGGATTAGGATTAGGTTTAAAGACATCTTCTAGAAGAGTCTAGACTTTGGATGAGGATAAAGACTTTTTAAAAGAGTCTAGAACTTCCTAGGATGAGGATAAAGACTTTCTAGAAGAGTCTAGAACTTCTTAGGATGAGGATAAATTAGATTTTTAGGAAATAAATAAAATTTTATTTATTTCAAGGGTTTGGGTTGAGGAGATATTTATTAAAACTTTTTTAATAAACATGAGGATTAATATTTAATCTTAATTAAATATTTTGAGTTGGGATTAGGGGTAGGAAATGATGGGATTAGCCTTTAATCAAAATTAAAGAAGGATTAGAAGATTTTGGAAGAGGTTACTGGTCTTAAAAAAATTGGCCAAGTTTTGGACAAAATTTTTTTAAAATTTTTTTTTGGAATTTTTGGTCAATTTATTAATTAAATAATTAATAAATAAGGAAATAATGTTTAAATAAGATTTAAACATTTTTGGGAGGGATTCCTTAATTAAATATTTTTAATTAAGATAAAGGGATTTAATGGCATAAAAATAAATTAATTAATTAAATAAATAATTAATTAATAAATGATGATGTCATTAGGAATTTTTTTAGAAAATAAAAATACTTTATTTTCTAAAGGATTTAGGTGTCTACACCCACTAGCTCCCGCCATGGATGAGTTCTCCCTACATATCTGCATATTTTTTAACGTGGTGACCCTTGTCTTTGGCTATGGGCGGCTCTATATTTTGTGAGTGCTTTTGAAGTCTACACCTTTCCTTGCAATGAGGTCCTCTTGCATGCGTGGATGGTGTTCCAACATGGGGTTTTACCTGTCCAATACTGGGCATGGAAAAGAGAAGAAGGCACTCCCCTACTACAGGTTGCGACTTTTTCTTTCTTGATGACATGGATATGGAAAATCCCCATTGCATTGATTTCCCTCTTCATTTATTTCAATGTTGTGGAGGCTCCTTTGTTTTCACAAGCATGGACAAAGTGTAAATTGTTTCACTAAATACCTTGAGAAGAGGTCATTGAATGCAGCTAGCCATAGTGAGGCTTAATTTCACCACCATGTTTCTTCTCTAAAGCACCTATTCTTGATATTGGGTTTTCCTTTGTGAAGCATGCAAACCTCTCTCCACATCTTTGTTCTTCCCTGTGGTTTTGCACATTCTCTACTCAAACTTTAAAATGTGCCTGTTAACTCAGTGTTACAACACACTCCCAAGAGCATATAACTTGATCGATCTAATGTAATCAGTCGGGCCCCAAAGTGGTTTCGACTAAAAAATTTCATTTTCGAACAACTGACCTTGCAAACTGATTCACCAATCACCTTGAACTAACTGGCCAAGCTCCGAAACTATGGATATCTTATCTCTCTAACACATTTAATAGACCTACCAATTCTTGTTGCATGAAAACATTGGGGTCAAAAGATATCACCCTCCATACTTGCCAACTTAAAATCACCTGCAATTAAACATGTTAGAAAGTTGGAAATTGTGTTTGGTTTGAGCTCTAAAAACTGGGCAAATGGGCACTTGAAGTTTTGAAAACTAGGACACTGGTACTTTTTGGTGAGGAAAGTATGATTCTATAGTTATGGCTCATGAGGAATCATAGGGTAAATTTAGCAAGGGCGCAAAGTTGACTACCTAGATTTGCAAGACATAGGACATTAGTGAAATATCATTTTTACGAATGGAATGACCCTAGAAAAGTGTGAAAACGGATTTGTCAAGGCTTAAAAACTGATACACTTATAGTATTTTCAGAGTAGAATACAAGGGAGCAAACCATTTGATCTCACCAATCATGGATTAGGAGTTATAACATCACAAACAGGGGTATTGATCAATCTACAAATGTTGACACTAGTAAAAAGTCATAAATTGCATTTGGAATCACATTTGAAAACTGATCAAACAAATTCATCATAAGCTAAAACTTGAAACATAACAAGTCTCTAACCTCTACAATACAATGCAGAAGGAATTTCAGCATTTAGGTCAATTGGTCAAAAGTTACAGCACATCAAACAGGGCTTCTCAGAAATGTGTGCAATGTGCAAATGAATAAAAATAGTAACTAACCAACTTTGAGGGATTCAAAACCTAATCAAATGAACATGAAATGACTCAAAATATGAAACATAGGTTCTTGGTTATGGATATTAAATACTCCCAAAGCGGTGAGTCATGACACAATTCTGGGTGTGAGATATTCAGATGCAAACAGGGCCTCTTATCGTTATTTGATACTTGGGTGAAAATGCAGAATTGACACCAACTCAAATCAAGACTTTGCTAAACAGCTCAGAATGTCGATCTAACATCATGGAACATGTGGATGGGCTGAATGGAGGGTGTTAGAAACATTAAACACCTCTTAAGCCTCAGACTGAGAGCTGGGTACAATCTCATTTAAAAGCATTTATGGGACTCAATTTTCTCAACAGTGCTCAAAATTTGGGCTACAATTTTGAGTGCCAACAATTAGTATGTGTCAAGGGATTTAGGTGCTAAGTAAATAGTGATTTTCAAGTTGTTCAAAAGCTAAGTTAAAACATTGAGAGCACATTGAAGGTTGAGTATGAGAGCCTTTGGATGCTGAGTGAATAGTCAAAGACAGTTGTTTTTATTGGCACAATCTACTATGTAAACCATTTTTGGGTAGATATAAACATTATGTTATGATTCTACAAGATAGGGATAGAGTCATATTGAGGATCCCTATGCATTACATGAAACTAATTTGTAAAAGGGATGAATTAGGTGGCAATATGGATCAACCACAACCATTGATCAAGCCCTAGCCCATCTATTCCATTGTCTATTTAAAGAGGTGAAACCCTAAAAAGTTTGATGGAGTTAGTATGTGATAAGGGTATCTGATGGCATTCATAGTGGCTAAGAAGGCTAAGAAAATGTTATGAATTGTAGAATTAGTTAAAGAGAATAGAATAGAACACTAAAAGGTTAGGGGAGACATATTTGATTAGGACGATTAAGGATTTATTAGAAAAGAGGAGATTTGACATCAAACTATAGGGTACTAATCAAAGGATCAAGTGTTGGATCATTTTAATAGGTGATGTAGAGTAAATCTCTCAACAATCTCTTAACTAAGTGCTTAATTGTAAGTTGAAATCATTTAAGCAAGGTGTGATCTAACAGTTTTGTAAGCCTTTGATAGGGAAAACCCCTCATAGGGTAGATCATACCTTATGATCAAAATATTGTAGCCATAATTGGCAACACTTTACAACTGCAGTAGTAAAGATTTGTGGGTGTCATCCCCACCCTAGTTTTACCTTCTCCTTGGATGATTTCTGGGTAATGAAATTTCTTCTATCATGTGCTAAATTTTCTTTATTCTATAGATGTAATATATGGTTAGGTATTTCAATTTATATGCTAAATTATGAGATGGATATGTGATGAATGTTTTATGGTGAAAAATTTAAAGTGTTGATTCACCCCCTGCCCCTCTTAGAATTTACTTTTCCATTGTTAATTCCAATAGTCACATTACCAATGTGTATGTAAACATTTAAAAAGGTTGGCTCCTAAAAAAGAACACTTTAGAAGAGTGAAGATTTTGTGTTTCCCTTTATAGGATTTCCATGTTAAAAATCTTGGTGTCAAATATTTGAATTTTATTTGTATTGATAGTTATTTTTGACATGTTTTTACATAATATTGCAACTTGGTAAAAGAAAGGTTAAAGCTAGGGAATAACTAAGTTATTTTACTAACTCTTGGCTATGCAAAGAATAATTAGTTAGTAATTTCAAGTAAATTATTTAAAAGAGTTAAATGTAATGTTGCATGAGATCACTAAGTGTTTATTGTTGATGTTTATGAAGTTTGAATTGGTACCAAAGTGTTTGAAGGGATTGTAGGGTAATTGGACATGAATGATTTACCATCCCCCCACCCCCTCTTAGTTATCTAACAATTGGTATTATACAATAGTTCTTGAAGATATCTTAAAAAAACTTGAGCTAAAGATCAAAGGTGTATAAGAGAGAGGTACCAAGGCTGAATAGGGATAACTTCTCAGTACAAATAGACATAATGAAATTGCATGTTTTTGGAATTGAAGATAATGTCACACATTGGTTGGAGAATAAATATGCTACACCTATTGTGTTGATCTCAGATTGATTTTGACTAATGAGTGTCTAAACACTTATGTCATTTACTTAGGTCATCCCAAACAAGTAGTACATGCTAAGCACAACATGTATATATTAGAGCATTCTGAGTCCACAATAAGTGCCAAGTCAATCATGTGTTGAGTCACTAAAGTGTTAAGAAGACAATGTATGCTAAGTGATATAGATGCCAAGTCACAATATAGAAGTATTAGAGACTTTCGATGTCAAGTGAGACAGTTTTGTTATAGTTGTTTGTAATGGTACAAACAACTATGTAAACCATTTCTGGGCTGACTTAAAGATGGATTGTGATATTTGGAGATAAGGATGAATCTTAAGTGGGATTTCCAATGCAAATACATGCATCCAATCATAGAAAGGGAAGGTTTAAGTGGAAAAATTGATGAATCATAGGCATTATTGCATACCTAACCCTAAGTCACCTACGTCTTCTTAAAGAGGACAAACCCTAAACTCTGTAGTGTGTGAAGAAGGTGTATGAGGGAGAGTATAGAGAAGTTTACATGTGCAAATAAAGCATTCATGGTGGCTAAGGAGTTGTGATCTGAGATTGCATTGTAGAATCAGTTAAAGGAGAATAGAGGAAGAGAAGAGCATACAAAAAAGAGACATTAGATCAAGAAGGATCAAGAATACATCAATCTAGGGGTGATCTATCATCAAGAAACTAAGTACTAACTACAAGATCATTGCTGAATCATTCTAGTAGGTGAATCAGTCAAATCTCTTAACAAAGTAGTCCTAATAGGTTGTGTTGAAATCCTATAACAAGGTGTTTACTTAATTATGAGTTAAAGTCCTTTAGCAAGGCACACTTCTAATAGGGTATTGAAATCCTTTAATAGTGTGAGACCCAACACTCTCTGTAAGCCTTTAACAAGGTAGACCTTTCACAGGGTAGATCATGTCTCATGATCAAAACATTGTAACCTTCATTGATACACTTTATTACTATAGTAGTGAATATTTGTGGGTGTCATCCCCACCCCTATTTTACCTTCTCATTGGTGGGTTTCTGGGTAATCATATTTAGTGTCATATGTGTGTGAATGCTTATATGTTTGCATGATTTAGATGTACATGCTTTACATGTTATTTTAATTTATCTATTGAATGCATGAGATGGATATGTGGTGAAATTTTTATTGGTCAAAGTTCAAACTACTGCTTCACCCCCCATCTCAGAAGTTTACCTTTCCTATTGTAATTCCAACATATTGGCCCTTTGAATATTAAAAAAATGAATGAGAAGATGAATCACAATAGACTAATGATTGAGATTGCACCTGCACTCAATGATGTTGAGTTTGATGACATCGAGAATCATAGTACTGCTAAACAAATGTGGGATAAATTGGCACTTGTACATGTAGGAGATGACAATAATCTCCCACTTGGAGATAGATCTAAATCCATAACAATAACCTCCCAATTGGAGATTGATCATAGCATCATTAAATATGAGGCTCCTACTAGAATGTAAAATTACACCAAATTTTGTTGTTCTTTTATTATGTTCAGTCTAGAAGACCAGCCAAATTTGAAGAGGTGTTTAGCTTCTCCATTTTCACTACCTTTTTAAATATATTTGGTACATTATAATTTTATGTATATTTCCTAGTTTTAATTTTTCAACATTCAAAATTAATTGAATCAAATGGTACTGCAACTTTATATGCTTTGTCTTTGAATGTAGACTAGAATTCGTTGCAAGATGAATGACTTGCTAGCTATCTGTAAACAAATAATTGACCATTTGTCGATGCCCCAACTTTTCCATGAATAATTGAAGCCATATCATCTCCTTAGATACCTTTTTAGGAGCAACATAGTCTGCCTCTATAGTAGATAAAATATTTACATTCTATAACCAAGAAATCCAACTTACTGCTATCCTACCAATAGTAAATACATATCTTGTAGTATTTTGCCTATTATCGAGACACTCTTCCAAATATGAGTCAACATAGCCTTGTAAATGACTAGTAGAACCCCCAAAATGCAAATATTTTCTAGATATTCCTCTTAAATCTCTAAGAATCTATTTGATTTTATTTCAATGCCCAGTTCTAGGATGACTCATGTACTAGCTAACACCCACTATATGTGCAATATTTGGCCTAATACATACCATGGCATGCATTGAGCTCCCTATAGCTGAAGCATAAGGTACCTTGGATATCTTATCCTCCTCTTCTTATTTTAGATACATCTCTATCAATTTCAAATTACCATGCAAAGGTGTGTTCACAACTTTTGTAGTCTCCTAATGTAGTACAAGGTAGGAGAATTTCTAATGGAGATGTCTTAGCCCCCAAAAATAACCACACATTATAATTTAAATAATAACACAAAGATTTAGATCGAGAATAACACCAATGTCTAGATATAGAATCATAAGATTTTTATTCAACATGTTTGGCTATAAGGCCTTCCGAGTTATATTCAAGTACATTAGCAATTACATTAACAATTCTACAAGGCCTTGCAAGATCCAACTCCTAGCAATCCCAGATCCACAATCTAGCAGAGAACTCTAAGAAGAATCTAAACTTTTTCTCGCAAGCCACCATACAACCTTCTTGTTCCTAGTCCCACACATAGCTACTAGATATTCTCAACTTTGCTCCTCTTAGGTACTCCATCTTCACCATGTTGAATGATAATGACTCTAGAATCCACAAGACCCTATACTTATACTAAACTAAGCCACAAGTTAGCCTACCATAATATACATTAATAAAAACTCACAATAAATACACCCTAAAGCCACAAATCAACTAGGCAACAAATATTAAATACATGAAATAAATTAAATACTTAGGATAAGCCCCGAGTTTACATGCATAACTAATTCATATAAAAACACTAGCAGATGTACCCCTAGGCATAGGTCTACATGCCATGCAACAATCAAAATCAAAGAGCACACATGTCAACTCTCATAGATCAAAGGTCACTAATATAATCTCAAAGGTCTACCTGTAAATCAGAAACATGTTACTAGCAACCATCTCCAATCCTTATGTACACTTAGGACAAGGTTTTCCAATGTGCCTTAAACATATCTCTAGCTCTGTAAACCATAATTACATAAATCCAAGCTCAAAGCCTCTATGTACAAGATTAATGATTTTTCTAGGATGCTCCTACATTATAGACCCTAGGTGTGAAGGAATATGATTTAATAGCAAGAAAAACATATTTTAGCATTCAATACATTAAACCTTAACAAGTTCTTCACATACATGTCCCCAACCACACCAACTTGTACATGGTTTCCTTTGTTCCACTTCTACAAATATTTTCTTGCAACAATCATCTTCATGACCTATCTTTAGTGTGCAATAGGTTTTCTTTCCATATTATTCTCTAACCCTCTCAAAATACATCAACTCAAGTTGACAACCAAAACTTAGGTTCCTCCTACCAAGTTCTTCATTATGAAAGGGAATTAGGGAATGCTTCTTTCCACCCTTCTCTACAATAAACACATTCTTGAATCAATCATGTACTTCCTTGTAATCACACTGCCAAGGTCTAGCAAGTAATATTTGACAACTACTCATGTCCACAATATCAAACAATAGTTGATGAACATATTGTCCAATCTAAAAATTAATGAGATAGGAATCCTTCACCTCCAAAGCATTCTCATCTTGTAACCAACCAATCCTACAAGGAAAAGAATGTTTCATTCTCTTCAAACCAAGTTTTTGAACCATCTCTTTAGCAACTTGGTTATCAGTACTATGATTATTGATGTAGGGAGCTCCCCTTAGTACCACAAATTCATAATAGAAACATAGAAACAAGAAAAATTGCAAGAAAAATATGGAATTCTTATTTGCATCACAAATGTGGAATTACAGAATTTATAAGTACAACATGCTAACCCACATGGGCACCTTTAGTACAATAATTTGCAAGACAAGCTGTGAATTATCACCCAGAGCACATTCTTAAATAGGCAGTTTTATGCTACTCGGGAAGGTTCTAGATACTCAAAATTAATACCTAGGGCTGACAAAACCCTAACAATACACATAGAATTGGCCAAATACATCTTTGACAAATTATTTTAGAGATTTTGATAGCCCAAATTTTGAAGGCCATAACTCACAAATCATTTCTCTGATTGGCTAATATAACCACTTTTTCGAAATGCCAACTCCTGATCTACAAGCTTAGAATGATGCTAGTGCCCTTCCGTTGAGTTTTTGAACCTCATTTGGGCACTCTAAGTCCTCCAATAGTGAGCTTAAATATTTTTCTACAAAATTTTCCACCAAAAATCTACAATAACTTCTCTGATACTAATGCTTGAGAAATGAGTTTTTTATGGTAGGCTTACAACTCTAAAATGAACCTTCTTGTAGAAAATGAGAACATTTCGAGCTTGTAGGAAAAGCTTGCTAAAAATAGTAAGTTCCCATAAATAGTAACAACCTTGTCTACTAGTCCTTATTAAAATGGAAAAGACTAAAAATAAAATATTTTTGGGTGATGCAAGATTTCCCTTGCACTGAGAATGCTCCTGCATTAGACACCTGGGGTAATTTGAGAAGTGACCCCGTCATGTCTTAGGTGTTCAGAGGAAAACCAAGATAGTTAAGCTCCTACTTTGCTAGCCATGATAAATCCTCAGCTGATCTCCCTTTCCATTGGACCAAGTATTCCTCATAAGTTCTATTTCTTGTACTTTTTCCTACATTACTGTCTAGTATCTCCTCAATCTCCTTTGTAGCTAAACTAGCTATTGAAATTCTCCATTTCACTTTTACAACTTCATCTCCATCAGCTCTTTCATAATTCTCTTTCAAATATAAAATATTAAATACTGGTGAAAGATTCGATTCAGTAGGGAACTCCACTTCATATGCATTTCCAGAATCATGCCTCTTCACTATCTTGCATGGCCCAAACTTCTTCATCTTCAACTTATTATATGTACCCATTGCAAAATGCTCCTTTCTCAAATGAACCATGACTTCATCTCTAATTTGAAATTCTTTATATCTCCTTTTCACATCTACCTTAGCCTTATACTATGTATTCATCTTTATGATGTGCTTCCTCACTTCCTCATGGATGTTTTTCAAATGTTCATCAAAATCTTTTGCTTCAACACTACTTATCTCTCCTTTACCCAACTACCTCAGTGTAGAAGCATTTATGGGACTACTGCCATATACAATCTAGAATGGTGATTTACCAGTGCTCCTATTGATAGAATTATTATATGAAAATTTTTCCTGTGATAAAATTATATGCCATCCTTTTGGTTTATCTCCAACCAAACATCTCAACAAATTTCAAAAATTGTGATTCATAGTTTTTGTTTGTCCATTAATCTATGGATGATGTGATGAACTAAACTTCAAATTTGTCTTCAATTTCTTCCATAATGTATGCCAGAAATATCCAACAAATTTGGTAGCTACATCTGAAACTATACTCTTTGGCAAACCATGTAATCCCACCACTTTTCTAAAAACAACTCTACTACATGAACAATATCCCTAGTCTTCTTGCAAGGAATAAAATGTGCCATCTTTAAAAACCTATCAACCACCACAAAAATAGAATCATACCCGCATTGTGTCCTTGGTAATCTAAGAATAAAATCCATGCTGATATCTTCCCATGGCTTCTTTGGTACAGGTAATGGCTAATATAACCCTGTATTCTGCTTCACTCATTTTGCCATCTGACATACTCTACAACTTTGTACAAAATCCATCACATCTTACTGCAACTATGCCTAGTAGTAATTTTCAGCAACCAAAGCTATGGTTTTAGCTCTTCCAAAATGTCCAGTCAATCCTCCACCATGCTGCTCCTTGATGAGATTCTCTCTTTGAACTTCTAGGAATGCACAACTGGCTTCCTTTGAACAACATATTACCTTGGATAATGAAATCCAACCACTTTGTCCTATCAAATTTAATATGTTCTATACAAGCCTTCCATGCTTCACCAAAATTAGGATCATCTGGATACACTATACTAAGTTCCTTGAACCCAACCACCTCTATCTACATTTCTGTCAACAAAAGTTGTCTTCTACTAAGAGCATCTACAAATTTGTTAGACTTCCCACTCCTATGTTTCAAAAAAAAATGTATAACTTTACATAAACTCAACCCATTTTAAATGCCTTTGGTTCAATTTTCCTTGACTATTCAAATATTGCAAAGCTTGATGATCAGTATATAAAACAAACTCCTTAGGAAGAAGATAGTGTCTCCACTTCTTCAATTCTTGAACTGTAGCATAAAATTCCTGATCATAAACAAAATATTTTCTTTTTGCATCATTCAACTTCTCACGAAAATAAGCAATAGGTCTACCTTCCTAGCTCAAACCAACTCCTATTGCAGTACCACTAGCATCAAAGTCTACTTGAAACACCTTGTTAAAATAAGGAAGTGCTAAAATATGTTGCTCAGTAACATTTTGTTTCAATAGATTAAAACTCTTATTTTCTCCTACAGTCCACTTAAACTCTTTCCTATCTCCTCTCATTGTTTTAGTCAAAGGTACACAAATATTGCTAAAACTTCTTATGAACTTTCTATAAAATATAGCTAGTCCATGAAAAGATCTTACCTCTATTGCACTCCTTGGAGTAGGCCATTCAAGGATAGCCTTCACTTTCTCTAGGTCCATTTTTAGAAATTCTTTTGAGACTACAAATATGCACTTCTTCACTCTTTCTTTACAAAACTACACTTCCTCAAGTTTATCAACAAATTTTCTTCCCTCAACTTATCAAACAATTTTTGAATATGAATCAAATGCTCCTCTAATATCTTACTAAAGATCAATATATCATCTAGGTAAACAATGACAAACTTACCCAGAAACTCCTTCAGTAGCTCATTCATGAGCCTCATGAAAGTTCTTGGTGCATTGGTTAGCCCAAATAGAATGACTAACCACTGATTTAGTCCTTCCCTTTTCTTGAAAGTAGTCTTCCACTCATCACCTTCTCTGATACAAATCTAATGGTACCCACCTTTCAGATTTATCATTGTGAAATACTAAGCTCCACTCAAATAGTCCATAATATCATCCATCCTTGGCAATGGAAATCTATACTTTATTATGATCTTATTGATAGCATGAGAATCTTGGCACATCCTCCATTCTCCATTCTTCTTTGGTGCTAATACTATTGGTACAACACATGGACTCAAACTCTCTCAAATCAACCCCTCCTACAATAAAGCATGAACTTTCCTGTTCAACTCTTCACTTTTTGTTGGTGTCATTCTATGTGTTTCCTTGTTAGGAAAACTAGCTCCTGGAACCAAATCCATTTAGTGACTAATCTTTCCCATTGGAAGCAATCCATTAGGTACATTATCTGATATAATATTAAAAAACTCTTTCAACATATCTACAACTTTTGTAGGTAGCTCCTCTACTTCTTCTTTACTATCTTTAGAAATTATAGCAAAACACATATGGTCATGTTTCATACCTCTAAGAAACTCATTTCCATCAACAAAACATATTCTGGCAGCACTACATACCTTTTTTTTCTTTATTCTTTAATGACTTCAACTTATGTTTAACTCCATCCTTAGAGTGTAGGTATTTGATCACCCATTATGTACAACATGCCTATCAAACTACCACACAATACCCAACAACATATGATGCATGTCCATAGGTATGATATCGCATAGTACCTCATCATGGTAGCTTCCAATCTTGAACTTCACTGAGCACTGCTCATTGACCATGACTTTGTGGTCATCTTGTACCCAAGAAATATGGTATGGATGTGGGTGTTTCTACCTCTTTAGCTTCAATTTGGTGACCATCATTTCTGAGACTAGATTTTTAGTACTTTCACCATAAATGATCACATCACAACACTTATATTCACATTTGCACCTTGTGCAAAACAAGCTCCTTCTTTGCTTAGGTTCATTCTCACCACTTAGTAGGACTCTTTGATTAACTAGGACTTCTCTTTTAACATCTTCAAAATGTGAGGATCTAGCATCTTCATCAACATTTACAACTCTTGCCTGGCCCTTTGTTCTTTCATCTATCCTTCCTTGGTGCTAGATACATTTGAATGCTCTATTCCCTTCTTCCCCATAGTGAAAACATTTTCTATAGAAGCCTCCTCTTCCACATCCTTGTCCTTTGCCTCTTCCTCTCTAATCTCTATTGTTTTAATCATGTAAATAATTGAAATTGTTTCCCCTCTAGTTTTGATTACTACTTCCAACCTCATCCTTGTTATTTTGATCATCATTAGGACCACCATAAGATCATCCACTAGATCTTCCACCATGACCTCTTCCACTATTCTTATTGTCAAACTTCTTGCTTAGTTTCTTCTCAACTCTTAGGGAAAATTGGTATGCCTTCTTAGTACTTCTCATTCAAACTAGACTTAGATCATCCTAAATGCTAGGCCTTAACCCATTAAGATAACAAGCAACTTTATCCTCATCAGATTTTGCATGGATAGTTCTAATGAGAACTCAATAGAACTCTTCAATATATTCTTGAATAGATTTTCTTGCTTGCTTCAATCCTTGCATATTCTTCAATAGATCAAAAGCTCATAATCCATAGGAATGAATTGTCTCTTCAGTTTATCTTTCATTCGATTCCATTTGGTTATTTTATCCTTTCCCTTTTTATTTCACTCTAACTAAACCTCTAACCACCAGATCTTCCAATGTCCTTTTAGCTTTTCCTTCACAAACTTGACCCTATCAGGATCTTCAATATCTTCATACACAAAGTAGTCCTCTATTTCATTGATCCAATTGATCAACTCCTCTAGGTTAAGATTTCCCAAAAATGTGGGAACATCAAACTTAGGTTTTTTTCCAATCTTGGAGATGTCCCTAAAAGGCCTCTCTTCCTTTAGATTTAGAACTGCCTCTACTTTAGAATTTTCTTCTACTTCATCTTCATCCTCACTTTCATCTCGTATAGGAAGATTCATTCCTCTATATATTTTTTCTTCCAATGCTTACATTTGTCTTTGGAGGGCCCAAAAACCCTTAGGTGTAACACCTATAGCTCTTTCACCATGCTCTCTTCATGGAGGCATTTTTGTACTTCTATTGAAACCCTAGTGTGAATTGTATCACAATCAGTGATCTATCTATATGCTTAGCCCAAATCATGGTCCTAGAGTGAACTACTTCATAGTCAGTGATTTGTCCACACACTCAAGAAATCTAGCTCTAATACCACTTGATTTAGGGAGCTCCCCTTAATACCATGAATTCATAATAGAAACATAGAAAAATAGAAATTGCAAGAAAAATATGGACTTCTTATTTGTATTGCAAATGCATAATTATACAATTCATAAGTACAATATGGTAACCCACTTCAGTACAATAATTTTCAAGACAAGTTGCAAACTATCACCCTGAGTTGTCCTCAACAATGATTGGGCCTTTCTTGAATAGGTAGTTTTATGCCACCGAGGAAGTTTAGATGCTTAAACTTAATACCTAAGTCTGACAGACCCTAACAATACACATAGAGTTAGCCAAATACATCTTTAACAAATTATTTTAGAGATTTTGATAGACCAACTTTTGAAGGCCATAGCTCACAAACCGTTGCTCTGATTGGTTATTATAACTAATTTCCAGAAATGCCAACTCTTGATCTACAAGACTAGAATGACACTAGCACCCTTCCAAATGATGCTAGAACCCTTTTGTTGAGTTTTTATACCTCATCTAGGTACTCTAAGGCCTCTAACAGTGAACCTAAAGATTTTTTTACAAATTTTTCTACTGAAAATCTGCAATAACTGCCTTGATACTAATGCTTGGGCAATGAGATTTTATGGTAGGCTTACAACTCTAAAATGAACCTTCTTATAGAAAATGAGCATATTCAGAGCTTGTATGGTAAACTCACTCAAAATAGTAAGTTCTCATAAATAGTAACTGCCCTGTCTACTAGTCCTTATTAATAAATAGTGAGCATAAAGATAGAATCTCATTACCTTTTTATTTGAGATTTTCTTTACTCCATAGTCTCCAAGCTCATAGAAACAAAGAATCTTGCTTGATTCTTCATGAAGGATTAATTTTACTGATTGAGAATTATTATAAGAACAAGGCTATTGTGTCTTCCCCTCCTTTTAAGAAAAAGAAGGGATCTATGCATGAAACCTACTCTAGGAAGAGTAAAAATGTGGAAGGGGTTAGTGGGAAAAGATTGGAATCTGAAGCAAGAAACCCCTCAAAAAAATGTGGAAGAGATTACTAAGTTTGATAAATTAGATAATAATGAAGAAAAAAATGTGGATGAGGAGGAGAACATGGATGTGGGAGATTTCAGCTCTAATTTGGAAGGTTACTCAGGTGGCAAGGGTGAATCTGGTAAGGAGGAAATGGATGAAAGCAATGATAAAAATTTTGGGTTGAGTAATTTTGGTGAAGAGGATAGAAATTAGAGTGAACAATCCCTGGGAGTGATGGGTGAAGAAGAAGTAATGGAGAAGGGAAAGGAGGAACTCTTGAATAAGGATACTAAAAATGTGAAGGAAGACATAAGGATAGAGAAGAATGAGTCCATGGGTAAGGAAGATATGGGAGTGGATAAGGATGATTATGCTAGTACAGATACCAAGCTTTCTTTCCTACATAATGCAAAGTTGAAGTTAGACTCTTTCCTTTAAACTGACTCCTAGGTGTATAACAAATTAACAAACTTGAAAAGAAACGTCACAACAATGGAGTAGAACCAAGAAATTGATCATGCCAAGACCACCCACATGCAAATTCAAATTGGTAATATACCAAAAAAACTAAAGGAATATGAAAGAAAGCTTTGGTTATTGATTAAAGAAAGTGGTAATAAGATGAAGCAGGTTACTTCCAGCATTTGTGCAACTACTACCAGCTCAAGGAAGAGAACTAATGAAGAAATCATATCTCTAGGTGGTCCAAGTAAATGAACCAAATAGAGCTCCAAGAAAAATGTTGTTGAGAGTACTGTGGGACCTATAGTTAATACCATCCAAAGTACCACAGAGGCTAGAAAAGAGGTGGTCCAAATGATCAAAGAATTGTAATAGCAATTTTTTTGTGTTTCTAGTTTCTAGTCTCTATCTTGGTAGTTGTCCTAGTTTCTGGTCGATTGTCTAGGTTTTTTACTTGGTTTTGTTGTTTTATTACAAGGTTCTAGGTCCTTGTAAAACTTGGTCTTGTTTTTGGTTTTATTTTGTGGTTTTAGATCACTGTAAAATCTAATTTTGATTCTTTTAAAACTGCAAGTTTCAAGTCCTTGTAAAACCTGGTGGAACTTAATGGTTTATCTTTTGATTTCTTGTTAAGGGTTTTGGGTCCCCTTCAAAACCTATTTTTACCTTAATCTAAAACATACAAATCTCAGCTTGGATATTGAATCTAGTGCCATTGATATATCTAGCCAACTTTTCCTTAGTCAACTTTCTATGCCTAGAATGAATAGTTAACTTGTAAATTTCCTTAGGGTAATCCTTCACAGTCATATTCTTTTGTTTTAGATTCTATAATCACCTAAATAACTCAAGTTCATAATTAGTATGAATGAACTTAGCCTTCAATTTAGTCATCATCAACATCCATCTAGTGATCTTTATTTCACCTTCTTTTCCTCTATCTCTTTGTAATTCTTTCCACCATAGAGTTAATCTCCAATAACCTCTAACACAAAGCAGTCTTCTATCTCACCAATCCAATCAGTCAGTACTTTAGGATTCAAAGTACCTAATAAATTAGAAACATTCATCTTATGTTTTAGTTTCAATTGAGATTCAAATCTACCAAATTGACTAGCCCTATCTTTCATAGGTCTCTCCATGTAATCCATTATGTCTTTACCACTAGATCTAATAGGCTTAAAGTCTTCAAAAAATTCCTCATTTCCATCTTCAGTACTCACATTCCAAGGTACACTAGAAAAAGTTCTCATAATCTCATTCTTCATCAACTCCATCTTAGATATGAAATCTTCTTTAACTTTATCTAATATCCTAGTCTCCACAACATCAAAAGATCATCAATTTCCCAAGGGTCAAATCTTATCATAGGCATCTTCCAAGATCTTTCAAACCTAAAGAAAAAAATACACAACATCAACCAAATCCAACCTTTGCTTCGATAATCTCCAACCAGATCCAACCTTCACTTTGACACCACTTGATGTAATACAAGGGAGGAGAATCCCCAATTGATATGTTCTAGGCCCCAACAATAACTATACAATGGAATATAGAAAATAACATAGAGATTTAGATTCAAAATAACACCAATTTCATAATAAACTGATAAGATTTTCATTCAACATACCTAACTATAAGGCCTTCTAGGTTATGGCCAAGTACATTAGTAATTACACTAATAGCTATGTGATACCTCTCAATGTCCAACTCCTAGCTATCCTAAATTCACAATTTGGTAGATAGCTCTAAGAAGAATCTAAACATGTTCTCTCAAGACACCAACAAACTTTCTTGTTTCCCAAGCCCACACTTAGCTACTAGCTCTACTTTGCTCCTCTTAGCTACTCCATCTTCACCATGCTGAATGATAGTAACTCTAGACTCCACAAGACCTATTGCTTATACTAAATAAAGCCATAAGTTGGCCTAGCATAATAGACATTAAATAAATACTCAAATTAAATACACCCTTAATCCACAAGTTAGCTTGGCAATAAACATTAATACATGTAATAAATTCAATACTTAGGACAAGCTCCAAGTTTACAATTCATAACTAACTCATAGGAAAACATAGAAAGATGCACCCTTATGCATAGGTTTACAACCCCCTCAATGATCCAAATCCAAGAGCACACACATCAACTCCCTCAGATCAAACATTGTGATTATAATATCTAAGGTCTATGTTGTGGTTTCACAATGTATGCCCATTTCATCTAGAAATGGGGACCACATAGTAAATTTTTTATTTTTTTCATACCCCTACTCTAGGCTCTAAGTCATTTTAGAGCTCCACCTAGAGTCTAGGTTCTACTTAATCATCTACTTGAAAAACCCACATGTAAGATTTTGAGGAAATTGAAAATAAAGGTGATTTATAAGTAAAGGAGCACACACGCATAGGTGTGCACATACAAAAGGTACACATGACCCTAGGTCTATAAATACTAGGGGCCATCACCCTCCCCTTGACTCATTATCTCCTTCAAGCCTCCATGAGCACATCTCCACACCCTTAGAGGTGCACAAATTCTACTTGCCTACACACACACACACACACCAAAAAAACACTTAGTTAACAAAAGAAAGGTGTACAGGTGCACACCTTTATTCACCTTTAAAACAATTATAACACTACACTTAACTCAACCAAGGGAAAGGGGTGCACATGCCTACCTTGTCAAGGTGCACATGTGCATACCATTTATGACCCTTACCTTTGTAAAGAAATTTAAACCCCCTTAGAACATGATATACAACATGTGCATAGTATTGCACATGCACATGTGCACACTCCGTAAGTGTGTGCACTAGCACAAGTGCACAACTACACACTTAATACCATTTTAAAGGTTATTTAGCACACCTAATGCATCTATCAAGGTGTGCAAGGTGTGCTAAATTTTATATCAGGACTTTTAGGTGGATTTAATTAGTTTTGCTAGGGTTTAGGGTTTAGGGTTTAGCTATTTGGTAATTAGGGCTTGGTAGGGGTTGAATTTAAACTTTCCAATCTAATGTGTTTTTTTTAATGAAAATAAAATGGCTTTTTCACCATCCTCACTTGTAGAGAAGATATCTCAAAAATTAGTTTTCTTCAAGTTTGAAGGTGCACTAATGAAATCAAGCTTCCAAGAAATCAAAGATACATAATTGGAATGCATTCCTAGTACTTTGCAACAAGCCTAAGGAGAGGTCCTCGATGGTCTCAACACTTATTAGATCATTCTTGGTTAATATGGCCTCATATTCCACATCAATTCAATCTTCAGAGCTTGTCATGACAGTCGTAGAGAACTATGTTAGAAGAAAGAGTTATGAAGAACATAATAGGGGAGATAGTCCCGGAATTAAGACCAAGGAACATCGAGAAATTCTTCACCCAAGAGTAGATCAATATTTTAAGATTACTTATCATCAAGTTGAAAGATGGTATAGGGATAATGAGTAGAAGGCTACAAAAAGCATACAATCATCATTCTTGATTGATAGAATGCCAGTGGGATGAAAAGCAAACAAGGTAGATATGACTAGAGGCTATATGAAGTATGATATTAGATACTCCATTATACCTCTGAGGAGAGTCATGAGTCTACTAAAAATGGGGCATCTCAATATCTGGATGGTACATTTCATAGAGACCATCAGAACAACCAAAATTCCAAATTATTATATCTATTTGTGGCAAGGACAACTGATTACTGAGGACTATTCAAAAGGGGAAGCATGCAAGATGCTAATGCATGGCCTTATGTGGTATACCCCCAATTGGTAAAGAAGCTATCAGATTAGAGCAAGGAATACCAGATAGTGAATGATGCCTCCATTTTTACAATCATTTGATTCATAGAGGATGATTATGCCAAAAGGATATCAATAGAGGAAACAACAAGGATTACAAAAATTAGTGTCTATTATATCTAGTTCAATACTTTCACTTACCAAAGGGTGGCAAGTACAACTATGAATTCAAAGAAACTTCTGAGATATCCATTAGATAGGCTCATCTTATTGGAGATTGTAAGACAACTCACATCTACATATGATAGAGTGAGGAAACAACATAAGTAGACATGGGTATGGCCTATCAGTATAGGTACATTTGAAGTTAAGTAGAAACAAGATATCATCACCTTTGATGTAGAATGGGATCAATATCCCTTGAAGGACTACAACTCCCCTCATCCATATTTTGACAATATTGGTAGAAGGTACAACACTTGGTGAAGGTTTTTCAAATGGGGTTGAAAGCTTTGGGTTGAACCATGGAGGAAACTCTATAGCTAAGCATGCTTAGGCTGGAGTAGTACATGGATGGGTGACCTCTTGGGAAGTCCTGATGCTTCACCCCTATGAGAACCACCTAGACCTAATGAGTGCTAAGTGTTTTATTTATTCTCATGAGATATGGATTCATGTTGAATCACTACTAATGAAACATGGGTCAACAAGTTTGACTCAAAATCACACAGTTAAATCTTGATAGCAATCTCACAATCTAACTTGCTATGGAAATTATCTCCTACTTATCAATATTGGCACAATTCAAAATTTGGCAAGAAAATAGTTTGTGCATGAAGATGTCATAGAAGATCATTGGATGAATGTAATATATGACTATGATATACAAAATAAGGAATTATTTTAGGATGACTCTATATCTGGCAATAACCACCTTGAAGATAAAGATCCCACTAAAGGTTGTCCAACAAGAGACTCAAAATGTCTTGGATCCCTTGTATAATTGTGACAAGATATTTGATAGGCCAATCATGAATGTAGAGGTTTAAAAGGAAGAAAATGTAGATATCAATAATAGGGCAAGACATATAATCCAATTGATAAGGGACTAGATCAAGAAGCCCTTTAAGATGGACTCAGTTCCTCAGACTGTGATAATTCAAGCCACAACACACCAACTTAGGGGTAAATGTGTAAAAGTAATAGTAACAAATTTCCCTATGCAATCTCTAGTTAGGCTAGAAATGGTATATAAGCATGATAGGGAAGTTGGTTACTTCAGGGAAGAGAAAGGAGAAAGCAAGAAGAAAAAATATTCTCCTAAGTAAGCTGATCCTAAAGCTGAATAACCTCAACCTCGAGAAGTAGCCCAAGCACCTAAGAACCAAGAGCCTCAAAATGAAGAAATAGCTCAAGCTCAAGATATTCCACAAGTGGCTCTACTAGGATAGGAACATGAACAATAACTATAATATGAAGCATAGGAGGTGTCACCATCCATACAAGAGGAAGAAGCCTCTCCCTCAATAGCTAAGAAAACTAAGGTTAGACCTATGGTCAAAAGGACTATAAGGTAGAAGATACAAAGAAATTTTATACCTATTCCTATAGTCCCAAAAACCATCCCTAAGGTGGATGAAGAAGATGAATAAGATAAACTCCTATTAAATCAAAGGACAGACTTGGAGAGGGTTGCCCAAGAAGAGAGAAGGAGAAGCTCCACCATTACTCAGCCATCTATTCCTAGGCAACCTAGGTTACAACTTTAGAGGATGAGCAACAACAATGGATGGATCAACAAGAGGGATAGTGAATATATATTTTCAATATATCTAATTTTGACTTTATGCCACTAGGGACTAAAATAGTAGGTGATAAAATATAAGATACACCTACGAACCAACCTTTGGGAGAGGATTGGAATTTGAGAATTGGAATAAAATGCCACCTCGACCATAAGGATCTTTGGGTACCTTACCACCATAATTTTAGGATTTGTAACTTTTGGGCAAATGGTTAGCTAGTCCTCTCCCTCCTATCATTGAAGAAGAGAGTGGTATGTGAAGAAGAGTTGGAATAGAGACCTGCCAATGAAGTATCCAAGGAAGGACTAATACTTGAAGAATCTCAAAAAACTTCTCAAGATATAGAGGCAAGGACTTTGGATACAATAGATATAGGGACACCCAATGTAGATCTCTCTCTAAAAGAAGACTCTAGAAATTAGGTGTAGACACTTAAAATTATCCTGAACACTATATTAATTGATTTAATATCTCCTTTGACACTATAATTAATTAATTATATTTTCATATTCTTTTTCTTATTTAATTAAATTAATTTAATTAAATAGGTTCACTTCCCTAATGTATTTAAATTTAATCTAAATGCATCCCCTCTAATGTATTAAATTCATTTAATACATAGTGCTCCATAAAATTTCTTTTTTAAATAAATGTCAATTTAATTAATTCCCTCCACTTTATGAAATTCTCTAATCCTATGATTAAATTAAATCCTATTTAATTTAGTCTTAAACTCATCCTAAAACCTAGTCAACACCCATCACTCACATCCTTCTAAGCCTACCCACTACTTAATCCCACTTTATTATCCTAAACACCTTTCTAAGCACCTTTTAGCTCTTAAGTGTTTGCTCACACATGTTTGAGAAGCTCATGATCCAATAAATCATCCACTTCATTTACACCTCTTACACCTTTGTCCCCCACTCCTTCCCCCAAGGTTGCTCACACATGTCTAAGTAAGCCTTAAGCCTCTCAATCATAAAGGCTAGTTTTGACTTTTGCATGGCTTTGTCCTTTAACCCATGTGCCTCCCTTGTGATACCTATGTCAATTCCACACAGATGCCACATCCCCAAGGCCTCTCTCAAACCTATAAATAGAGACCTTGTCTGAAGCATTTCTCCATCTCCCTCATTTGCATTGTTATCATGCTAGTTGAGCTTTTGAGTTCTTAGATATTTTATTCTTAGAGCTAACTTTTAGTAGTTGTTTGCATTACTTATATTTCTAGATTTTGCATTAGATTCATGGTAGTATGATATTGTTATATTTCTTTCTCCATTGTATTTCATCCACATTCACATCCATGGAATCCTTTGAGATTGGCTCACTCATAGCCATTTCTTAAAGGTATTCTCCATTCATTTAGTCTAGATTCATTCATTTATCAATCAAGGGATTCAATAGTTGTGTTTTCAGAGAGCACTTCCACATCCCTCCAATCTAAAGCACACCAACAAGACCTCTCATGGGTTTCCCTTGTTGAGCTACTTTGAGGTTGCATGAAGACTCTAACATTTTGGTTGCATAGTTGTAAAACTCAAGTAGAATTAGTACTTTTCCAATCTTATTTGCATCTTTGGTATGCACATGCTACTAATATTTTCTTATTTACACATGCTCCTAATAGATTAGGTTTTTTTGTACACAAGAGGGATAAAGAAAAAGGGATTGTTGGGGAAACCTCCTCTTCAACCAAATACTTCTCTCCTTTGGGCATTGCACCAACTTGGTTGAAGAGGGAAGTTATGGTCTAACAAAAGTGATAGCTAAACTTGAATGAAGAGGAGAGTATGGATGGGCTAGTAGAAGCCATCAAGAGGCTTGGGCTATGTATGATTGATGCACAACAATTGACCTTCATAAAGAAGAATCGAGATTAGGACCTGCTTGCTCACCTAGCCATTCCTCCTCCACATGCTAAGACCAAAGATTTGACTCCTAAGGACTATCCAATTATAGAAGTCCTATTACAAAATCCCATAGTAGATACAACTAAAGTAATGTTCATTACAGGCATTAGGGATGTGTTCAGGCATTTTGATGAAAATGAGAATTAATTGATAAAGATGCACAAAAAGAATGAGCTATGAAGAAGATATTTACATGGAATTGTAGGTCCATTGGATAAAGATCACCTAGAGGTTACTCTGACTATGGTACTAGAAAGGCAAGATAAGAGAGTGTCCAAGTTGTTTCATTTTTGGGATCATGTCAACAATGACATGACAATTTTGAGTAGAAAGGTGTAGAGATAATATAGGCTAATTTTAAACCAGATTCCAGTAGGTCATAAGATCTCTTGGAACCTTAGAGTTGATCCTAGATTAGTTTTTCAAGAGAGGAGTTCAAAAGGATTTCTGTCATTAAGCATTGTGCAAAATGATAGCTCAAGAGTGAGCTAGTAAATTAGGAACACATTACTAGTAGCCATACAAATGGCTCTAACTCTAAGGTGATAACTCCAATAGTTATGTGCACTTAGGACAATGTTTCACAATGTGCTTTGAATATATCCTCATCTATGGAAACCAAAACCCCACAAATTTGAGCTTGAAGCCCTTGCATACATGATTATTAACTTCCTTAGGATGCTCCTATGTCATCTCCATAGAGAAATGTTGCAATACCTTCTCAATATATTTAGCATAGATAAAATGATTTTTTTAGCCTATTTTTACAAATTTTCATACAAAGAATTTGTTTCGCTGCCCCCAAATCTTTCATAGAAAATTATTATGCTAAGTTTTATTTTAACTCCTTAATGTGATCCATGTTAGACCTAGATACAAGCATATCAACAATATATAAACATAAAATAATGTAGTTTTCATCATCTAACCTCTTAAATTGAAAACAATGTTATGAATGAAACCTAGTGTATCCATTGTCATACGTAAAACTATCAAATTTAAGATACCATTGTAGAGGCGCTTGTTTTAAGCCATATAAACTTTTTTTTCAATCTACACACTAAATTCTCCTTACCTTTAACCTCAAATCCCTATGAATGTGAAATATATGTTTCTTGATCCAAATCACCATGAAGAAGATTTGTTTTAACATCAATTTTCTCCAAATACAAGTCTTCAGTAGCCACAATACTTAGAACATAGTAAATAGAAGTCATTTTAACAACAAGAGAATTTATCTCATCAAAATCAATGCCCTTTTTCTATGCAAATCCTTTTACAACTATCTCATTTAAAAATATTTTCTTACCTTCATCATCTTATTTCATCATGCAAACCTATTTATTATGTAAATCCCTTTTAGCTACAAGTAACTTACATAAATCTCAAGTCTAATTTTTTAGCAAGTAGTCCATTTCCTTTATCAGTGTAGACTCCCACTAAATCTTTATATCCACCTACATAGATTCACCATAACATTCAAGTTCACCAATGTATATTAATAAAATATAAAACAAAGAGGGAGAAAATATGTATGGAGGTCAAGTTATCCATGCGATTGTCTAGCGTTCACTAGGGTGTGTGTGTTGGCAATATGGTTAGATAGATGTCTTGATGATTGTTATTTATGGAAACATACATTCATTATTTCATTTATGTATTTAGAGTTAGAAAATTTTCAAAAGTGTTAGATAGTTTGTAGCATCATAGAGAACAAATATTAAGTGTACAAATGAATCATTGAGAATTAGCTCATGCCTAGTTAAGGATAGCTCTATGATTGTGTCATGGTGATGTATACAAGTGCACAAGTATGTATGGACAATATGGCACAAGATAGTATGGAAAATACTAGTATGGGTATTTAATAGAGAAGAATAGAGCACAATAGAAAATTGGATTGTATGACCTTAGGAATTATTTTGGTTACACAATAATTACTAAGTTATGATGAGCCAACTATGTAAGTTATTTTATGTTATGTCAAGCATGTGAAGACATGAAGGCCAATTGAGTAGAGTTTTGTAAATGTGAAATGTATAAGTAGAAATTTTATATTGAATAGCAAGTGAGAATGTGATAATATATGCAAACTATTGTGCAAATGATCTGAAAGATATGCAAGCCTTATGCAATGTGAGTTCTGATGTATGATCAGATAATGCAAAGTATAATAGACAGAAAGTATTCTATGTATATCTATTCTTATGAATAACTAAATTGTCTAATTGCATGTTAGGGTAGTGGTCTCTTCTTGCATGCATTGTATTTGTTCTACCAACTATAACAGGGTTGAAGCAACTCCAAACAAGGTTGAGGCTTCTAGCAAGGACTAGTCTCCTAACAAGGACTCGAGACACTATATCTAATTAATTGACTCCTAATAGGCTCAATATCCTTAACATGATCATATTGTTTAGTGAATTATCTAGTGCATATCATCTCCACTGGGGTTTTCTCTTGGCCAGGGTTTCCCTAGTTAACAAATAATGGTGTTATGAGTTCTATATGTGCATGGTTATATTTACTATTCAACATTGTTGGTTTACTTTCATATGCAAGTTAAAAAGTAATTAAAAATATTGCATGTTAGGAAAATGGGCTCTTCTTGCATACATCATATTTGTTCTACCAACTCCTAATAGGGTTGAATCAACTCCAAATAGGGTTGAGGCTTCTAACAAGGACTAGTCTCCTAATGCAAACTCAAGAAACTATATCTACTTCATAGACTCCTAACAAGGTCAATATATGATCCTACTATCTAGTCAATCATCTAGTTGGTATCATCTCCACTGGGGTTTTCCCTTGGCTAGAGTTTTCCTAGTGAAAAAATAATGGTGTTATGAGTTCTCTATGTGTATTTTTATATTTACTATTTAGCATTGGTAGTTTACTTACACATGCAAGTTATAAAGTACTTAACAATATTTAGTTGTGGTGAAAAGTTTGTAGAATATTGATTCACCCCACTCTTAGTATTATCTATTTCTAAAAATTGGTATTAGAGCCTAATTAGTTTGGAGAGGCTTAACAACTTAAGTAAGATCCTAGTAGATATGGAAAAGTCAAAGAAAAATCTTGAAGAAGGTCTTGAGAAGATTGACCTTTTTACTGAAGAAAGACATAACTTGAAAGAAAGACATGAAGATGAAAACCTCTACATTGGTAAATTGAAAGACAAGATTGATGATCTAAAATTTGGTAAGAAATCAATTGCAAAGTCTAGTAACAGTGATGAAGTAGGATATCTTTAGAAAGAAAATCAAAATTTGATACATGATTTGAAAATTGCTGAACTTAAGTTGAGTATTCCAAAAAATGGTGGCAAAAATGGGTCTAAACTAAAAACTGAGAATATAGACCTTAGATCCCAATTAAGCCAAGTTACATTTGAACTAGATACTATCAAGGTTGAGCATGCATAATTAGAAAAGTACAATATCATTATGAAAGGATAATTAACACAAGCTAAGCAATAGTTATAGAAACTTTATTCTAGTAGTGAAAAGATTGATCAACATATATTTCACTAGAAACCTTATGACAAGATAAGGAAATTCTGATTCGAAAAAATCAACAAAGAAATTTGAAATCAAAAGAGAACTAGATCCAATTATTGAATCCCCTAAGGAATCTAATCTAAGTAAGGTAGAATCAAGAAAATCTACTAAAGTATCAAATGAAATTGAGTTGATTGATTTGTCAGCTATATTAGATGAACCTAAGAAAATAGAGCAAGTTGATAAACCTGAGCAAGATGAACAAACCAATGAAGTAAGACACAAGTTTAGAAGTAGATGCTTCATATGTAATGAGGTTGGACATATGAAAAGAGATTTCCTATGTAAGTCTTGTAAACCTATTGCTAATTTTTATTGTTCTAATACTCATAGTTATGGACATAAGGTGGTAGAATGTAAGAAACCTAAGTTTAATGGTGATAATGCAAATAGTAGAATGTTTAGGAATACTAACCCTATAGATAATGAAAGAAGAAGATGATAGAATATATCCAATGATGGAGGGGCATCTAATGGAGAGAAGAACCAATTCATATGTTACAAGTGTAACAATCCTGCACATATTGCAAGGAATTGCAAAGCTCCTAAGCATCATAATGGAACTAATCAAAGAAGAAATGCAACTGTATGTCAGTTATGTAATAAATTTAGATACACAACAAGATATTTCAAAATGGATAAAATAAACTTTAACAAGAATCCAAAAAATAGAAGGATTAAAAACAAAAATAAAAAAAAGGGAATGATAATGGCAGTGATAATAGTCAAGTGTGGAAGTCTTGGTATGATTGTAGTGAGCAGGAATTCAGAAAAAAAGCTTATTGGTAAATAAAGACAATATTTAAATCTATGGTAGAAACACATTTAATGCACAATATGACTCAAGACACTATATGTACATCATAGACTCCTAACAAGGTCAATATCCTTTACATGATCCTATTGTTTAGTGAAGCTTCTAGTGAGTATCATACCCACCACGGTTTTCCCTTGGCCAGGGTTTCCCTCGTTAACAAATAATGATGTTATGATTTCTCTATATGCATGGTTATATTTAAAATTCAATATTGTTGGTTTAGTTTCATATGCAAGTTATAAAGTCATTAAACATATTTAGTTGTGGGAAAAAGTTTGTAGAATATTGATTCACCACCCCCAACTCTTAGTAATATTTATTTCTTATAGTGTGTTATTTGTTGTTGTGGTTGCTATGGAGCATGAGGGGCTACTAGACCATCATCATTTTGAGTATCATCTAATACTACATTTACTCCTTTTTTTATTCTCATGTAGCCACAACAAATCTTTATACAACACTTTCTCATTGAATATGACATTGTTGCTTCTTACAATTTTATGGTTTTCAAAATATCAAAGCTTATAACCAAATTCATTGATGCTATATTCAAAAAATACACATTTCTTTGACTTGGATTCTAGGTTAGTTCTATTTAAAAAATTTGTATGTGCAAATGTTTCACAACCAAAGGTTATGAGAAAAGAATAACTCACCTTCTTACCAGTCCATGCTTCCTTTCGAATACCACAACCCAAAGGATTAGAGGGGCCTCTATTGATGAAATATATAGTAGTATTGATAGCCTCCTACATGCTTAAGGATAACATAACATGCAACACTGATGGAGACACGACCCAAGAATAGAATGGAACCAACCGAAAGGGAAAATTATATTAACTGAGAAAATAAGCTAGTACAAATAGTGCAGAGAAAATAAACTTCAAAACATGCCCTAAGGGCTTACAATAGCATAAATCTGGAGATAATTTCTCCTTTTAGTACCTCCTCTCAAACTCCACTCCGAACTGCCTTTCACAATGCCAAAAATCTCCTTAAATAGACCCTGGAGGGTTAAGGACTAGGAGTACATTCTAGAAAGTGCTAGTAGGCATCCACTGACCAAATAGAAGGTTCTGGAAGCTACATTAGAAGTCGGTGCAAATCTAGAAGAATCCAGAAATGGTAACCAAACTTCTGGGAGGCATAACTTTTGAACCGTAGCTCCGATTGACGAACTGTTTACATTTTCAAAAAGCTCTCAAAGCGCTCTATATCCTTATGGACAAGCTTATCTTGTCCCCCATTTTTCAGCCCTTTTCGAGGTCATTTAATGCCCCTAACTTGACTTCAAAGCATTCTTAGGGGGTCTCCAAAACTCGAAAAATTGCAATAACTTTCAAACCGTGGGGCCTTTTGACCTGATTCTTTTTTTGGAATGCTCTAAATCACAATTATATTCATCTGGCCAATTCACACCTTCTAGGTCACCAAAATGATAGCCAAATTGCATGCTCCTATTTTTTTGGGATTTTCAAACACATTAATGGTGGAATTGTGAGAGTTGGAACCTTTATTTGACCCAAATGGGTATCCAAAAATGAAAAGACATGAAATAGAAACTAAGTCTAAGTACAATTTCTTTTGGGTGACACAGGATTGCCCTTATACCTCTGGATGCTCTTGCATCAGACACCCAGGGTAGATTGAAAAGTGACCCTGTCACTTTATGGATCATAGAGGAAATCCCAAATGGGAAACCTCAGCTGCTGAAATCCAAGTTGAGTCCTCGATCAGTCATCCTTTCCATTTGACCAAATACTCTTCATACTGCCTGTTTCTAGTACTCCTACCCACACCATGATCTAGAATTTCTTCTATCTCCTCCTTCTTAGAAGTAGGAATTGGTCATGGCTCTAACACCAGCTCATCATCTGCACCATCATCATGATACTCTGTTAAATCTGCAATGTTGAAAATGGGAGAAATGTGAATACCATCTAGTAGCTCCACTTCATATGCATTTCCTGAGTCACGTTTCTTCAAAATTTTGCAAGGGCCAAATTTCTTCATTTTCAGTTTATTGTAAGTACCGGCTGGAAATCTTTCTTTTCATAAGTGCACCATGACTAGATCCCCTACTTGGAATTGCTTATGTCTTCTCCTTTGATCAGCCCTAGCTTTATATTCTTGATTCATCTTGGTAATGTGTGCTTGAACCTCCTAATGTAGAGGCTTGATATGTTTAGCAAATTCTTCTGCTTCAACACTTGTCCTCTCCCCTTGTTCTATCTTCCTCAGCTCTGGTGTAGTCCTTGGGATACTCCCATATACAATTTGGAATGGTGATTTTCCAGTACTCCTATTTACAAAGTTATTATAAGCAAACTCTGCCTATGGTAGAATCAAATCCCATCACTTGGGCTTATCCCCAACTAAACATCTCAGCGAATTGCCCAAACTTCTATTTACCACTTCTATTTGACCATCAGTCTGTGGGTGATGCATGGAACTGAATTTTAGGTTTTTTCTCAACTTCTTCCACAATGTCCTCCAGAAATACCCCACAAATTTAGTATCTCTGTCAGAAACTATACTCCTTGGAAGACCATGTAGTCTTACCACCTCTTTGAAAAACAAGTCTGCAATATGGACAGCATCATGAGTTTTGTGGCATGGAATGAAATGTGCCATTTTGGAGAACCTATCAACCACCACGAATACTGAGTCATTACCCCTTTGTGTCCTTGGCAATCCAAGAACAAAATCCATACTTATGTCCTCCCATGGCCTTGATGGAACAGGCAATGACTGATATAGACCAGTATTGTGACTAAACCCCTTGGCAACTTGACAAACCTGACAACTTTGTACGAACTTCTTCACATCCTGTGAAATTTGAGGCCAAAAATAATGTTCTCTAAGAATGGAAATGGTCTTATCTCGACCAAAATGTCCTGCCATTCCTCCACTATGTTTCTCCTTAATCAGATTTTCCCTCATGGAACTCCTTGGAATGCACAATTGACTACCTTTGAACAACATGCCATCCTGAATCAAATAGTCTAACCACTTGGTTCTATCTACAGCAACAAGTTCTTTACAAGCTTTCCATGCTTCAGCAAAATTAGGATCCTCGGGGTACAAATTCTTGAGTTCATCAAACCCAACTACTTCAACCTGCATTACTGTAAGCAGTGACTGTCTCCTACTTAGTGCATCTGCAACCCTGTTAGATTTTCCACTTCTATGCTTCAACACAAATGTATAACTCTGCAAGAATTCTACCCACTTCATATGCCTCTGATTCAATTTACCTTGGCTATTTAGGTACTATAATGCCTAATGATCAATATACAAAAAAAATTCCTTTGGCAATAAATAATGCCTCCATTTCTTTAAGGCCTGAACTATTGCATAGAATTCTTGATCATAAACAGAATACTTCTTCTTTGCATCATTCAATTTTTCACTAAAATATACAATAGGCTTACATTCTTGGCTTAATACAGCCCCAATAGTGCTACCACTACCATCACAATCCACCTGGAACACTTTTCTAAAATCTGGAAGTGCCAACACAGGCTGTTCAGTCACCTTCTTCTTCAGCAATTCAAAACTTCTCGTAGCTGTTGCAGTCCATTTGAACTCTTTTCTATCCCCTCTTATTGTATCAGTTAGGGGTGCACATATGCCATTGAAATTCTTAATAAACTTCTTGTAAAAACTAACCAGACCATAAAATGATCTTACCTCAGTAGCAGTCCTTGGAGTAGGCCATTCGAAGATGGCTTTTACCTTCTCTAGATCCATTTTGAGACCTTCAGGTGATATAACAAATCCCAAATAGACTAACTCCCTTTTTGCAAAGACACACTTCTTTAGATTAATTAACAATTTCTCTTCCCTTAGCCTTTCAAGGACACTACGAATATGTAGTAAATGTTCTTCCAAAGTCTTGCTGAAAATTAAAATATCATCCAAATAGACAATAAAAAATTTTCCCAAGAACTTCTTAAGTACCTCATTCATGAGACGCATGAAAGTTCTTGGGGCGTTCGTCAATCCAAAGGGCATGACTAACCACTCATAAAGACCCTCCTTGGTCTTAAAGGCTATTTTCCACTCATCTCCTTCTTGAATCTGTATCTGATGATAGCCACTCTTTAGATCTATCTTTGTGAAGTACTGAGCTCCACTCAAGCAGTCCATAAGATCATCCATCCTTGGTAAAGGAAATCGGTACTTGATGGTTATCCTATTTATAGCTTGAGAATCTGTACACATCCTCCACTCTCCATCCTTCTTTGGTGCAAGTACTGCAGGTACTGCACATGGACTCAGGCTCTCTCGAATCAAGCCCTTCCTCAACAGCTCCTGAACCTGTCTATTTAGCTCCTCTGTTTCAGTAGGAGTCATCCTGTGAGCAGGCTTGTTAGGCAAACTAGCTCCTGGAATCAGATTTATCTGATGACTGATTTGCCTTACTGGTGGTAATCCATCTGGGACATTATCAGAGATAATATCTCCAAATTCCCCTAGTAAATCTGAAACTTCAAATGCTATTTCACTGCTACCTTCTTTATCTTTCCTAGGAATCAAAGCATAGCACATATGCTGATGTTTCATGCCATCTAAAAACTATAAGGAAACTTAGCAATAAAGAATATAACCATTTCCACATAACCCATAATAGATCTAAAATAAATACGAAATTAAAATTCACATGTAAGAGAATAGACAACATACCCACAAAATTTGTGACACAAGATATACCCTGGGAAACCCTCATTGAGGGAAAAACCCAGCCTCCAAAAGCATCCATCACCATGTATTATTCAGCAAAAAACACCATTGCCATACAACCATGGAAGCCTTCATGGCCATAGCCACAACTGAGTAAACTATGTGAACAAGCATGAATCCAGACATCCCATGCCATGCTTTCAACCTTCACAAATGCTCCCTTGGCTAACCTGTCAAGCCTTGTCCTGCTCGACTCTTTCCTTTTGTCTTCTCCTTGTCACTCTCTTTTCTCTATCTTGTCTACAACAACTACCCTTTTGGATGTGTATATAGTAGCAAGTCCCACAAAACCACTAAGTGGTATTACATAAACCATGTGCTAAAACCATGTGCTACCTAACCCACTGACCCCACATTTAATATTGGGCATTTAATTCTTTTTCCCCAATATTAAATAATTACATAAAATATTATCACAATGTTACAATACAACTCATCAAGAATATTCCATGGGAATCTTTACATGTTGCACGTCCATCTAGGCACAACATTACATAACAAAATAAAATATAACAATCTTATGCAATGTGTGCAACACCCATTATCTCAACAATCTCCCACTTGTTGTATACATTGCATAGGGTCAATCCGTAGCCACATAAATAAACAAGGGAACAATCCCTCCCAAAACATCCACCATCATGGATCAAAATACACCAAGTGCTTCATCTTGGTACCCGCAACAAAATCAAAGTATCCAACATCTCGAACATGAATGATCTCACCTCCTATTATGCCACTCCCACTGGACATACATAGAAGCCATCCAAAGAGAAAGCCACCCAACTTGTCGCATTAGAAGATCATAAAATCTTGTACCAACTAAAATTCCAAGAACAAAAACCTGATCTAAAGGTAATCACATGTATCCGTAGTTGTCAAAATATCCATAGCTGAAATAGCACCCACAATAAGTGCCAAACCCATCCAACTATCCATACCTCGAAGGTATAACAAGTGAATCTCATATCACTGACATATCCAATCTATAACCTACAATAACAAGCTTCAAGAGCAATACCTGCCACATATATACCAAAAAGCTCCCACTGCAAAAGATAATGTCAAATCTATAACCAATCCACTCACAACATCTCAAAGAAGTGAATCCATGTAGCATCAAGGACATCCACAATACATAAACTGATATCCTACAAGAACAACTCTCATAACAAGTCTCCAAAGCTCTCCCAAGTTCACCACAACCAACAGAGGAAAGAGAAAGAAATAACCATGTCATCTCTCACATGACATACATGAGCACAAACCAGTGATCAAAATCTCCAACCAATCTCAAATCCAATGTAAGCAAAATTGAACATCCAGAAAGATAACCAAGACCAGAGAAACCATGCAAATCATAACCTGTATCATGTCCTTCTACACACACCTCTAGATGTAAACTGTGCAAGTATGATCTCCTCCATAAAACCCCAACAAGAAGCCTCAACAACACCCAAACCATACCATATAACTAATCATGGATGTAAGCCTCTCACAAGAAGATCAAACTCAATAAAACCATTCCTAAATCAAGGAATAACCATTCCTAATCCAAGGAAAATGTCCAATATAAAACCATCTCCCAAACTCAACCAACATAACAACATATGCACATGGAGATAACCAATGCTAAACCATCTCTCAAATGAACCCTCCAGAACTAACTCATGTACCATAGCTCAAGATCCATATCCATGAAAGACAAGCATAAATATAATGCAATTGAGAGAAAACAATGGGCTATACCTCTCAAGTAGCAAACCGCCGAGTAGACCAAGAGTGGGGAATGAGAATGCTCATCAAAATACCCAAGTCTCCAACCAAGACTCATCTAAGAACAATCTCCTCTCAAGTCCATATGGGGTGACTGCCCCTCAGATTTCCTGTTGAAACCATCAACCATCCCAACAAATACTTCTCTAATCCAAGAGAAATTAGCATCATCACTGTCTCTAAGTATCCATGAGCACCTATAACCAATCAATCCATGCCAACTCCAAATGCAACATAGCAATATCATGAAGTATCCAGCTTATGATCAGTGTACTCAATACCAAGAAACTAAACCAAGATCAATGTTAAAGTTCCAACCATGGCCTCAGGAACATAAACATGACAACATGATCTTACCATCTCAACTAAAGAAATAACATGCTCCATATGAACATACCATAACATGTCACAACTCTAAATGTGTATCAAGAGTATACCATGAAATAATAATGAAACCATCCTCACACCAAGGATAACATGCTAAATAAAAACATAAACCACACCTTTGCCAAGAACCCTGTGAGTCCTCAAGATGCAACCATCTCAACACACCATGAAGAAAACCATCTCCACATACTAGAAAGAACCATCTCCACACACCATGAAGATAACCAACAACTCCATGAGTCCTCAAGATCTAACCATCTTCAAACATCATGAAGATAACAAGTGCACCATGCAAATGTCAAAGATGCTTCTGCAGCAATAGGATCTAAGACAAACCTCCAACATCTGCAAACATTCAATAAATATATCAATGCCAACAACTCCCACTCAACTGTGGTACCAAGTCACCTATGGCATCATAAAATCCATCCTCTCCAAACCAAGAAGATATAAACCAAACCAGGAACTAATCCTGTACTGTCACCCCATCACTATCACAAGCTCCCACTAAACCATGTATCCAAGCTATCCATGACATCATGATAAAAACTCATCCTCTAACCATGAGAATCAACCAAGGCATCAAACCATCAAAGAACTCAAAGTGCACATCATGAGCTCCTCAAAAGAAAACAAATAACCATGATCCTCAACCAAGAAGATATACCACCATAATTAAATCAGAAATCCAAGCTAATGAACATCAAGGATGTACCTGTATAACCAATCATGTCATGCCAAAATCCATGACACCATGATCACATCCATGAACTGAGCATCTGGTTCTCAATGTGTCCAACCTGTCAACATAGTCAACCACAATCCTCCACCATGACTGTACCTGGTAACAACATCTCATCCCTTCTACATGAAGAAAATAGTAAATCATGTGACTTAGGGCATAGACAACCCAAATCCAAGCCACCAATCTGAATATGCATCAATAATGAAAGATCAATGGGCAAAGACAACCCATAACCAAGCTATAAATGCAACTTGTAAGTATAGACCGCTTACAACACTGCACAACTTGTAGATCCAACAAGTTATCATGCATATCCAAACCAAACACTGATAACCATATCATCATGAGACCAAACTTGAGTATACAATGACATCAAAACTTAAATCTTCAATGCCATAAACTCATAATGTTACCATAGTCAAAATATACCTATAAACTGTTTAGATCAATATATCAACAAATATATCATGCCAAACCTATACCAAATATGAACCAATGTGTAGAGCTCTCCAAGAGCTTTCTGTTGACTACTCGAAGTCCAAAATCCGACTCCGTATGCCCAAGTTATGCCCTAATCCGTGCTCAAAATAAATAACATCTGAATTTAGGGCTCTTAAAACTTGACAAAATATCAAAATCATAGAACCAAACCTACACCATCTTGTAGTGCTCTGAATTAGCTTTTCAACGCCTATAAGAACTCTGAAATTCGATATTCCGAGAGAAAGTTATGGTCATTTTACTAAGACAGTCTTTTTACCATTTTGAGTACGATTTTTCATTTTTAATTTTTTTTTCAGTGACAAAAATTCCGACGGGATTAAATTTGACAGCCATCATGAGCTGAAACCAAAAAATTCTTTCATTTCCTCTAAACATGGCCAAACTAGGGCATATTATATATCAAACTTTATGGAAATGTTGACCCGGATCCAATGGTGAGGTCCATTTTTACCCAAGAGGTCATTTCTGCAAGCTACCCCCCAAAACCCTCATTTAAATGAAACATCCGAAAAACTCTTTTTGTCCAACAATTTCACATGTCCAAATATTTTTAACATCCCATCATAACAGCAAATCTAAAAACCCTCAGATTTGCAATCATTCATATATTTTGCCCTTTCTTTTATCCTCTCATGCATTCCCATGGATTCAATCTAGGGTTACAATAATAAAACCATAGCTCTGATACCACTTGTAAGGAAACTTGGCAATAAAGAATATAACTGTTTCCACATAACCCATAATAGATCTAAAATAAATACAAAATTAAAATCCACATGCAAGAGAATAGACAACATACCCACAAAATTTGTGACACAAGATATACCCTGGGAAACCCTCATTGAGGGAAAAACCCAGCCTCCAAAAGCATCCATCTTCATGTATTATTCAACAAAAAAAAACATTGCCATACAACCATGGAAGCCTTCATGGCCATAGCCACAACCGAGCAAACTATGTGAACAAGCATGAATCCAGACATCCCATGCCATGCTTTCAACCTTTACAAATGCTCCCTTGGCTAACCTGTCAAGCCTTGTCCCGCTCGACTCTTTCCTTTTGTCTTCTCCTTGTCACTCTTTTTTCTCTATCTTGTCTACAACAACTACCCTTGTGGATGCTTATATAGTAGCAAGTCCCACAAAACCACTAAGTGGTATTACATAAACCATGTGCTAAAACCATGTGCTACCTAACCCACTGACCCCACATTTAATATTGGGCATTTAATTCTTTTTCCCCAATATTAAATAATTACATAAAATATTATCACAATGTTACAATACAACTCATCAAGAATATTCCATGGGAATCTTTACATGTTGCACGTCCATCTAGGCACAACATTACATAACAAAATAAAATATAACAATCTTATGCAATGTGTGCAACACCCATTATCTCAACAAAAACTTCCTTCCATCAACAAGACAAATCCTAGCACTGCTACATACCTTTTCACCTTCCTTTTTCATGGGCTTCAATTTGTGGCGAACTCCATCCTTTTTCAGAGAGTATGTGTTTGCATGTCCATCATGTATTGCATGTCTATCAAACTGCCATGGTCTACCCAACAATAGATGGCAAACATCCATCGAAATAACATCACAGAGAACTTCATCATGGTAACTCCCAATTTTGAATTTTACTAAACGTTGTTCACTTACCAGGACCTTATGATCATCTTTTACCCAAAAAATCTGATAGGGTTGGGGATGTTTCTCCCTCTTGAGCTTCAGCTTAGAGACCATCTCTTCTGATACCAAGTTATCAGTGCTACCACCATCAATGATCACATCACAACATTTATCCTCACACTTGCATCTGGTACGAAACAAACTCCTTTGTTGTCCTAGTTCATTCTCACCACTTAGTAGGACTCTTTCATTTACTAAGGTCTCTCCTCCATCTGCATCCTTTGAATGTGATGATTGTGCATCCTCATCCACATGAGCAACCCTAGCTTGGCCCTCAGCTCTCCTATCTGTCCTTCCTTGTAGTTGAGGGCATTCAAAGGCACGATGACCTTCTTCATTGCAATGGAAATAGGTTCCACGGAAGCCTCCTCTTCCTTGTGCATGTCCTCTACCTCTTCCTCTTTGATTTCCAAAGTCTTGATCATGGGAGCGGTTGAAACCCTCATTCCTCTGGTTTTTACTAGTACCCACATCTTCATTTTCTTTTGGGTTTCATTGCGGCCTCCAAATGATCTACCGCTTCCCCTTCCTCCTTGACCGCGCCCTCTTTGTCTTCCTTCAAACCTTTTATTCAGCTTCTCTTCAACTCGTAAGGCAAACTGGTATGCCTCTTCAATGCTGGTCATTCTTACCAGACTTAATTCCTCCTAGATGCTAGGTCGCAACCCACTGATATAATGAGCAACCTTCTCCTTATTTGCTTCTGCATGCCCCGCTCTAATAAAGAGTCAGTAAAAATCCTCTGTATATTCTTGGACTGATCTTCCTGCTTGCTTTAACCCATGCATCTTCTTAAACAGATCAAGCTCATAGTCCACAGGAATGAACTGCTTCTTCAATTTGTCCACCATGCGATCCCATCTTGTGATCTTCTCCTTTCCTCTTCTATTTTTTTCCAATTGAACCTCTTGCCACTAGATTTTGGCATGGCCTTTCAATTTGGCCTTTGAAAACTTAACCCTATCTAGGTCCCTGATATCCTCATACTCAAAGTATTCTTCCAGTTCATTGATCCAATCGATCAACTCATCTAGTTTCAGATTTCTTGAAAATATACCCACTTCAATTGTAGCTCTTTTCCCAAACTTAGTAATGGCCCTAAAAAGCCTTTCCTCTATAGGATTCAAAACTTCCCCATCAAATTCCTCTTCTAGTCCCATTGCTTCTTCTTCATTGTCATCCTCACTATTGTCACGTGCGGCAACATTTGCTCCTCTACGAAGCTCCTCTTGCAATGCCTGCACCTGCCTTTGGAGGGCTCTAACCTCCTTAGGATTAATAGCTTTGGCCCTTCCACCATGCTCTCTTCATGGAGGCATCTTCTAACTCGAACCCACAACCACACAGTCCTAGTGCAAACTGCCTCACAGTCAGTGTTCTGTCTACACACTCAGGAAAACCCGCTCTGATACCACTTGATGGAGACACGACCCAAGAACAAAATGGAACCAACCAAAAGGGAAAATTATATTAACTGAGAAAATAAGCTAGTACAAATAGTGTAGAGAAAATAAACTTCAAAACATGCCCTAAGGACTTACAATAGCATAAATCTGGAGATAATTTCTCCTTTTAGTACCTCCTCTCAAACTCCACTCCGAACTGCCTTTTACAATGCCATAAATCTCCTTAAATAGACCCTGGAGGGTTAAGGACTAGGAGTACATTCTAGAAAGTGATAGTATGCATCCACCGACCAAATAGAAGGTTCTAAAAGCTGCGTTAGAAGTCAGTGCAAATCTAGAAGAATCCAAAAACGATAACCGAACTTCCGGGAGGCATAACTTTTGAACCGTAGCTCCGATTGACAAACCGTTTACATTTTTAGAAAGCTCTCGAAGTGCTCTATAGATCTATGGAAAATATTTTCTTATCCCCCATTTTTTGTCCCTTTTTGAGGTCATTTAATGCCCCTAACCTGACTTCAAAGCATTCTTAGGGGGTCTCCAAAATCCAAAAAACTACAATAACTTTCAAATCGTGGGGCCTTTTGACCTGATTCTTTTTTTGGAATGCTCTAAATCACAATTATATTCATCTGGCCAATTCACACCCTCTAGGTCACCAAAATGATGGCCAAATTGCATGCTCCTATTTTTTTAGGATTTTCAAACACACTGATAGTGGAACTGTGAGAGTTGGAACCTTTATTTGACCCAAATGGGTATCCAAAAATGAAAAGACATGAAACAGAAACTAAGTCTAAGTACAATTTTTTTTGGGTGACACAGGATTGCCCTTATACCTCTGGATGCTCCTGCATCAAACACCATGTTCCTTGTACTCTCAAATATTGTCATTTTTATGCATTTAGCCACTTTGTTTTCTTGTAGAGTCCTTTGAATAGTTTTTTGCCTAGAAATACCATTAGTGGAACAGTAATATTTAAGTCCATTTATGTAATATTCACCACCATTATTAGATTTGAGAGATTTTAGCCTATTACTAGTCTCATTTTCAACCAAGATCTTTCATTTCTTAAAAGTTATAAATATATCAAATTTATTTCTCAAGAAATAAACCCATACTTTTCAAGTTGTGTCATCAATAAATGTAACATCATAATAATGAGAACCATATTGACACTTTTTAGATCTAGTAAAAATTTCTTTAAACGAAGCAATTTAATACCTTTCTCACTCATGTGCCCAATTCTATTGTGTCATAGTGTTGTTTCAAGATCTACAACAATTAATCCTGAACATTCATTTTCCTCTTAAATAATTAAAGTAGAAGGAATAATATGACCTGTACAAAGATATAAGGTGCCTACTTTCACATTTTGCTACTATTAAGGAACCTTTTGAAACCTTCCAATTTTTATCATTAAAAGTGACTGTAAAACCCTTATCACCCTATTGCCTTGCTAAAATTCAATTCCTACTCAACTTTGGAACACATCTTACCTCTTTTAGTAGTCAATGATTCCTAATCTAAAAATTAATATTATTTTTACCCTTTCCAACAATCTAGAAAGGTCCATTATCTTCCAAAAAAACTAACCCAAAATCCACTTGGGCATAATCAAGAAAATAACCTCTATGTTGAGTAGCATGAAAAGAAGTCCTTGAGTATAAAACTCATGAATCATCAACATTTTCTAAAGAAAGAACCAAAGCATCCTCTTTGGATTTATTACTTATGATATTTGTCTCTTTGTTTCCATATTTTTTGTCTCTTTCATTTTTCTTTTGAGTCCAACAATCTTTGTTCTTGTGCCCTAGTTTCCTACACTACCTACAACCTCTCTGTCCTCTTTATTTAGACCTATTTCACTTTGATTTTCCTCTTAATTTCCCACAATTTTTAGAACTAGTTCCTCTTTAATTTGGCCTTCCTCTTCTTTGTGCATTTAGGATTCTTCTTGATGTAGATCTACCAAAGCTTTTCCTACAAGTTTCCCTAAGAATGACACCAATGCTATCATCAAATTTTAGGGTATTAGAACCAGAAACAAAGTTTCAAATCCATTACCAAGTCATTCCAAGTTTTAGGCAAAGAACACAAAATCAAGAGAGCCCTAATTTATTTAGAAAAATTATTATTTATGGAAGATAATGGACTAGTAATGGTATTAAACTCATTCAATGATCAGAGACTGATCCACCTTCTACCATCTTCATATTAAATAAATGCTTCATGAGATATACCTTATTTGAAACAATGGGTTTTTCATACAAATTTTCTAGGGTTTGCACTAACTCTTTGGTTGACTTTTCTTTTGTAATATTAAATTCCATTGATTGTTCTAGACATAATCAAATACTTTCAAGTGTCTTTCTATCCAAAATGTCTTGGTCCTCATTTATCAAAGCAATCAATTTCTTAGACTTTTCTTGCAATGGACAAAATAAATCCTTATCATAAAGATAGTCCCCATTTGTATATTCCATAGCTAAAAGTAATTCCAATTAAAAAATTTAACCAAATAATAGGAAGTAAAGAAAAAGGAGTAATGACAAGGAGTAGAATTAATGAAGAACTGTGTCTGATATCTCAAGTAGAACCAAGAAGCGCAAATGAAGCAATCAAAGATGATCATTGGATAAGAGAAATGGAGGATGAACTTTAGTATATAATTAAAAATGACACATGGGAATTAATTCCTATACCTAAGGACAAAAATGTGATTGGCACAAAATGGGTATTCAGAAATAAAATGAATGAACAAGACAAAGTAATAAGGAATAAAGAAAGACTTGTATGCAAAGGCTCCTCTCAGCAAGTAGGAATTGATTATGAGAAAACATATGCACCTATAGCAAGGATGGAAGTAGTCAAAATTTTCTTGGCATATGAAACAAACAAGAATTTTAACGTATATTAGATGGATGTTAAGTTAGCATTCTTGAATGGAGAACTTGAAGAAGAAGTTTACATTGAACAACTAGAGGGTTTTCCTTTAATGGAAGAGAAGGACATGGTTTGTAGACTAAAGAAAGCATTGTATGAATTAAAGCAAGCACCAAGAAGCTATTATGAAAGGTTGGACAAATACTTAGCAATGCTTGGATTTGCTAAATGAACAATAGATAGTAACTTGTACTTGAAGAAATAGGAGATGATTTGCTAATAATCATTGTCTTTGTTGATGACATTATTTTTGGTGGAAATGATGAAGCCAGTAACAAATTCTTAGAAGACATAAAGAATGAGTTTTAGATGAGCATGATAGGAGAAATGAAATTCTTCTTAGGATTGTAGATTGTTCAGAACAAAGAAGGTATTTTTATCTCTTAGACCAAGTAGTTAAAAGATTTGTTGAAAATATTTGGTCTAGAAAATTGTAAACCTATTGGAACTCCTATGGTAATTGGTCACAAGTTATCAAGTAATGATGAGATGCCTACTATTAAACAAAATAAGTACATATCTATGATTGGAGGATTGCAGTATCTGACTCATAGCAGACTAGATATGGCCAATGCAGTCAAAATTATGGCCAAATTTCAAGTTGATCCTAAAGAATATCACTATGTATTAGTAAAAAGTATATTTAGATATCTGAAAGGAACATCAGATTACAGCATTTGGTATGATAAAAGTAATGACTTTACTCTTTGTACTTATATAGATGCTGATTGGGCTAAAGATAGGGATGACAAAAAAAGCACTAGTGGAGGAGCATTTTTCATTGGAGGAAGACTAGTTTATTGGCTCAAAAAGAAGAAAAATTGTACCTCACAAAGTACTGTAGAGGTAGAGTATGTTGTAGTAGCAAACAATTGTAATCAAGTCAAATGGATGAAGCAGATGATGAAGGATATTGGAATTACATTCACATAACCTGTTATCATTTACTATGATAACACAAGTACTATTAACATGTCTAAGAATCCAATTTTTCATTATGAGACTAAACACATTGCCATAAAATATTATGTTTTGAGAGAGAAATTTGTTGAGAAAGAAATCAAATGGAGTACATTAATACTAAGGAATAAATTGTAGACATTTTCACAAAGGCCTTGCCAAAGGATACATTTGAGTACCTGAGAGGTATGCTTGGGGTTATGCCCCTACCTAGCTCAGAATAGAAGATGCAAAAGTGCATCAATCTAGGGTATATAGCACCATTGTTAGACTCAACTATATGTTGATGCTTCCTCAATGGGGGAGTATCTATGATGAACAAAGTTAGTCAAGGACTCTTAAAAATAGGTAATTAGTGTGCAATAGTGTCTTTAGACACTTGTGTTGTTTATAAAACTATATGAAAAAGTTGTAAAGCAATAAACCAGCTTGTAGTCATGCTAATAGATTGTTGTATGTTTAGTTTTTGTATAATCTTTCATATTGATGTCAATGGGGGAGAGAGTGACATTAAAAATGTTAGAGAAAGTCTGTAATATGTGGGAGAAGTGCTGCAACGAAAGATTTGCATGAAGAAACTTGTTGGTATTCTTGGAACTAGATGTTTCTCATCTATGTTGCCATTAATGCCAAAGGGGGAGATTGTTAGCATGTATGCTAATGCTATGAGGGAGTATTGTAGAACATTGATATGATGTATAACTGTGTTTTTCATTGATGACAACATAGTAATAAGTTAGCAAAATTGACAGAGTAGTAGACTATGATTTTTGTATTAAAGACAATACATTTCATATCTACTCATGCATAGTTATTAGCATATACTACAACATGTATGTGACATGTGGGAAAGTGCACAGAACCTGAATTGACAACATATAGAAGTTATTAATGATTTACAGAGAACTGCAGGGAAATAAAGCATTGGAAAAATAGTTTCTATTGTATAATTGATATAGCACATTTTATTTGGAATAAAGGGTTGCACAATTAACCAGAGGTAGTAAACTGGCCACTAATGATGTTAGTCAGTGCATAGGTACATAAGTCACACATGTGAAAGTTTGTGTATAACTGTGAGCCAACAACATTAATTAAATGTGTATTTCATTTAATTAGCCTATAATAAAGTATGGAGCTAACTCAAGGAATTAATATTGAGTATGGTATAAAGGGAAGATGTTTTTCAAGTTTTAGAAATCATCATTGGAAATAAAGAGGTAGAGAAGACTTGCAAATTGTGAAGAAGAGGAATAGAGTAATCTACTAATGTGTGACCTCAAGGATTATTGTTGATGGGTTCAGAGCTCTAGATCTAATTGCATGATCTAAAGGTGAATAAGTTTGACATATTGGATAGAGGAAGAAGAAAAATATTATCTCACATCTATTATTTTAAAAGGAATAGTACTGAGGTTAAATGGATAGTGAGTTCATTGATCTAACCTTGAAGTTGTTTGCATTGTGGGTTCAGCTACCTTCTACAACTCCTAACAAGGTTGGAATCTCCTAACAAGGATTCAAAGTCTTCTAATAGGGACTCTTTGTACTAAGGTTGTAACAAACTTCTAATAGGGTCCATAAGCAATATTCACATTAGAACATTATTTTGTGGGCATCATTCCCAACAGGGTTTTCCCTTTGATCAAGGGTTTCCCTAGTCAACATATCTAGTGTTATTGTATATGCGCATTTCTTTATGAGTGTTATTTACTTGGTTGAATATTTAAGAATTTCTCAAGATTAATATATAACTAATTCACCACCCCACCCCTACCCCCCTCTTAGTTATATTGGCAGTCTACTATTTCTAACATTCTACAACAAAATGGTGGATACTGAAAATCTTTTGCAATTTCAAACATGCAAGGAACAACAAAATTTTGTAATATATCTCTAGTTCTGGTTCTAGTTCAAATGTTTAGCTTTTAATTTTCATATATGAAATATAAGGAAAAAATATGGTGGCACCACCTTCTAATTTTGAAAACACACCGTCGATTCTAAAAAATCTGACAATCTACGAATAAAATTATGAGTGACTCATTTTCAATTTGCTAGGTTGGTAGTCAATCCAATCAAGTTTCTCCACATAAGCCTTTCCTTCCATTGCTGGAAACTTATTTTGGACCCATTGATACTCATGGACATGTTTCATACTCTCACTATATTTCTATGGGTAAACACCAAGCAACTTTTGCATGTGACATAGCGACCATCATGGATTCATCCCTAATTAGACGATGTGTATTTCATAAGTGTTTTAATGCAACTGTGGTGGGTCCTTTTATTTTTTCTTTGGTTGCCATATTGCATGCATTAAAAATTAAGCAAGATTCCATAGTGATATGGCACCTACCATTGATGTATCTTCAATTTGACAACTTTAATCAACACGTATCCTTTTATGAGTGCAGATCCACATAGCATGTGACATCAGGTGACCTTGACACACTAGCATATTCATTTATAATTGTTAACCCTCTTGGCACTACTTTTTGAAATCAGGTCCCATCATGTTTTTTAATCATGAGAGGTCACCATTATACTACTAAAAAAAATCTAGCAATTTCTGGGTGGCAACATAGCAACCATCATATATTTCAACAAAATTTGGCCTTATGAAAAAGCAAGCTCTCATTAGGATACCTTATTTAACGCACCTTCTAATCTTCCATAATGATGACACTGCTTGGTAAATGAGAAAGAAACTTTTTGATGTCCATTTTCAATGTTGGCCCCATTGTATTTTCACTTTCCCAGAGGTTGCCATGTCACTATCGGTGAAACTCTTACACACTCTACTGGCGACATAGCGATCACCGTAATTCTTCAAAAAATTAGCATCGTAAAAATAACATATGTTCTCATTATGACTTTATTTACTACTCTTTTGGCATATTTGAAATTCTGTTGTTCTAACATGGTTCATTAATGAAAGGTAGACATTTTAGCACCATCTTCACTTTTGGCCTACCATGTTTTCTTTTTGTGGGAAGTTTCCATGTCACATGAGATAAAGAGGCTGCAGGTTTCCATAGCGACAAGATGACCACCATAGATCTTAAATAGATCTAATAGTGAGGAAATTTTTAGGGAAAGGTGAAACAAAATGAAAACTTTTTAAAAGGCATCCAGGAAATATATAATATTTCAAAAATGCTTTTCCCGCTTAATCTCCAAAGTAAAGGCATATGACCTAAAGGGCTTACCTAGGGTACAACATGCAAGATACTAGTTAGGGGTTTTCTAAGGGATGACAATTTTAAAAGGAATCAAACCATAATTTTCTCATAAAAAATAGGAAAAATTAGAGACAGACATACTCATAAAAACATGAGGCAAAAATATGACCAATAGTGGCTCTATCTAGGGACAATGAATAAGCAATAATTCATATGAGATCATAGCATCTCTGGGGGAAGAAGACCACATTTTTTACCTATAAACTTTCTTGACAACTTTGAGAGAGGTAACATGCAAGAAAAGAGATATACAAGGGCCATACAAAAGACACAAAGGATTTACATAGTGTATAGAAAACACTAGACAACTATTCATGGAAGAAAACAAGTATTTTAGAAAAAATACCTCTTCAAGAACTATCCATGAATGAGTAGCTCAAGAATATTTCTTGATAGATCCTTCAAAATATAAGAGTCATCCCCTTATGTGGCTTCAATCATATAGGGACCTAACCATATAGGATCAAATTTCCCATGTTTTCTTCTATCCCCAATCTTGGCATTCCACATAAGGACCAGATCTTCAAGTTCAAATGTCTTGCTCAATGTTATTCTATCATAGAGTGTCTTGACTTGTAGCTATAATTTTTGGTTTCTGAGAGATGCTTCTTTCCTAGTCTCAATTAGTCCTACTAACTCATCTAACCTCTCCTACATATCATCAATAATGTCCTGATCATAAATTTTGATGTAATTATATAGACCCATCAAATTGTTCTGAGGAATCCTTTCCTAGATTCCATATATAATGTCAAAAGGTGCTACATCTATGGCTTTCTTTATAGTCACCCTATTAACCCGTATTGCTAATTGCAATTTGGAATCCTAGGCCTTTTTGTTATCATCTAAAGTCCTTTTAGTGACTTTTAACAAGCTTTTATTTGTGGATTCAACATGTCCATTTCCTCGTGGATGATATGGGGAAGATGTTGACCTTGTTATACCATATTTGTCACAAAATTTTATGAATTCCTTAGATCTAAAACACATTTCAATATCTGTCACAATCTTCTAAGGGCATCTAAATTGTGAAATAATATTATTGAGAAGAAAATTATTCACAACCTTGCTAGTAGCATTCCTTGTGGGAATAACCTCTACCCATTTTGTGAAATAGTTAGTAGCTAACAAAATCCATGAATAACCAATGCTAGACTTAGGGGAAATTTCACCTATAAAATCCATCCCACATTGCTGGAATTCTGGTTGGACCTCAACAGGCTTTATTGGAGTATTCCCTAAATTTTTTAGTTTTCCTACAAATTTTTGGCAAGCACCACATTGTTTAACCAATACCTAAGCATCTTTGAAAAATGAAAGCCACTAGAATCTAGCTCTCATTACTTTGTGTGTAGTGGTGTTGGCCATATAATATCCCCCACAAGCCCCAACATGCATTTCATTCAATATCTCTTTTGATTTCTCTTTATCAACACATTTCAGTAGCACTCCCTCAAAATTTCTCCACCATAAAGCATTCCTTACAATGATGTATCAGATGGCTTAGAATTGTTTTTCTTCATTTATCATTTTTTTTCAAATGAGAAGGAGCTTCCATATGTTACAAATAATGTATAACATTAGTATACCATTCACAGTGATCCATATCACAAAAATCTAATCTTAGGTCATCTGCTACTATGTTTATCTAATTAGTATCCAAGTTGGACTAAGCCATAAGCTTTGTTAGCCCTTGACATCTTACCAATTTTGTGATCTAAATTTTAATGTTAAATTCTTGGATCATGTTGATCCATCTACAACTTCTTCACAACACTTCCTATTGAGAGAATATGTCCTTAACAGCAGCACTAGGTACAAATGCAATGACAATGGCACCTACCAAATAGCACCCAAAGGCCTTAACAAATTTTACCAAGCATTAGCCTATTTCTCATTTATTTCATACTTTAGTTCAACAAGGTGCAAGGATTTTCTAAAGAATGCAATTGGTTGTTCATATCCTTGCTCATTCTTTTGTAATAAAACTATAACCATAGTATAGAATGATGCAAAAGAAAATATATGCATTGGCTTGGTGTAATCTGGGGTCTTACTGATTGGAGCATTCTTAATAGTAGTTTTAATGTCCTAGAAAGCCTATGAATTTTCACCACCCAATTAATAGTAGCTCCCTTCTTGAGAATTTTGGAGATAGGTCTGCTAACTTTGACAAAATTTGTAACAAACCTTCTCAGAAAATTAACTTCCCCATAAAATGATTGTATTTCCTTCACATTATTTGATTTAGGCACCTTATCAATGGTTACCACTCTTTTGGGATCTATCTTTACACAATCCTTTGACACTATATGTCCCAACAGTTTTCCTTCTTTCACCCAAAATGTATACATTTTTGGATTCAAGGATACCCCATATTCCAAGGCTTTGATGAAAATTTTCTTCAAATGTCTACAATGGTCCTTAGCCTTCTTGGAGTATGTTGTGAGGTCATCTTGATATTCTACCATAAACTTGTCAATATAATCATGGAAGGCTACATCCGTAGCCCTTTGGAAAGTTGCACTTGTATTAATCAACCCAAAAGGAATCCCCACATATACATAGGTACCCCATGGAGTTGTAAAAGCTATTTTAAATGGTTCATTTTATTTCATAAGAACTTGATTGTATCTTGAGAATCTATCCATCATGGACATCAATTTAGAACTAGTTTCCTATTGCAACATAGCCTCCCTATTTGGCAACCCATAATTATGTTTCAAGGAAGCTATATTCAAGTTTGTAAAATCTACACACAGTCTTATGTCTCCATTCTTTTTTCTAATAGGCACCAAATTTGAAACCCAAGTAGAATGCCTAATTGGTTTGATTATGCCTCCATTCCTCATCTTGATTAACTCTTCCTACATTTTAGGGGCTAAGGCAGAATTCATTGGTTTCTGCATTTGCCTAAATGGTTTGACATTCTCTTTCAATGGTATGACATGTTGGAATAGGTCTTCTCTATAAGCCTTTAGGTCATCATATGAACATGCAAAAACATGTCTATAATTTCTTAGCAAGTCAACTAAAGGCTTTCTAATTTTAGTAGATAAATTTTGACCAATATAAACTTTCTTTGGAGCCTTTGAGGTTCCTAGGTTTATTTCTTCCAATTCTTGAGGTATATGATCTCTACTTCTAGGTTTTACCCCATCTTGGTTGTCAAACATGTTCTCTAAAACAACCAACTCTTTAGGTACTTTATTAGTCTTCAACTATATGATCTATTGACCAAAAAAAATTTCCTTACCATCTATTGTTTCAATTAAATCACTACAATCTAATTCTTGACCATGATATTTGTCTTTACTTAACAAGAAATTTACAATATATTTATCATCCTAAGAAACTTGCCAATGTTCTATATTGTCAGGTATTGAAGGTTGATTCTAAATCTCAATCTGTGAAATTCCTACAAATGACACATCCTTGAGCTTGATAGATACATTTTCCAATAGATCATCCATTTTATTCTGATTTCTATCCCTCCAAGAAATACCAAATGCATCAAATAGTTCAATTTGATCCCACACAACATTTTTGTACTATTTTAACCTTTTGTTCTTAAAAGCATAGGTTTCCTTTATTTGTGAAATAACCAATTCAGAATCACCTATGATATGCAACCTTTTGATTCCATGGTGGGTTGCAACTTTCAATCCTAATAGCAAAGCCTCATATTTTGCTATATTGTTGGTGCATGAAAAATTCAATGTGAAAGAATATCTAAATGTGTTCTTTTTGGGGGAAACAAAAACTATTCCTTCCCCTAAACCTTCTTTTGAACTAGCCCCATCAAAGTACATGGTCCATAGAATTGGGAAGTCCATGTAGCATTCAACTTAATTTGCAATTATAGCAGGGAGTTTTTCAACTTCTTGAATAATCAACTCTGCCCTAAATGCATTCACATCGATGTCTAAGAAATAAGTGGAATCCCTATCAATTTCGTCCCCTAGGCTTCCTATCTACCCTAACAACCTTATCACCTATATGAAAGGTTGTATAGGACAAGTCACATTGTAGGCTACCTCCCATAGCAACACTCCATTTTCTAGAGAGAAAAATTCCATAGTGTGGAGGAATATTAGCTACAAGGAGTGACATTGTCAATTCTACATCAAGGTATGCAACCAACTTGAATGGTAATGCATTGATGCTACCTATGACAGACACTTCCCTAGAATCCATACCTCTACATCTACCTTTTTTTGTGTCTATTTTTAGACCTAAAGCTTCCATAACTTTGAAGGGCATGATGGTATTAGAGGCTCTTGAGTTTTTCATGCAATTTTTTAGAGTCCTTCCCGTTATAAATCAAACTAAGAAAAAATGGGTCAATTTCTTGTAAATAAGCCATAGATGAGTCATCTAAGAACATTTTTGGAATTTGGGAGACACTACCTTTATCCTCAAATACCATTGGGGTTTGTTGTGTGACATTTTGTTCAATAGTATCTCTACTATTACCTATTCCACGTAACCATGACAAGGCTTTATTCTTATGCTCATCAATCCTGAATAATTTACATAAGGGTACTTTGACAGTTATTTATGACAACATAGATATCATATCAATAGGTTCAAATATAGTAAGGTTTATAAGAATACCTAGAATGGAAGACTTTTGAGCAATAGACACTATTATTTTCTTAGTCAAATTAGATCCTAACTTCTTCTTTTGCACCATTACTTTGGGTGTATCATTAGTCTAAAATTGTACCTTCCTTTTAGGCTCCCATCTCTTGGCCTTACTATTTTTGACTTTTGCTATCTCCATACTAGTCCTCTTGTTATCATCCTTCATCTTGTGGTAATGTCCTTTATGAATATACAAGAAGACTTACCAGATTCATTACCAACTATCATACTCTCAAATAGTAATTACTATGGACTTGAGAAATCATCTCTGCAATAATTCTATCAATCTCTTCTTTAGAAGGCATTCTTAAATTTATATGATCCACAACTGAGGATATAACACACACCTTATCTTCATCATAATTTTTATCATTTACAAATATTTTTTGATGGTGTAGTTCATGAATTAATCTTTGACTAGTAATGCCATTTTTATTTTCCTCTAAGTCAGAATCTGCATAGTCATCACACATGCTAACCATGTTACAACTTACATCATTTTTCATATTTTCTTCTTCTTCCTCCTCATTTTTGGCACTCTAGTCTATGGAAAATGATTGAGAAACTACACAGTAATATGAAGAGTGAGGTGATAAAGATATGATACACCATGGGATATCATCATTCATATTAACAACTTGCTTCTTTGAAGAGGACCTAAGATACTTTTATCCTTTACATTTTGGGTTTCATTAGGAATTGGTTTACCATTTTTTTATTGAGTTGTATAAGGGTAATTTTGCATTCTTGGCTATCTATTGAAATGGTTTTTATTCACTGAGGCCTTTTCACCAACATTAGGTTTATGAGTGCTAAAAGTTGGTGGGTTCATCTTCTTCAATAAGTCCAAAACTTGACCTATTGTGGCTTCTTTCAACTTCTTATTCATAGGATTTTTATCATTCTCTTTCTTGTTCTTCTTGGGATTGAACAACTTTGGATCATCTCTCCTCCCAAGCTTACAAGACACATTCCTATTATTTTCAATGTTCAATGCAATCTTGTAAGAATCCCTTAACGTCTTGGGATCTCTATCTCTTAACTGATAAGCCATTTTTTTATCAAAAGCATTAAAATATGTTGTAACGAAAACATCCTCATTCAATCTCATAACCTGGAACAATTTGTACAATCCCTTTTAAAACCTTATATTAAAATCAAATGTAGATTAATTAGGATTCTTCTTGATGTTATTGAAATGATTTAACATAAAGCCAACATAGTATTATCTCCATATTTTTCTTTGAATAATTTTTCTAAATCATTCCATGGGCTAATGTTGTCATCAAACAATCTTCTAAACCAATCCCTTGCATCCTCAATTAGTGAGTGAACAAACAACTTCATGACCACATCCTCATGTTCCACTTCAAAATCATTTAGCATATCTATGAAAATTCTTAAATGCTATTCACCAGTAACAACATTATTTCCAAAAAATTGACAACTTTGTCTCTTAGGTCAAATGACATTGGGTGTGGATAACCAAGGATTCCTAAGAATGACATTTGTCTATATTTTTCTAGGTATATGGTTTTCTTCTAAAAACCAACAACTTTTGAAGTGCTTGCTATATTAAATGGAGAAGATTTAGAGGGACTCCCTCTAGTCAGGGGCTGATGACCATAAGAGATATCACCTTGTCGCCTGGGACCTCATCTGTCTCCCAAAATGCTATGGAGGTCTAGGCATCAGAAAGATTAAACACCTCAACAATGCCCTTTTGGCCAAATAGTTATGGTGTATCTTTCAAAGCATAGGTGTTTGGAGGGATATCTTGAATGAGAAATATCTAAGAAGACAATCGTTTAACTTCCTGATAAAAGAGACTGAGATTCCCCAAGGGTCCTATATCTGGAATGGGATATCAGAGGTTAGACCCCTGGCCAAGTCAAAGGCCAAATGGAAATTTGGAAAAAGGGGATAATATCTTATTCTTGCAAGACAACTAGACTAGTCAGGGACCTCTTATCAACCACCCCATTTATGGAAGATGGTAAGAACAGTGCACTGAAAGTTATGGTATGCAAGTCAATGATTACAAAACTAGTCAATGTTGGTTGGACCTCTCTGAGCTATCCTTAGACCTTATCCCTCTGATGATTTTGTTGAATGCTACCCCCATCAACAATAACATGGACTCTATCATTTGAGGTGATAACTCGAATGGGCTTTTCTTTGTTGCCTCTAGCTACTTCTCCTTATGGGCCAAAATGGAGAAGCCATTATGGGCTAATGCCATGATTTTTGGCCTCACTCCCAAAATTAATATCATTTTTTGGATGCTACTACAAGACAAAATTCTTATCCTGGATAATTTAGCCAAGAAAGGCCAATTCATCCCCAATAGGTGCAACCTTTGCAAGCTTAACCTGGAATCAGTAAATCACCTATTCATCCTCTACCCCTACATCTCTAAGGTGTGGAATCTTCTGACCAGGGATCTTGGTTTCAGCTATGCTCCCCTACCAACATCTAGGACTTTTTCTGCTAGTGGAGAAGCCACCACTCTATTTTGGATACTCAACTTTTCAGCTCCTAGATTCTCCCACACTTTTGCTGGAGAATCTGGAAAGAGTGCAACAACTAAATCTTCAAAGATAGAGAGGCTCCTGAGTTCATAATTGTAGAGAAAATTGAAGGTCCAACTATGGAGAATTTTTCCATTACAAAGGGAGGAAACATCAAGGAAGGAGGGAATAGTAAAGCTAGGAAGAAAGACAGGGACAAGAGAAGACAAGAAGCAGGATGGTCCTTCCCCGCTGAGGACTAGCACAAAACCAACTTTGATGGGGTGGCTAAGGAGAATCCCATACCGACTAGTAGCAGTGGCATCATTAAAAATTGTTCGAGAAGAGGAATTACAACTATTTCTTTCCCTCTTAGTGACCAGACCAATCACTTTGTTGAAGCCAGTGCAGCTAGATAGATTGTTAAGTTGGCCCTGGCTTCTGGGATCGAGAGCCTATGGCTTGAGGGTGACTCCCTAAACATTATCAATTGCATCAAAGGACATGCATCACCCTCTTGGATGATTGCTAACATCATTGAGGACCTTAGATCTAACTTAGGAAAGTTCAAAAGGACTTTCATCAGCCACACTTATCGAGAAGCCAACTTAGTTGCTGACTGATTTGCCAATGTTGTTGTTACCAGAAACTCAGTGATGACATGGATGAACGGAGATGAAATCTCGGTAGTGGCAATTGAGTTACTCTAGCAGGATCAAATCTAGGGTACTAATATCAATCCTTTTTAATTATGGAAAGATATGCCAAATCACATGTTGGAAGGGGTGTAATTAGAAGTCATGTGGAGCTCTTTTCAAGTCATAATCACACGTATGGATGGCACGCTTTAAGGGCTGGCGTGAATAGAACCACCAAAAATCGTAATTACAATTTTGTCTTTAACATCTCAAGGAAAACTAAGATCAACACTTCTACTAGAGGAATAGGGTTTACAGAGCTGAATTTTTCCATGGTAGGGGAAAGGAATAGAAGAGAGCCTTGGGGGAAATGGAGAAGTGGAAGAGGAAGGAGAAGGTTTGGCACAAGCTCAAAAAAGGGGGTATAACTAGATTCATGGAGAAGCTTCATGGCTTCGACACTGAGGTTACCAAGGGGATGGTGGAAACATGGAACAATAGAAAAGTCAAAATAGACATTGTCACCCACCAAATCACCGAGGGCTTGATAGCAGAGGTGACAAAAATCCCTCAGGTTGGCATAAAATTCTTTAGGGATAAAAAGATGTCAGCTAATGCTATTAGCAAATTTGTCAAGGATGATGTTGGGAGGAACAAATTTATCAAGATATAAACTTACTATGAGATGAAATCCATCAAAAAATTATGGAGGTATGTTCTTAAGATTCTCATTCAGTATATCACTCTTGACTCCAGGTTCAATAGGATAAGAATACACCATTTTGTGTTGCCTAACCACTTTAGGCATGCTGTTAAAATTTCCTTTCCTTTCTTTCTTTTTACCTCCATGTCTAAGAATATTGAGGGTTTCAAGAGAAAACCCATCACTAATCCTTCCCTCCACGAAGGCCTTCTCCTCTTGGTTTATGAGTTTTTGAAAGCTCAAACCAGGAGAAAATCCCTCAGTGACCCGAGTAATGCTTCAAAGGACACTGCCAATTCAGACTCTGAGGACATTCAAGTTGTTAAATCTACATTCCACCAAAGCCATCTCTAATGCTCATCACTTTCCTAGTAGAAAGAGACATAGAGGTCTCCCCCCCCATTCTTCCCAAGCCTAAGCCCCAGGAGGAGAAAGAAGATAGTGAAGAAGAGGAGGAGACTAAGTTTGAGTCTAAGGATGAGGACAAGGAAAAGGGGAAGGACAACATGAATGATGAGGAAAAGGGGTGGGAGAGAGACAAGGAGGAAACCCTCGATACCCTCGATGCTCCCTCAAGTAACCATAGAAAAAGAAAAGTGGACCAAGCCCTACTTCAGGAAGACCCCACTTCCCTGACCTTTGATACCCCTAGTCCTATCTCACCCTCTTCCCTACCTGAGGAGAAGATTGTGGAAAAATGTGGGGAGGTGATAAGAAAGGACATGAGGAGGGCTTGGATGAATTTTAACATGGATACTGCTAGGTTGGGAATTGTCAGAGAGCCAATGAACATCCAAGTGATGGAAGACCTTAATGGTAGAACCCATTATGATGAGCTCATCAACCTCGCTCTTCTAGTCTTGTTTGATAACATGCAAGAATCTAGCTTCAACCTTCTAAACAACACAAAGAATGGCTTGATAGATAACTTTTGATCTATCAAATGGTTATTTTAGGAAATTGAGGCTCTTAAGGAAAAGATTATCCAAGATAGCAGTCAGAGCCCCCATAGAGTCCAGGAGAACACCGGAATGATGAATGACTAGGATGATAGCTAGAAGCATTGCACTAGTAATGACTCCAGAAATGATCAGGAGGATAGATTTTCCCTGGTTGAACAAAAAGTCCAGACGTTAAACAACATCATCCAAATTCTAACTAATCAAATTGTGGAAACTTTGCACACTTTGAATGAGAACATAGTCAACCTAGGGGATACTCTTATGAGAGTTGACATCAGGGGGAACATGGGGAAGCTGACTAGCCAGAACATTGGTAAGGAAGAGGCCAATCTTAATGCTGGCAAGGACCAGGTGGATAATTTGGACCAGGAGGAATCCTAGAATATTAACCAGGATGGAGTGGACAATGAGAAAGATAATGAAGCTATAGAAACTCTGCAGGATCTGGAAAAGGAAAACCATTAGGTGTGGTTTTCCTTGTTGGTCTGGAGGTTGGCTTTTACCTCCTAGCTTCTAGCTTTTTGTTTCTTTTTGGCTGTTGGTTGCTATTTTGTGTTTTTTTGGACTTTAATCTATTAACTTTTGCTGTAAAATTTTTGGGTTTTAGGTCCCTGTAAAACTTATTTTTCTCAATCAAAAACAATTTAGACAAAGGGACTTTGACAGTGATTTGTGATAACACTATAGTCATATCTATAGAAGAATCAGATGGGATATCAATAATAATACTCCTTTTTATCATGATGTTTATGAAAAAAATTTACAACACCTTGGTGATTCTTGTCACTCATAATGATTGCTTTTGGTATCTTCTCATTGAAATTCTTTGGAGGATTATTTGGAAACTCACAAGCCTTGGAATTATTCTCCTTCTTTGGTTCCTATTTTTGGTTGATAATTTTAACCTTCTCAACAAAGATTTCTTTAGGCTTCATAGCTTCCCCTTTTTTAGGATTAACTCCCTTTATAAACATACTAGCCACCTTGTCACTGCTCTCTTTTTTATCCATGTTTCTAGTCTGTACTCGAGCTATCATGTTTGTAGTAATTTGATCAATCTCTTCCCTAGAGGGCTTCCTTAATGTGACCTCTTCTTTTGCATTTACCATGGTCCACACATTGTCTTTAGCACCACTCTCACTAGAGAATACTTGTTGTTGCACTTTGTTCTAAAATTGCCTTTGCTCATTTACATCTTTGTCATAATCCTCAGAATCAAAATAATCATAGTGTGACTCAAACATGGTACATCCTACATCATCATTGTTTTCTTCATGTTCTTGACATTTTTTTACTATAGTCTAATTTCTAGGGAAGGACAAGGCTACACAAGATTAGGGGCATGGGGTAATTGACACAAAAAGCACCATGTAGGTTTAGCAGTGAATTTAGGATCATCCACTAAATTTATAGAGTTTTTGGATAAGGAATCAAGGGTGAACTTGTTGTTGGTATTCTTGCAGGGGGGTGGGGTGACATTAGGCTGACCATATTTCTAGGTGGTATTATAAGTGAAATTTTGAAACCTATTTTGTCTATTGAAATTTGACTAGTAAGTGACCTTGTTTTTAGTGGGATTCTTATCATTTTTTACCTGAGGGATATTTAGATTCTTTATAGCATTTAGAACTTGACTTATCTCACTAGGCTCTTGCTTTTTTCCACCTTCACCTTGGTTATCCTCCGTTTTGTTTCCCTTATTTCCAAACAATCTAGGGTCATCTCTTTTGCTTTCCAGCCTCCCTAAAATTCTCAAATTGTTTTCCATATTTATAGCAATTCTAAAAACATCTCTTAAAGTCCTAGGTTCTTTATCCCTAAGTTGGTATGCCATTTTTTCATCAAAATCATTCAAATAGGTAATCAAAAAAATCTTATCATCAACTTGCATAGCGTGCATGAGCTTATACATCCTTTTTAGTAATCTATTATTGGATTCAGTGACAGACTCATTAGATAACCTCTTAATATTACTAAATTCACTTAGGATATAGCTTCAATTTTGCTTGTCACCAAATTTCTATTTGAAATAGTACTCAATATCCTTCCAATCAATAATAGATAATTTAGGAAGTCTCTTGAACCATTCTCTAGCATCTTCAGTTAATGACTAAACAAACAACTTCATAATATCATCTTCAGCCTCATCTTCATAATCAATCATCATATCAATAAAACTCCTCAAATGGTCTTCAAAAGTGATAGCATTGTTCCCAAAAAAATTAGGCAACCTTTTCCTTTTTTCTTGTGGGATGGGGTTAGGGTAACTAGGGATTCCATCAAAACATATTTTCCTATAACCCTCTAACTGGATAGGTCTCCTTTGTTAATCAATCTTAGAATGATGGTTAATATATTTCCTAGTGTTATCCATAGTATTACTAGTGCTAGCATCACCAACAGGTTTTTTAAGATCTACTTTTTGTGAAAATGAGGATAAGAAAGAAACAGTTACCCTAGTAGCATTTGTATTTACATCATTATATCCACCATCATCTTTAGGCATAACTGCAGACTGCCTCCTAGCATTTTCCAAGAATTTAATCTTGTTGTTTATCTCAAATATGGCTAATTCATTTTTTGCAATCTTAAATCTCATAACCAAAGAGTCATTTTCTTTCCTTTTCTTCTCCAGCACAATATCAAAAAGTGACATGGAATCATGGATCTGAAAAATCTTTCTTGGTTCCTTAATCTCAACACCAATCTCCTTTTGTTTTACTTTATCTTTAGCCCCAACAACATGCCCTACATCTTTTGATTTGTTGTTGTTAGCTTCTAGAGAACTATAGTTCTTAATCTATTGTATTACAGGTCCTTTTAGGTTTATATTTTGAGTTTCCAACAACTTTTATTCTTGTATCCTAAGCTTTTCAACTTGACCTATAATCTCTAGTTGCCATGCATTGGCAGCTATTTCATTTTTCTTCTTTAGGGTAGAAATTCTCCTAAGTAATGTCTATTTTTCTTCAAAGACTTTCGTAATCTTTTCCTCCCTTTCCTTTTGCAATTTCTTATTCATGGCTTCTTGCTTAGCAAGTTGCATTCTCAAGACCTCATTCTCATTAGGATACAACTTTTTCATCATTGAAACTCTCAAGATCTAAATGTTTTAGTCCCACTTCTCCTTGAGAATAGTTAGACAAGAAGGGGTTCATACTTCATTGAAAAAGATTATTGCTATCTCTTTTTTCTAGACTAGGTATATTGTCCAACCCTATAGTTTCTTGGCATATCACTTTGGGTGCGCTAAAAAAGTCATCACCAGATAGTTTAGGATGGGATCTAGAACTTTGGCAAGATGATTCCCTTTCCATAGAAGAAAAATGAACATTTTATCCCCTTATTACTTGCTCTTGGGGATGGTCTTCTCTATGCATCTAAGATCTTTTCACATCCCAATTTTTTCTTCCCCTAGGAGGGAGATCAGTTTGTAATTTGATTCCCAGGTTTTTCTTCACATTTTCTTGTGTGTTCCTTTTATTTTCCATGATTTTGAGACAAAAAACTTCTAAATAATGACACTTGTTAAAACCTTCTAAGTCGCCACACACCCTATCAAAATGGAAAAACAAAACTTCTAAATAGATCACAATTATTTCAGTAATGATCATAGACAAAATACAAATAACCCTCAAAATCATAGAAAAGTTCATGTGGAAATTCCTACCTCAGACTCTACCCAAAGGAAACACAAATCTTAAATTTCACACTGGTTTATGACACGTAAAGTGTTAGTTCCCAAAAAGAGTCACCAGTTTGTTGGTGTTTGAAACTACTGAACAACAAAATGCTCAATACCAAAGTGATAATACTCACATAATGCCTTATCCATGGAAGCAAAGAGTCAACTATTGGCAGGAGATCTTGTTCAATTAACTTATAATTGAATTTATCAGCTATATTCACCTATTCCTATTCTTATGAAATATCCTTTTCATAAACTCATGAATTCTACTAATTTACAAAATCATTTACATAATCCATTGAATTAAAAGCAACAATATAACCAATATACAACCCATCCAGACTGCATTCAATCAATTGAACCTTGTTCAAATGATCTCAAAATTAACAAACTCATGAAATGGAGATGGAAATTGGTGACATAGATCTAGTGTAAATTCCCTTTTGCATTATCCTTTTTTCTAACTAATACAATAACCAATAGAAACTTAATGAGAAACCCATAAATTCATATTGATTCTGTCATTTCTATCTATCTTCAGAAAGTACATAATTGGAAGAAACTCAAAACAACTATATCAAACTAGACTAACTATACTTTTCTTGAAAAATGAAAAATATACAAGCATTGAGACCATCCTAATGCCTTGAAAACTCATTTATATAACCATGAGTTGCAAAAAGAAAAGGGCAATTATGATTGACAAGTGTCCTTTTACAACAATAAGTACAACAACCTTTTTCAAAATAAGCATGACACCTTAAATAAAAAAGAAACAATAAAAATAGTTTCATATGATAGTTGGAGCATAAAATCTTTAACGTTGTCTTTTTCTCTGACTGCCCCCTATTGGTAAAGCCTTTATTTCTGTGAGTGCTTCCCTTAAAATGGCTTCTCTTTTGGTGGGCCACTCACATGTTTTGTTTGTTGCTAATTCTCCAATAGACTTCTACCATTTGGCATCTATAATCACTTTCCCCTCTGTGATAAATCCATTCATCTCAATTTCAATTTTGAATAGAGTATCAATGAGTTCATCAAAAGCACATTCATTAGTATCACCCTAAAAAATGGATGCCACCTCTGCCAAGTCCATAATATGGTCAAAAGAATTAGACCATTCATTCAAATCCCTTGCTTGATTGATAGATTCAAGAACAGAATGAATCAAAGAATAAAAACCACTTGTCAACACTTTCATTTTATTCTAGATTGGTTCCAATTTCCTCGTGAAGAACTACAATAGATATTTTACCTTGTCCATGTCCTCTTTTACAACAATAACCTTAGCAGGAATGTCTAGCTTTTTGGCTAGCAATGGTATTAACCTATCAAATAATTGCATGTAGGGTTCCCATTGTCGGAAAATTGGATCCAACCTATTGCTTCTTTACACACATGTTCTACAGATTGTATGTTAATGAATGCATTATATGCATCTTGAGAGATTCTCTTCAACATGCTTATTCTATAACTCAGTGCATTGATCATAACATTCTTCTTTGTTGCACTATTAGATTAGAAATTTCTATTTCTACATTAACCATAGGCACTGGCACTATTACCCCTATAGGTATCTCTTCTATTTGGGCTTTTGCTTGTACAGTGTGCTTCACCTCTTCCACATGTCCAAGTGCATGTTTTGCCTCCATTGTAGTCTTGAGTTGGTCTCTGAGGGATGGCATTTCTACTTCTAAGCTCTAAATTCTCCCTTCCATCTCCTCTATCTTTACTTTTTGCACATAGCTCATTTTGAGCTCTTCCTCATATAGATTTTTGACATCTAGACATTGATTGTATAGAGTAGCTAGCCTATCCTCAATTTGATCTATCCTTGCCTCATTCATGAGTGCAAAGTGTTTGACTAGGCTAGAGATCTCTTTTCTAGTGGTATTGTCTAGTGTCCACACAATCATGTTGCCCTATGTAGTTTCCTATATGTCCATCATTTTAGGATTTTTGGTGTCCTAGGAAACACTCCATACTGCTAGGTCTTTGTGTTATGTTAAATCTTGACCCCCTCCTCAATCCTTCACTACTACTAGCTTCATAGCTGATGGCTTTGTCTTGTCTCCTCATTTGATCAAGAATAAAAGCTCTCTCAATATCCCAATTTGGTATCAGAATCATACCACTCCTATGTGCCAACTCCTTGGATTCTGTAGGGGTCATTGTCTCACTTTTCGGATCATAAGCCAATATTTTTTCAACCAATTATTTGTTCTTCTTAGGATCCTCTTCTGGCATGAGGCTCAATGTGAGCTCATTCTATTTTATTTTATACAAAAAACTTTTAAATTTTGATGATTAATGAAATCATCATCCTCCATAAATTTTTCAAATTGGATGAGTCTGTCATCTAATCTTGAAGCTACAACTTGTAAATAACTAGAGGCTTTTCCTGCCTCTATTTCCCTTTGATACAAGTAATTTTTCCTGATGTTAGCAAAATGCTCATCATTTCCTGGAATTACTTGCAAAGCCCTACTCACCACCCTCTCTCAGATGTACATTGTCTTTTGCCTATTATTTCCCTTTGGCACCAAGGTTGAAGGTGATGGTTACTCCTCCTCAACATCAACCTTGAATTACACATCTGGCCCATGAGATTCTCTATTCACAGTGGCTTCCTCTCCCTTTGGCTCATGTGGCTTTTGAGACATGATATAATCAAAGTTATCTACCATCTTTCTCAAATTACCATGTATGGAATCTCTAAATAAAAACCCTTAAAATCAGGGTTGGTCCTCCACCTTCCTTATTTCACCATACTTTCCTAATACCTCATCAGCCTCCCCTATTGCTACTATGCTAGCAATCAAATCTTCTATAGGGATTGGCTTGCTAGGAGGTATAATGTAACCCCTGATGGCTTTAACCTCATTTGTAATGTAGTTCTTAGCATCATACATCCTATAAAGTCCAATGGCAAACTTATACTGACCTAGGTATTCACTCAATTCTTCAAATGCATTCTTCCCTATTTCAAAACCTCCTACCTTAAAAGGTCTACAAAAAAAGTGGGTTTGTGTAGAGAAGGAGGGATCATCTCTTTTTTTTTATTAATAAAAATTTCCAAAAGAATTCAATAATAGCCAATCTAGGGGGTAAATACTTGGGTAGAATGTGAGGAAGCTATGTGAATGCCTATATACTCATCAATGTGCACTTCTTAAACAAAAATATGTCCCCCCAGTTATGATCTAATTTTTTTTTCTCATCCAATAAAGAGGGTCTAAGAAAAGTTTTCAAAACATTTTGGGCCCTAAAGAAAGTATGTTCCAATTGCCTCATAATCATAGAACTGAACAAATTAAAGAACACAAGTGCATTTGAATAATGGAAATTTCTATCCTAGATACAAGTCCATAGTTGCATAGGTAACTCACCAAATTTATTAGAAGTTTGATCGATGAAGTCCTTGTTGATTTAACCAATATTGTAATACAAGATCAGGTGCATTAGCAATGAGTAATGGTGGAATTTGAAATCCTTCAATTCTCCTTTCTTTTCTTTGACAATTTGATTGTGCATGCTATCCATGATGAATGTCACATAATCATATTCTTTTTTGTGGAAGGGTTCTTTTTTGTCATGTGCCATCAAAAATAATAAACCATATACACAATCCTCTACACCATCACTTCCCAAAACTTTGTGCAGTCCATATACCATATTCTTGAAGTAATTCTTGAACCTACTCAAGGAAAAATGATCCCCTACCTTGTTTGGAATTAGCCCTACTTTTTTTACATTGTAAGGGATGTGGGGTAGCATCACATTGTTCACAAAATAGGTCTTATTTCTCCCAAATTTCCCTTGTAAGTCTTCAATGTCAATAGGCACATTCGTTTGTCCTTCTAATCCAAAAGCTTCTATGAAAGAAGTTCTATCCAGTGTACACAAAAAACTCCTATTATGCCTTTGGAATGTCCTAGTGACTAGATTGTAAGAATTTATCAGTGCCTTTACCAATTCCACATCAACAAATACCTCTAGGAAGATTAATTTTTCCATGTTCTTGTCCTATGGGTTGCAGACTGGTATGTTTTCAGTTCTATTCTAGTAGAAATACAAAAATAGATTAAAACCATCAATCCTATGACATTTTACATCCCTAACTAGGAAATAAGGGTCTTCAAAAATATGGTCATTCGCTGAAATTGCATTCAATGACCCTAGAAGAATTTTTAGTCAATCTTCTACATGCTTGTTTGGCTTCCTAATCCTTGACTTTTTCTCAATTTTTACAACACCTTTCTTTCTTTTTCCTTCAGCTGTGACCTCTACAACATCATCACCCTCATCTTTGACCTATACTTCATCTTTAGGAACCTCCTCAACTTCTTTGTCAACCATTTTCTCTACAAATTATATTTTGAACTCTTGCAACAGTAACACAAAAATCACAAAGCTATTGATACTTGGAGAATTTTTCAAAATAGGAATACAAATTCTTTGAAATGGCAATATTTTGAACATTCAATCAAATATTTATGGTTTAATGATGCAATCTACCAACCTTTTAATAAATTTTGCATGCACGAGTTTTTAGTACCACCTTTGTAGGCTAATAGAAAGGAATATCAATCATGAAATTTGATCCTGATGTACTTTTTAGTGTTTTATTTTACTTGGCCATGGTGAATTTGTCTTTATTACTTGTCATGACACATCAACCACTCCCTTTCCAAATTTTGGTCTTTTGTTTATATGTTGAGTCAAAATCTTTCAATCTTTGTTACCCCAGAAACACACATAGCTAGCGTGTACATCTATCTAGTGACGGTTTAGAATACTCCAAGCGTAGAAGTGTTAGGGTTTCTTAATTACTATATTGAAATTTGTTTTAAACTCTTATGTATCCCCTTAAACCATAGAGTCTCAAGTCTCCTCAATAGGTACTTATGTTCTTACACTTCAAACCTTCCTCATATGAGTGTAAAGCCTTTGTTACAACCTTCACTTTACCCTTTACACTCATATGCACACATACCAGAAAAACCTTTAAAAATCTTCTTTATGCTATTATGCTCACTTTATTACTTAGGACATCATAACAATGTACATATCAATCCTCTGGTCATATGCTTAAGGCTTTACCCACGACATTGTAATGTTTTTTACTACTCCTATATTCTCCTTTATGCCTCTCTAGGTTATCTCATACTCGAAACATTGGAAAGCCTTTCTGATTTGCATTCCATTCTTATGTTTCACTTTTCTCATATCAACATAAAGCCTTCTTTTCATCTCCTCATGTATGTTTCATGCTTATACACTTGGACTTAACTCGTAACCATGGAGAAAGGAATGAAATAGTTCTTTGTTCATACGATAACCATATAATCATAAAGGCATAATAAAAAATTTCTCTTTCCACTTATCAATGACCTAGATTAGATCTTAGAAAAATAGAAAAGAACATTGTTGTTGATTTTAGGCACGTGCAAAATGAACAACTTAAGTCATATTCCATGTAGGCAAGGCCCATCTAACATATGTGATATGTCACCATCTGATTTGTTCTCATAAGGGCCCATCTGAAAACTCAATAGGTCCCACCTCTAGCATGCTCCTCTTTATAAAATTTCTTTATGGTTACCCGTGAGTCAAAGTAGTGAAGGCACATAAAAAAAATTAAATTACATTTCCCTCTTATGAGTCCCTCTTACATGTAGAATTGTAAAACCACTTTATGTCTTCATTAGCCATTCTGAGGCTTTACACTCTTATGGTATTCAATCAAAATGTGAGTGCATAAATCAAACCACAATACCTTTTTGCCCATCTACTCAACACTTTTCTCATATTCCCATAAAGCCATCTGACATAGCTCCTTTTAAACCTTTTATGCTCACATGCTTATTAGAACAACATATGAGCAAAGACATCTTATCGAACCCCTTTTTCTCACCTACTCAACTTATCACCATAGAGCCGTAAGACCATTTCCAAAGCATTAAAACCCTTTACGCCTCTCCACCCAAGGATCAAGCATATGATTGGAGGACTTGAAATTGAATCGCTTTGCTATTATGGAAAGCATAACCATATCCCTATGAGACATGAAACCCTTTACACCTTTACACACCTTGGTGAAGTGTGATCATGCAAATTAAAAAAAGAAGGCACTTCATTCTTATGTGAAACCCGAACACTATAAGAGTGTAAAAAAATAAACTTTAAGGATCTTACAATCCCTTTCAAAAAATTGAAAAATAACCTAGGGTTTTTACACTTAGGGCATTTTAATGACTGTGTTGATGAAAAACCTTGAGAATTCAATATAATTCAAGCAACATAGAAACCAGGGCATGACCAAGGTAACACAAAATTTGAAGAAATTAATTGAAAAGAAACCCTAATCTACAAGATACAAGGATTAATTGATTTTTTCACCAAAATTTTAGAACTTCTCTACACTGTGAAAAATCAGACCAATAGTTTAGATGTCGATGGAATAAATTATGATAGCTAGAAAGAAAAGATGAAGACACATCTATTGTGAATGGGTCCAAGATATTGGATCTTTAAAAAATTAGCAAAGGAAATCATTGTTCAAAAGGATTTGGAAACTTGTATTGAGGTAGAAAGAGATCCTTTTATGTATGACATGAGAGCTAGGAAAGAACTATTTATTGTACTTCCTAAAATTGAATACAATAAGGTAAAATCACTTGCTACTTCATATTTGATTTGGAAAGCTTTAGAAACTAGTTTTGAAGGTGATGCACATTCTAAGAAGTTGAGGCTAAAATGTTTGATTTGTGCATTTCAAAATGCTAAAATGATGGAAGCTTGAAGCAGTTGAGAATGAGCTTAGACAGTTTGGAAAACTGACCAGAGTAGAGATAGCTTTTAGTGCCTTGAATATTTGACCTAGTTTATCAAGAGGAGATTTTTCTAGCAGCCACAAATTTGAGGAGGATAGAAAGATTGAAGGAGTATCCTTTATGGTAAGAAAAGAAAAAGGAGGTAAGAAAATCTTTAAATGGTGAACTTGTGATGAATATGGTCATTATGCATCTAAGTTCCCTAAAAGAGAGAAAAATTATATGGGAAATTACAAATCTAGAAAATAAAAAGATTATTTGTATGCAAATGAAGATAATAGTTGTGATGAACAAGCAGTGAGTGCTAGTGATGATTAAAGAGGATGTGTGCCAATTAAAGAAGAAAGTCTAAAGAAAGTAGCTATGGTGACACAGGTTGAGAAGAAATCTAACAGGAAGATTAACAGTGGTTATTTACATCATATAACTAGTGATATGAACAAGTTTGTTGACTTCAAAAGTCAAGATGGAGGCATTGCCAGAGTTGGAAACAATGCAACATGCCAAGTTAAAGGTATTGGATCTATAACTCTTGATGGTAAAACTAACAAGAAGGGTGTATATTTTTTTGATGGTTTAAAGAAAAATCTTTGAGTGTTGGACAACTAGTGGATAAAGGTTATCAGTTGTAGTTTATAGAGAATACATGCATGGTTAAAGACAAAGATGGAAAGGTACTTTGAATAGAAACCAAATCTAGAGGTAATGTATTTCAGTTGAATTCTAAATAATTGGAATAGGAACCAAATCTAAAGGTAATGTATTTCAATTGAATCCTACTAAAATGACATGTTTTTTTGCAAATGTAGATGAAAATTGGTTATGGCATAAGAGATTTTGTCATAATCTTTGATGGTATTATGAAGACTAGTGGTATGTTTGTAGCTAGAGATTTGCCAAAGATTGTAAAGCCTACTAACACAATTTGCAAGGAATGTGTGTTGGCAAAGCATAATAGAACTTATTTTCCCTACAAGATGTTTTATACTAAAAAAAAGTTTGAGATTGTACACATAGATCTCAGTGGTCCTACAAAGAGTAAAGGATTATATGGTGAAATTTATTTTATGATTCTAGTTGATGACTTTTCTAGAATGATATGGGTTGCATTTTTTAAAGATAAATTTGAGGCTATTGATAAGTTTAAGATATTCAAGAATAGAGTTTAGAATGAATCTAGTATGAAATTAAATGTTTAAGATAAGATAGAGGATGAGAATTTACTTCAAATGAGTTTAACATGTTTTGTGAAGAAAATGGAATTAAAAGGTAGTTATCATCTCTAAGAACACCTAAGTAGATTGGCATTGCAAAAAGAAGGAATAGGTCAGTTACAGAAGTAGCAAGAGCTATTTTAGCTAAGAATGATGTATCCAAAACATTTTGTAGAGAAGCTATGATTACAATAGTCTACACTATGAACAGTCTACAAGTTAGGAAAGACACAAACAAGACCCCTTATGAACTAGGGTTTGATCACAAACTTACAATTAAGTATTTCAAAAATTTTGGGAGTAAATGTTATATCAAAAGAGATGATGATATGGGTAAGTTTGATGCTAGAATTGATGAAGGTATGTTTCTTGGTTATTCATTGAAAAGAAAGGCTTATAGATGTTATAATTAGAGAACTAAGACTATTGTGGAAAGTTATAATGTGAGAATTGATGATAAATTCAATACACAAGAGAGAATATTTGCATACAATTAAGATGACGATGCTATTACAAAGCCAAGGAATGATGAGGTATTTCTTGAGACTAAAAATGATTTGTAGAAGGAAGGTGAGCCAAGGAAAAAAAAGAAGCTTGGAACCTTTAGTAGAGCCAAGAGTTGAGATAGCAACTTCCACTTCAGGAAAGAATATGATAGAGAATCACCCATCTAAGTAGATCATTAGAAGAAAAGATAAAGGTGTAATGACAAGAAGAAGAGTCAATTAAGAACTATATTTGATATATCTCAAGTTGAGCCTAAGAATGCAGATGAAGCATGTAAAGATAATCATTGGAAACAAGGTATGAAAGAGGAATTGGATTAGAGAGTAAAGAATGAGGCATAGGAATTGGTACCTAGATTGGCAGACAAGAATGTGATAGGACCTAAATGGGTATTCAAGAACAAGATGAATGAACAAGGTGAAGTTGTAAGGAACAAGACAAGATTGGTATGTAAAGGTTACTCACAACAAGAAGGGATAGACTATGATGAGACCTATGCTCCAATGGCTAGAATAGAAGTAGTAAGATTATTCTGAGCCTATGTAGCACAAAAGAAATTCAAAGTGTATCAGATGGATGCCAAGTTAGCATTTCTTAATGGAGAACTTGAAGAAGAAGTGTACATTGAGCATCCTAAAGGTTATCCTTTGATAGATGAAAATGACATAGTATAAAAATTGAGGAAAGCATTGTATGGCTTGAAGAAAGCACCTAGAACTTGGTATGCAAGGTTGGACAAGCATTTGACAATGATTGGATATAGAAAAGGTATAGAAAATATTAATATCTATTGCAAAGAAATTGATGCTAGTTTTCAATGATTTTGGTAATATTTATTGATGATATCATATTTGGAGGTAATGATGAATAAAGTAAGAAGTTTGTAGAAGAGATGGAGAATTAATTTGAAATGAGTATGATAGGAGAACTAAAATATTTTCTAGGATTAAAAATTATACAAAATAAAGAAGGAATATTTATTTCTTAGACTAAGTACTTGAAGGATTTACTAAAAATGTTTGGTTTGGAAACATGCAAACCCATTGGAACACCTATGGTAATTGGACACAAGTCATCTCCAAAGGATGAGACACCTACTATTGAGTAGAAGAAGTGTAGATCTATGATTAGAGTATTGTAATATCTTACTCACACAAGGCTAGATATAGAAAATGTAGTTGGAATTGTTGCAAGATTCCAAGATGATCCCAGAGAAACACATTATGTAACAGTTAAAAGGATATTTAAATATTTGAAGGGAACATCTAAGTACAGATTGTGGTATGACAGATCTAACAATTTTACTCTAAGTGTTCATACTAATGTAGATTAGGTAGGTAGTATGGATTGTTGGAGTTCTTTCTGGTAAAGAACATATCAGGTAGATTTAAACCTGATACCAAGAAACAAAGACTAGGGACAAGCCTAAGGATGAGCTAAATCCTATGTTTAGCAAGGCTAAATCTTAGTTCTAGACACATTAACAGAGTCATCGGGACTCACTTCACTTTAGGCTCTGCTAAGCCAAGGTGGGCAAACCTAAGGGATTTATCTTATGAACTTGATACTTTACTCTACAAGATTACCCTCTATAGCAGAAATGGTCAATATCCTTCTATAATCTGCTAAAAAACTTCCTAATTGTAGTAGCTAATTACAACCAAAGAAAGTAATAGCAAACAATCCATGACAAACAATTCTAGTTCTTCAAAACATAAAATGGGAAATTGATATTCATTAAAGCTTGATCTCTTAGCATAACCTAGGTATGCAACAATAAAGAACATGCATCCTTCAAGCTAAACAGTCCCTTATCCATTGGGCATCAACAAAACCTTAACATGCAAATGGAAACTTCAAATATACTCATATATTCAAAGATTTGATCTATCTATTTGACTTGCAAATAGACATCAGTCTTCATTACAACTCTCATACTTATTGTAAAATCCTTCTAGTGTAACCTACAACACTATCAGTATAAATAAGCATTTAATTGGCTTCTTTGTTCCAACAACAAATTAATCCTAATATACAACCTTAAGGGGTTGCAATTGAGTTCAAGACCTTAGTTCTTAAGCATAGAACATTGCAAGTAACAGAAGCAAGAGATGAGAATTAGAATGAAACTAAGAAGGTTAAACTCTTTGCATTAATTTCATTGAAAATAATACATCATCTGTATATCAAAATTCAAAAGAGAACACCAAGAATGACTACATAATATGGAATGCTTCAAAAGAGATATAATATGTTGTTCATAATAGGAGAATACTAAGAAGATGGTATCACAACTATGAGAAAAATCTCAGTAAATTGGAACTAGACTGATCTCACAATCTTCAAAAAATCTTCAAAGAATTGGAACCCCTACAATCAGCAAAGAAGGAAGATATATAGGAGAGAAGATATTTCAAGAAATGTAATATGGAATTGACATCTTTCCTATTGAAATACTCTTCAATCTGAAGTTGCTAAAGCTAAAATTCCTTCAACTGCCAACAACTAAGATCATTAATGATGCACAAAATATCAGATAATCTCACCTACATAATCTATAAAATATCCTATGGAGACATATCAAGAATTAATCATAAACTGTACTAAAGCATTTAAAATTTGATCTTAACATATCATATCTGCTTTACCGTGAAATTCAACATTTGTTGTTACCAAAAACATAAATGCTCCCAACTACATCAAAGACAATCAAATCAGCCTCAAATTTGATTGCAATTTCATCTGCAACATTAAATTTGCACATTTCACGGTGAAACCCTTAAAATCAAAAAACCTCTTGTAGCTACTACCTGCTGACACCTACTCAAAGTCTAACTTCAAAAATGGAAAATTCACTCTTTTCTAGTTCTAACGATATGTTACACTATACATTTTGGATAAAAAATGCCCCCCTGAGAGCATTCTAAAAATCTTCCTCCCGGGCTAAACAAAGCATATAAAGCTTGAAAAATTTAAGAATTTCATATAGCTAAACTATATAAAACTTTAAAAATAATTCAAATATCTTTAAAATTTAAAACTCATGTGTTCACATCATTTTGCAATTTTGATTTTTATAATCATTTTTCTACTCCCCCTATCTGCCACAACCATATATGCCATGTGTCGATCCCAGATTTGCTGAGTGGGCCCCACCTTATATTTTCACTTGAAAAGTATGAAATTTTGAATATATTATGGGTCTACAAGTAACATCGTAGCTCATTTACTTGAAATTGCTGATCATATGTCAATGTTTTAATTTTCACCCTTGCATTGCAATCCATATATATATTTGAAATCATCTCTTATTAATATATTAATTCTTTAAACTCCCCTTTTTAGCTCTATATGATGAGCAATTAAAGCTTGATGTCATAACATCTTAAAACTCTAGCTGAGGCCTCACGATCTCCCGATAATCTCGTGGCATCATGAGCCTTTGGTCTTCATGTCCTGATCATATGGTGGGTCATAGCATCATATATTTCAAGCAACAACCTTCCAACCTTATGATGAACTCCCTCAAGCTACTACATGGAACTCCCTTTCTGGGTTGAAGGTCAAAATTTGATTGGCGTCGCTCATCTAAGATGCATGGGCCCCTCCACATAAGCCTCACACTGTCTTTGAAAGGACATGCCTTTGAAGACACCTGATATGAGAGTGTTTGGTCATTTAAAATGGTGCTAATTCTGTCTCATCCCTAATGTGGGATTAAATGTGCTTGCATGGTCTCTATTTATCCTCCAACCTTTCGTTGTCTACAAATCTGCACATTCTACATTGCCATTAGCTGGCCCCTCCATGCATGTAGACTACCCACTTCTTTTGTATGATGCCATAGGCTATTCCCTATGAATAGCATGAAGTGTCTTCCTCTTTTTATTACTTCAGGTGTCTCCATCTCTTTTTTCAGCCATGGGCAACTTTCCTTATTAATGTTGCGTGAATGGTCTCTAAAGTTTTCGTGGGCTCTCTAAGATGGGGCTTTGCTCCATTCATTATGTCCTGAGATTCCACAAAGTCGTGAGTGGCCCCTATTTTCCCTTGGGCATGAGATTGAAAGCAAAGACCCTCCTTCCATATGTGTGGACAGTAGCCATTTTGATGTGAAGTTCCCCTATTGCTATGGCTTTCTAGCATGTAGATCCCTGCACTTGAAGCATGGTCCCTCTACCATTATCATGAGCTCCCAATACTGCTGCAAAAACATGGATGGCATACTTCCTTGCTAACACCAACATCTTGCAACATGGGCAGCCCTTGCATTTAGCCTGAGCTTTCCCAATTATGCTAGGCTCCTTGCATGTGGAAAGCTCTTGTTTCAACTTGCCATGCATGCAACAACTAGTTCATTTGTTATAAAGTGCTTTGCTTCATAACATAGGGTCCTCTATTACAGGCTTCCCCTGCTATGGTGTGAAAACTATTTGATGCTCAATGTTGGGCCATGCCTTGTATTCAAAGTTGTGTGTCTCCTCCTCATCTACCTTTCCTACTATGGAGATTGCTCTTTCCTTAGATGAAAACATTATTATTTAGGGAAGATTAAAAACTACAAGACACTATAGTCAAAAGGATATATAAAGTGCATTGGATTAGTAAGTAGCCACAATAGGGAGACAGTTTTGAAAAAATCTTCAAAATCTTCAAGTATGAAGCTATATGTTAAAAGTTGATCTAGAATTCCATGAAATTCCCACCATATATAATAAACATTCATTAATCATCTCATAGCCTTTATAGTCAACATTAACCTAATGAAATCAGTCGAGACCCAAACTAGGTCTGGCTAAAAAAAAATTCATTTTCAAACAACTAATATTGCAAAGTGATCCATTGATCACCTCAAACTACTTGGAATCAAACTCAATCACAAATTGATCATTAAAAACTCCTTTACTCTATTGTTTGCCAACTATGATCTTCTGATGATAGGGCCTGATAACTAGCTTTAAAAACTTATATAAACTTTTGGTCATGCTTTGAAACTTTGAACTTCTAATCTCTCTAACACATTCAATAGGCTTGCTAAATTTTGTTACATGATGACATCAGGGTCAAAAGATATTGACCTCTGAACATGCCTACCTAAAAATTACCTACAATTAAACATGTTAGAAAGTTGGAAAGTGCATTTGGTTTGGGCTTTGAAATCTAGGCAAATGGGTACTTGAGGTGATGAAAACTGGGGAATTTGTTCTTTTCCATGAGGAGAATGTAATTCTATGATTTGGGCTCATGAGAAATCATGAGATGCATTTGGCAAAGGTCTAAAGTTGGCTACCTAGATTTGTGAGACAGTGAACATCAATAAAATATCACACTTGTAGTATTTTCAAAATAGAATGCAAGGAAACAAACCATTTGATCCTACCAATCATAGATTCAAAGATATGACATCCTAAATAGGGCTTCCGATCAATCTGCACCTCAGAATACCAGTGAAACTTTTCAAAATTGCAAATGGAATCACGTTTGAAAACTGATCAAACAAATTCATCATAAGCTCAAAACTAGAGCATAGAAAGTATCTAACCCCTAGAATATGATTTTAAAGGATTTTTATTATTTGGGTCAACTGGTCAAAAGTTATAGCTTGTCAAACAAGGCTATCTAGAAATATGAACAAAATGCAGATTTACAACAAAGGTAACTTACCAACTTGGAGGGGTTTGAAACCTAGACAAACAGATTCAAAATGACTTGGAACTTGGAACATAGGATCTTTGATATGCATATTAAACATCCTCAAAGTGGTGGGTCATGAATCTTAACTAGGTAAAAGATATTCAAAGGAAAACATGCCCTCTTGTCACAGTTTGATACTTAGGTAGAAAATGCAAAACTAACACAACTCAAAATGGGACTTCGCAAAATGGTTTGAAATGTCAGTTTATCACTACAAAACATATGGATAGACTAAATGAAGGGTTTTATAAATATGAAACACCATTTAGGCATTAAGACAACAGCCAATTACACAATCAGTGTTCATAGGGGGCTCAAAACTTGGACTAGGTACTCAAAATGGAAATGCAATTTTGAGCACCAACATGGATGATAGAAAGAGAACTAGTGGTGGAACCTTCTTTCTTGGATGAAGATTGGTTTCTTGGCTAAGAAATAAGTAGGATTGTACATCATAAAGTACAATGGAAGAAAAATATGTTGCAATAGAAAACAATTGCAATCAAGTTGTTTGGATGAAATAGATGTTGAAGGATATAAGGATAGAAATCAACAAACCTATTATTATACATTGTGAAAATACAAGCATGGTAAATATGTCTAAGAATCTAGTGTTGCATTCTAATAACAAGCACATTTCTATTAAGTATCAAATGTTGAGAGAGAGTTGTAGAAAAGGAAATCAGATTGGAGTATGTGAGCACTAAAGAAAAGATTGTAGATATCTTCACTAAGCATCTTCCCAAAGAGACTTTTGAGTATTTGTGAGATATGCTAGGGGTTATGTTCCTTCCTACATTAGAGTAGAAGATGCAAGAATGCATCAATCTAGTGTAACATAGCACCATTGTTGTCTGGACTGAATGTTGATGCTTCCTATATGGGGGAACATCTATGATGGATAGAGTCATCTAGGACTCTTGTTGGATATAGCTTTGAATAGTGTTTTTGGACACTTGAGTTATGTAAGAATTAGTTGTTGTAAATTTTGATGTAGTAAAGTTAGTTTTTGAAACCTTTGACATTGATGTCAATGTGGGAGAAGTTTGGCATGAAAAATAGTGAAAAACAACATACAACATGACAGTTGGAGAAGTTCAGCATGAGTACAACAAGCATGGAATGATAGTTTGATAGAAAGTTGTTAGAGTAAATAATTACTATTTATTCTTTTACTTAAGTTTACTTAGGTTAATTCATTTATTTATTAGTTGTAGTCTAAGAGTTTTTGACAACACGGGAGTTTGTTCCTATCTAAGTCATACTTATCTCCTCACCTTGATCGAGGATATTCTATGTTTTGTGGACATATGCTTAGTTGTCAACCTTATCTTCTAGGACTTTCCAACTTGTTCTACAAGCTTCCTTGAGGCCTTTATATTTGGGCTCTCTCATTTTATTTCTCAACCCATAACTCATTTTCAAGGCATATTGTATAGCAATATATTTTTCTTTGTTTGCAATATCTTCTCTCTCAGTCTGTTTAGTTTTTCAAGCTCCATCTCTTCCTTCTTTGGTTTCCCTTTGATAGGTTATTTGCATGTAGGTGATCTTGGCAAGCTATGAAGTTGGATTTCATCAACTTCTACATGGTATTAGAGCCTCCCTACTACTTCCTAGTTGAAGGATTTTTGAAGTCGTGATTCAAAGACACAAACCCTAGTTTGTTTGTATTTTTTCTTCAATCTGAGGGAATAGCATTTTTTTGGAGCACATTGGGCCTAAATAGATGCTACCATTGAGTTCAAAAGGTTTGTTACAGTCAGGATCCATATAAAATTTTTCCATTTTGGACACAGTTGATTCAGGAGGCAAATTTTTTTTGTTTGGAGGCCATAAAGACCCCAAAAAATGCATTTATTATGATTTAAAAAAAAAAAATTAGAGACAGAGCTACACCATTGTAGCCTTGCTCATGCACTACTTGGGCACCACCTCCATTGGCTATAGCATCATAGAGCTATTTGAGTACCACCCGCCTCTGGGCATAGCTCCGTGGCCACTGCTGCACCATTGGCTCTCCACCCTCCAAGTGGCACCACCAACTTCTACAGCCCCTACAGCCACCACCGTTGGTGGTGTTCTCTGTATCACCACCCACTTACAACCCCATTTTCACCTATAGTCTACATGGCTTTTCTACACAGTCAATGACAGTTGGACCAACCTATGGGTGTCATGTTTGCATTGCCACATAATCCCTGCCACATCACCCGAACACATCAACATCTTTCCACATGGCACTACCACATGGCATGCCACATGGCCTCTTTTTTTTCTATGATGGGCCTCTGGATGTTAATTTTAGTGGAGTGATTTTCTAACATCATCCCTACATTAGCACCCTACCAGCACTCCAATCCCTTTTTGACCTACTTGAAGTTTTTTGGCCATAACTAGAGCATACAGAGGTATTTTTCTTATCTAAAAGAAGTGTCAGAAAGCTAGTTCTAGGATAGTGACATTTGTGTAGGTATTTTTAAGTTTTGATGTAGTTTTGTTTATTGTTTTTTCTACCAAATTTTGAATTTTTATTTTTTACTCCAACAAGCATATCTTTTGTATCACATCTCCATTTTTTAAAAACATTATATTTTTGAAAAGCTGGTTTTGTCATCTTTTCAGAAATGCTATCATTTTCTTTGGATTCTATTCCATGCTCTTTCTATCATGTTTTTGGCATTTTTTCTCTATGGTGGATATCTTGGGTGTTTCAGGTCCAAGGATCATTTTCATGGCATGGAATCTTTTGTTTTGGGTTGCACTATCTTTTATATTAACTTTTTTTTCTCTTTCTAATCATTATTCATATCATTTGTAAGAAAAAGTGACACTCTTGCATTTCATGTTTAGGAATGTTGTTTTGAGATAGTTGTACTTGCACTATTTTATAAAGAACCATGGGGGGAATATTGTTGCCATTTTTGTGCCCTCTTCCTTTGTCAAGTGAGTGTTCCTTCCATGACATTAGCTCCATGAAGAGTCGGTGACCATGCTTTATAAGTGTTTGTACCTCTTCAACTCTCTCATCATTCTTGGTTCTTTTTGTAAAGGATTTTGGCCCACCTTTTTAGTTGCCTATCATCTCACCCTATCCACATGTGTTTATTCTATTATTCTAATGTTTCCTTGGTTTGATGGCTTGATAGAGTGAACTATGTATTCAGTATTTGATCCTATATACTAGGTGATTGCAGTGGTTGGCTACCTATGCATTTCAATGAGATGGATTATCTACCATATAGACACTCAATTCATACCTTCTATTTTCATGGAGGTTCTTCTAATCAATAGTTTCATTTTGACAGAGTTTGCAACTTCTTCATGCTTCAATGATGCTCTCCATGATGTTTTCTTTGTTCCTATTTTCTAGGACATTCCTCTAGTTGGAGGCTTCTTTAGTCCTTTACTAGGTTTTCTTAGGTCTTTTTGGGGGAGGTTTTTTCCCATGAGGTTTTCCCTCTTTCCCCATTTTTAGAGGTTGCATTTCTTTGCATTGTTTATGGGTACCTAACATGGCCTAATTGCCAGGACCCATTCTACATTTCATATTTTTTGTTGTGAGCTTAAGGCATTCCCTTAAGTTGCACTTAAGGTGGGGTGTTAGAGTAAATAATTATTATTTATGCTTTTACTTAAGTTTACTTAAGTTAATGCATTTATTTATTAGTTGTAGTCTAGGAGTTGTTGACAACATAAGAGTTTTTTCCTATCTAAGTCATACTTATCCCCTCACCTTGATCAAAGATATTCTACCTTTTGTGGATGTATGCTTAGTTGTTAATATTATCTTGTAGCACTTTCTAGCTTGTTCTACAAGCTTCCTTGAGGCCTTTATATTTGGGCTCTCCTATTGTATTTCTCAACTCATAACTCATTTTCAATTCATATTGTATAAAAATACATTTTTCTTTATTTGAAATATCTTCTCTCTCCGTCCATTTAGTTTTTCAAGCTCCACCTCTTCCTTCTTTGGTTTCCCTTCAACAGGTTATTTGCATGTAGGTGATCTTGGTGAGCTATGAAGTTGGGTTTCATAAACTTCTACAAAAGCACATTGAGGTATATCAATAGGGAAGAATGATTGATGAAGAGGACTTGAAAAGAAAGATGAGTAGTCTTTTGTCGATATTCTTGAAACTTTATTTTTTCATCTATGTTGCCATCAATGTCAAGGGGGGGGATTGTCACAAGAATTAATGGTGATGATATTCTAATGGGGGATTATTGTAGATATTCTACTATGATGATATGTTAAATTCATGATTGAGTTTTTCATTGATGTCAACATAGCATTTTTCTATGGTATTTGACAGAAGAACAACAAATAGATCAAGTTGGCATGGATGACTAGTTTTGTATTATAACTATCTAAGGTTATGGGAGATACTTCTAAGTATCTAGTATATGGAGTCAATGTCAAAAGAAGAAATGATGAGTTTGGAAGAAGTTATATAAGTTTTGATTATGTATGTTCTAAGATACAGTTTACAAGGCATGTTCTAGTAAACTTGATATATCTCTTAGCAGAATTGTTATTCTAAGAATCAAGGTTGAGGATGAAGAAGACATGTTGGTGATGATATGGATAATTTTTCTCATCATAATATTGTATGTATGGAAATTTATTCAAGTTTCAAGGTGGAAGATTAATGTTATCGCTAAGTGTAATGTGTTCTTAATGTGGTCCTATAATGATTAATTAAGAAGGTCTAACAGCAAACTTAAGGAATTATTTTGAGGACTTATTATAAAGGAAGGACATTTTCCTTTATCACATGGTATGGTTTTTGTTGAAGAATAAGAAACAATAAGAGTGGAATGAAAAATTGAGTAGAGCAAAGTGGAAGTGAAGGAAACTTCATTGCCAAGATTTTCCTAAGTGATCTAAGGTTTAATATTTTAATCTAAAGTTTGTGACTTAGTCTACAAGGTTTGACAGTGATTGATTTGGTTGACAAAACAAATTCAAGGAGAACATAAGATTAAATTGAATATTTGAGCAATAAGCTCTTCTTGTAGTTGAAATTACATGTTTGGGCAGTGAGCTCATGTTGCATACATTGTACTACAACTCCTAATAGGGTTGAAATTTCCTAGCAAGGATTCATAGTTTAGTAATAGGGACTCTAAGTACTAAAATGTTGTAGTAGACTCCTAATAGGGTCCATCCTCTAACAAGGAATATTTATATTAGTGCATCATCTTGTGGCTATCATTCCCATCAAGGTTTTCCCTTTGATCAAGGGTTTCCCTAGTTAACTTATCTTGTGTACTTGTCTATGTGCATCTTATTATGTTTGTTGTTTACTTTGGTTGAATGGTTAATTTTTTTTAAAGAAGATAACTTTTTTAATTTTTTGATAACTAATTCACCCCCTCCTCTTAGTTATCTTGGTGGACTATTGTTTCTAACACTACTGAGGTGGCAAAGAGTGGTGCAAGTAGAGGTATAGGTAGAGTGGCCTACTATAAGAGATGATGATTGTGATGTGAGGATTCAAACCTCAAAGGTAGAGCTACAAGAAGCTTGGGTCACTATTGTAGTACAAGATCAACAACTTATGCATAAGCGAGCATGAGGAGAAGAGCTCCATAGGGATAGGGATGCTCCTAAGTGAGAGGTGTCACATCATGGGACACATAACACTTACTATTATACCACATATATGGGTGTGGTGCCACTAGGGTGGGGATTCCTTGACTATTAAGAGTGGGCTAGTAATCAGAGGGTGCAGTATAGGTACTAGATAGGAGACAGGCTCCACTACCAAAGCCACCACAAGCTATAGAGGGTGTGAGTCAGTCTTAGGTATAGGTTCCCAGTATTGATAACTTTGAGTATACTCCATGGATTTTGAGCTAGATATCTAGATTTTGTATCTCACATTTGTATATTTATTGTGACACATTGATATATATAAGATACTAGATTTGATTGACAAATTTGTGTACTTGTTTCATTTTGATGGATGTTTTAGCATTTTAATTTTTCTTGTGATGTTTCAGTTTATTACTCATGTATGTTTTGCTTTTATATTTATTTGGTTATGCTCATGTATCTCTCTCATGTATGATGTTTAGCTCGTATGTGTATGATATAGACTTATGCTTTTAAAACATGTAACACTTGGATAGATTGAATGTAATTTTTAGATTAACCCCTTGTGATGATAGGATAGCAAAAAGGTGAAGTGAAAGATTAAGAAGATGAAAATACATGATCTAGAAGAAATAAAAGAAAGATATGAAAGTAGTTAACTGATATGTTCAAGAAAAGATGAAGAGAGAGCTCAATCCATATGCAAGAATGCAAAACTATGCGAGATAATGAACCTATAATGCAAGCTAATATACAAAGTGGTTTACCAACAAGAAATTCATAACATTTAGACTCTAATTTCATCATTGAGCATTTATTAGGGACATCATGAGATCATACTACCATCACTTAGTATAACTATGAATATATGAATGTGATCGATATCAGATAGGTATGTGGAAATCCAATCTAAGCATCAAAGACATGTAAGTCAAGATGACTATGTGATTAGATTCCCTAGGTTTGATATAGCAAGATTACACCTGTATCAAGGCATAAGTGCCAAGTTAACCCCTGAGTGTGGTCTTGAGAAAATAGTAAAGGATAATAGATTGTAGGTCAAAGTTTCAAGTAGGATAAGAATGAATGCTCAAAAACACCATATAGACAAACAAAGTATACCCATAGGTAGAAATCAAGAAAACATGCCCCATGACCCTAGTCTTCTAGTCAATGAAATCCTTGAAAGACTATTAGGGAGGGAACATAAAGAAAAAAATCATCCTAAACAACACACAAAGAAAATAAAGATAATCATAGCTCATTCATTTAAGTGTTTAAGTGTGTGTGTAAGTCACTTGTCCATTTCTTCAAAACATAATGCTAATAGTAAGAAATATCATGACATTTGAGACTATAGGTAAACTATCTAAGAGTGTTGAGAAACACTATTGTGTGAATTTAAAAAGAAACCCTAATGCAAAAGGACACCTCAATAGGCTAAGCAACTATGCCCCTGAGAAAATGACAAGAAACAATCCCAAGCTAGGGAATGTGTTGTAGAGTGAGTGATTGAGACTGATACACATAGGTGTGAGGATCTCAAGTAGCACTTATTTCTAGGTTTTCACAACTTGGTAGATTTTTTTCATGACTTTTTTCATTTTTTTTTTATTATTAGAATTTTTCAAAATTTATATGGTGAAACATCAAACTACCTATTGCTAGGTTTTCACTAAGATGATCATTTTTTTCAACACATTTTCTAATTTTGAGGATTTTTTTAGGATAAATTAGTATGTACAAGATAGTTGAGTTACAAGCCTTTAAGCATAGAACTTCTTCAAATGTAGGACATTGATAGGCTCTAAAAGTTCTTCCCCTTTAGGAGTAGATAGTTGATAAGAACCAAACCCAAATATTGTTGTGATCATGTATAAGTCTAACCAATCAGGTTCAAACTTTCCCTTCTCTCTATGCTACTAAGTTTTTCGATTCTCTCCAAGTACAAGTTCACCTACCTAAAACTCATGTTGGTGAACTTTCTTGTTATAGTGAGTAGACATGGACTTCTAATAAGCCCTCATTTGATCAAAAGTAGCCTTGTGACATTCATCAAGAATCTCTAATTCCTATACTCGCATAGCTCTATGGTCTTCATTAGTTATCAACCCATGTAAGGAGACTCACAAGGAGGGGATCTCAAATTCTAATGGGAGAATGGCCTCAAAGTGATAGACCAGAGAAATGGGTGTGGCCCCTAAAGGAGTACAAATGGTAGTTTTGTAGGCTAAAAGTACTAGATTTATCTGTAGGTGCCAATCTTTCCTAGACTTGTGAACCATTCGGTGTAAGATTTTCAGCAATGTTTTCTTGGAGGCCTCAACTTGGTCATTCCCTTGAGGTTAGTAGATAGAGGACCAATGTTGTTTGATTCAAAATTCCTTGTGTAGCTACTTGAGGTCCTTGTTCTTGAACTGTCCTCCATTATCAATAACAACAGAGGAAAGAATACCATAATGACAAATGATGTGGTTCAGTATAAATAGGGAAACATGTTTGCTTGTAGCAGTAGATAGTGGCACAACTTCAACCAATTTGGTGAAATACATAGCTACTGTAATGATGAACTTGTGACAACTAGATGAGCTTGGATATATTTTTCCTACCAAGTAAGAGGCCCATTGTTGAAATGGCTAATATGTCACAGAGGGAATCAGCTCACATCTAGGAGCATGAATTAAGTTTCCATGAAGTTGACATTTTTGACAAGACTTGGCATAAAAAACAACATCAGCTTGCATGGTTGGCTAGTAATAACCTTCCCTAAGAATTTTTTGAGCAAGTGTGAGGGCATTAGAATGTGCCCCACAAATGTTGTCATTGACTTTTTCTATCATAAAAGTTTGCACCCTTGTCCAAAGTTTTTACCTAAGGACAACCTTGCAAAACATGGAAACAACCTCCAAGCTGTAGGACTTGAATAGTGAGGTTGAGTGTTCGGAGAAGGCTAGCTTCCTTTACTATCAGGGTGCACCTAACTACTCTTGGAAAAGAAAAGGGGGAAGGAATGCATAGAAGAAAATATACTCATTCTAACCTAAGGGGGTGATGCACCAAAATAGAGTGTTCAAACCAATCTCTGTCCATACATGCACTATTGAAATATCATTACACCAAAAGATATACACATTTAGACTTTCTTTAATCTAATAATCACATGTAGATTAGAAAACCCAAATGAATGACACAAGGAAAGAGAGGATTCACTTATATACCATTCATAGGCCAAAAGAGATATAGTCATGCAAGAATGCAGATATCCACAATACACCAATGAGAGGCAAATAGTTCTTGCACTTCACATCAATAGTTTAAGGAGATAAGAATGTCATACAATTTAGAGGAAAAGGAGATTTATAGTGAAATTGCAAAGTAATATTAGAGAAAATAGAGAAGAGTCGACCAACACAAAATTTACAAAAATTGCCTTTATAGCTTAGGCATAACTAAGATGTTTTCTAACTGAAGTTACTCCACAACCACCACCATTAAGTCTCTTGGAAAATCTAATCTAAGCATAGATCGAGATACAATGAAATTTGATATTTTGTTAAAGCAAGACCTTGACAAAAATGATGCCATTAAACCATTCTAACCAAGTAGATGGATAGGATCAGAGGTGGTGGAGTTTTCTCCTTCATTTACCAAGCACAACATTCACTCAGGAGTGGTTGGAATTGATCATGAAGATCAAATTGTGTAAGAAAACTTGATTCCCCTTATTTTTGGCTCATTAGTTAGAAAAGTCAAAAAGTTAACCAAATCCTACCATCAAGATGAGCCACATGGACCAATGATTTCATTTCATTTTTCCACCTCGCAAAGTCTCCATAGAGTTGACCACATTTTCTCAACTAACTATGTCACCTCCTCAAAACCCTGAGTGCGAAAATCTCCCAATTGCTAGCCTTAACTATCAATACCTTAGTTGGGCCCACTAGGACATGTGTCCTTTAGGAACTTTCCCACATTGTTTAATTATCTTGCATCTTTAGAATGCAGGAAAGCGTCAATTATTGATCTCCAAAAGATCAACGATCATGAAAGACATTCATTATACTGCACCTACCCACTAAAATTTCTGGGCCCACAAAAACTTTGGCAGTCACCTCAGTGACCTAGCCCCATTTGGCATCACCCTACAGAAAACTTGACCCCACCAGGACATGCAACAACAAGGCGCTTGCCTACATTCCATAATCTCCTCACACATTCATAATGCAGGGAAGTGCCAGCCCTTGATCTCATTGCAGGAAATGGTGTACATAACCCATACCCTTTGAACCTACATGAATATCCTCCATGACATTGTTAGGACATGTGTCACCAAGGCACTTTTTCGCATTGTTAGGAAGTCTAACAAAGACAGAATGCAGGAAAGTGGGTGCCAATCAAAATACCAAGTGGACATACATTTCTTCCTTTTTGCAGCCCACACAAGAAGATGGACCCACTTGCCATGCATCACAAAGGGGCTTTCCTACATTATGTAATGGTAGTGCATTTCTGAATGTGAGAAAGTGCCCACCATAGATCACAAAAGATCTCACGGTGTGGAAAGTTGTCAGCTAACAGAAACAACTTAGGAAAGAAAACAAATAACATAAGGTTTTAGTTGTTTAATTTTTTGTATTTCTCAGGCATTAAAATAATATAAAAGATGGTAAGTGGCCATTGGGTGAGCTCAAGTATTTGACTTCAATTTTTTTGCGAAAGGCAAATATGGTTAACATTTTTGGTGACTCAGAGGGGATGCAAGTTAGCTATGCATATGACCAGTGACCTTATGCATCCATTGGGCCATAGAGTCATAAAAATTGTGGATCAATGCATTGTGAAAACATAACCCTACCTCTATGGGAGAAGAACACTGGAAATCCCCGTCTCTACAACTCTACAACCTCAGCAAAACACATGTGCTCATGCACTTCTTGGAAATAAGGAAACCAATAGGAAGAAAACTAAGCTACCTATGTACATGAAACCTCAACCCCTATCAAAAACATGGTTTGAGATAGATCCCATTGACTAGGATAGGAAAAATTTCAGCACTAGGCTTGCTTAATTAAAAAGCATTAGCCTGCTTGCAACTGACAATCACATAAGGACCACTCCATAGTGCATCAAATTTTGAGTGTCTCCCTAGTTTTGCCCTATCTACATTCCATTTCAAAACCAAATCACCTTCTCTAAAGATTCGGACCCTAGCCTTCTTGTCAAAGATCCCTTTCACCTATTGCTGATGTGTTTCTAGGGTCTGCATGGCCTAACTTCTTTTCTCTTCTAGCTCCATCAACTCTACCATTCTCACTGTCATGGCACCATCTTTAATTAGCTCTAGCTGATGAGCTATTTCTAGGGATGGGAATTCTAATGAAATTGAAAGCCTTGCTTCTCTGCCATATACCAACATAAATGGTGAATTTCCTATTGACCTCTTAGGTGTTACTTTGTTAGCCTATAGTGTATTCCTCAATTTTTGATGCCAACACCTCTGGTTATCCTTTATAGTTCTTTTCATGATCCTAATTAGGTTTTTGTTGGATGACTCAGCCAAACCATTTCCTTGAGGATAGTAGTTTGAGGATGTGCTCAAGTAGATATTATGGTCAACTGCCCATGCACAAATCTAAGCTCCTACAAAAGATTTTGCATTATCTAAAATGATGGTTGAAGGGGCACCAAACCTAGTCACAATTCTATCAAGGAACTCAACAACTGAAGATTTTGTGGCATCCTTCAATGCAATTGCCTCTATGCATCTGGTAAAGTAATCTTTAGAAACCAAAATCTATTTATGACCAGAACTAAAAGAAGGATTGATAGGGTCTATGAAGTCCAATCCCCATTGAGCAAAAGGCTAGTCCACCTGAATGGGATGGAGAGGAAGAGTTGCAAGCATTTTCTTACTAGATAAGAATGCACATTTTTCACACTTCCTCACATACCTATGACAATCATAGAACAAGGATGGCTAGTAGTAACCAACCCTCATATTGCAGTTGTCTTTGCTAAGAAGTGACCACCATTAGGACCATCATGAAGCTCTTTGATCGTTCTTTCAGCTTGGTCTATGTCAATGCATCTTAATAGGGCTCCATTAAAATCTTTCCTAAAAAGGATACCATCAACTATGACATAAGGAATTGACTATAATCTATACTGTCTCCTTTTGTTTCTATCTAATCCTTGAGGATATCCATTACCTAATAAGAAATTCTTCATATCATCCATCCAATTCCTTGGGTCATCATTTTTCATCTCTTGCTTTTCTATTAGTATCATAGTGACTTCCTCATCCAGTTCTTGATATGATATCATCTATTTACACAACCCCCTTCCACTTACCAGCTTGGTGATCTAGATGTCAATATCATATTCCATTACTTTAGTAATCCAACCAGCTCTCTTCTCACTAATATCTTTGCTCAAAAGGAAATACTTCACACTTGCATAGGGTACTAACAAATGAATTTTATTATGAGATAGGAGGTGTCTAAATTTCTTTAAAGCTTTGATGACTACAAGGGCTTGCTTCTCTACATAGTTGTATTTGTCTTCATACTCTTTAAGCCCTTCACTAAAGAAGGCTATGGGTTGCTCTTCATCTTTGTCATTTGTTTGAGTCAAGACAGTGGAAATGCTTGACTCGCCACCTAGGGTATAAAGGATGAAATCCTTTTCAAAATTTGGATTAATGAGAGCAGGGGCTGAGGCTATGGCTACATTGATCTCTTCAAAAATTTCCTTCCCTTCCTTGGTCCATGCAAAGACCATATTTTCCTTGAGCATAGCCATAAGGGGTTTTACCATGGTAGCAAGATTAGGGATAATTTCTCACAAAATTTATCATACCAAGGAAAATTTGCAACCCTTTCTTATGTTTAGGAAGAGGGAGAGAAAGTATTACTTTTTTTCTTTCTGGATCGATGGTTAAACCATCCTCAGATACAATGTGTCCTAATAATTTTCCTTAATTGGTAGTAAAGACACACTTTCTTGGGTTAAGGGATACCCCAAAATCTCTACACCTTAAGAACACCTATCTTAAATTATCAAAATAATTTTCTACACTCTTTGAATACACTATGATGTCATCAAGGTAAACTAATACAAACTTTTCGATCACATTTTTGAAGGCCATCTCCATCGCCTTCTGACATGTAGCACTTGAATTGGTTAGCCCAAATGGAATCTTAAAATAAGCATAGGTACCCCATTTGGTAGTAAATGTAGTCTTGTACCTATTAGACTCTTTGACCAACACTTGATTGTAGCAAAAAAATCCATCAAGAAATGAAAACCTCTTTGAACCACTGACCTTGGACAAAATCTGCTCCATGGAAGGGAGAAGATGGTGATCTTTAAGGGAAGCTTGGTTAAGGTCCCTAAAGTCCACACACAATCTAATTTCTCCATTCTTCTTCCTAATAGGGACAAGGTTTTCTACCCATGATGAGTACTTGATGGGGAAAATTGTATTGGCCTCAATCAATTTGGATAGCTCTTTTCTCATTAAGGGTTCAATTTTGGGATTCATTGGCCTCTATTTTTGTCTTACTAGTTTGACATTATCAATTAAATCTATGGTATGCTGAAATAAGCTTGGGTCAAAACCCTTTAAATCATCATACATCCAAGTAAATACATTATTTAATTCTTGACATAGATGAATAAAACTTTCTTGCTCAATCTCAGAACTTACCTTCCCCATGTTTAAGGATTTTCCACTAGCAACCATGATTGGGGTGTGATCGTCTTCATCAGCAACTAAGTTCATGACTCTGCCTCTTGCTTGGTCATTAGGATTGAAAATGCTCTCTAAGGTAATGAGACCATTAGGAAATTTTTTGGACCCAAGATTAATTATTTGATCACCATACTGATCCTGTAGTCCTGACTGGCTTCTATCTGAAAATTTTGCTTCATTCTACAATAAGCTTACAATTCATTCATTTGATTCAAATACTTTCCAATGGATGTTGTTGTTAGAGATGGTAGGCCTTACTACCATTTTTATTTTTTTCTTCTTCTTCTCCTCGAGATTCCTTGGCACATCATGAGATGCACCTATTGCTGCAAGTCTATCAGCATATCTATTTTCTTTTCTAGGGATGCTTTGAATATTAAATGCATCAAAACCCTCAAGAAGATCCCATACCCTATGTTTATAAGACTTGAGTGAACCATTCTTGGTGATATTCTAATTTCTCACTTGATTAACCACCAACTCACTATCTCCATATACACTTAAGGCTTGAATTCCTCTTTTATGAGCAAGTAGGAGACCCTGAATCAAGGATTCATACCTAGCCACATTATTAGTTCAAATGAACTAAAGCCTAAAGGAGAAGTAGTACCTTACTTGTGTAGGAGAAATCAACATCACACCAGCCCATGATCCATTCTTATTCCTTGATTCATCAAAGTAAATACTCCATATCTCACTCACATCTTCTTTAGTCTCCATAAGATCGGGAACTAGAGCATCCTTCTCTAATATACAATATGTACTAAGGCCTGTCTCAAGGGTTTCTAACATAGGATCAAATTGATATGCATTAGCCCATTCATCTAAGAGAAAATTAGGTATCTCTACTAGGGAAGTGGTAGGCTCATTCATTATGTCATTCTCATCCATTTCTAGGACAGTGCAATTCATGTTGATGAGATTAGGGGTATAGAGTTCAGTATGATGGAGGGCTTGAGGCTCTACTCTAATTGAAGCTTTGGTCCCATATCTTGTCCTAAAAGACATATATGACCAATAAAAAGATATGTAACCACCTATTTGGGTAGTGAAGTCTCTTGGTAGACAAATGGAAAAATGTGGCTTGACTTCAGCAATGGATATATCTTGAGTTATAGTACAACCAAGGCATGCATGTAGGGCCATTTACACATTCCTAAGGATCCCTACAATATTTATAGTACTACCATCCAACTATAATACATCTCTAACAATGGGCTCATATTTCATTTCCAAAGCATCAGAAACACACCTAGGCATCATTGAACTACTAGCCCCTGAATCAATCATGCAATTGTGGACTAGTTTACCCCCTATAATTAGAGAAACATAAAATGGAGGGGGTATAACCTTTTTACTTGTTTCTTCCTCCCTTAATTATTTTACTAAGCTTATGGCACTTTCCATGTTGGGTGGCTGATCCTTTGGTTCAATACTTTCCAATTCTTGTTGCAACAACCTCTTTTGCATGAGTATAGTAGCAACAACATCCCACATGGAAATATTCACATTTTGCTTCTTCATTTGTTCTACCACACTGAATGGCATAGTAGGTACTTTGGTAGAATCCTTGGGAGCTACATTTTTAGGAGGTTGAGATGGACCAACCTGAGGATCACTTACATCCTTTCTGCCATTATTTCACCTTTACTACTGAAAGGTATTCAATTGATCATTTAGTGCTTGTTCATGAGGTATTTCATTTGAAGTTGAGGCCTGATTGGGAGGAGGAGGGGTAGCATCTTCAATAGATCTTCTTTTTCTCCTAGTGTTTTGGGCAATGGAATCTTGATTTACATTACAATGTTCCTCCATCTAATGATTCATAAAGGAGCAATCACCTTATCCTTGCATATACGAGGCATCTTTAAATTGGTCCTCCTTATATGATTATCCTATTTTAGGCTCTTAGATGGTCAAAGCCAAATAAGATTTATCCTTCTAACACATGCAACGAGCATAGGAGTAGTTACAAGAGGTACAAAAGCCTTGATCTTGGGCCATGTTGTTTTGAGGAACTATGACCCTACTTTAGTTTACATTTGAGCTCAAAGCATGGCTATTCTACCTATTCTGATCAAAAGAATTGTTCCCATGATTATGATTTAGATGCCTGCCACTATTCAAAGTTTGATATTGCAATTGGTGAGCATTACTACCTTGAGCTTGCTATCTCTCTAAAGTCACCACTTTTTGTTCACTTTTTGCATCATAGAGAAGTTTTCCTCCATCTTCTTCTCTTGGCCCTATAATCTTTTATCTATGTTCTCTATGTTCAACATAATAGATTGCATCAACCCCTTGATTTCATCTATTCTATTTGAAGATGTGGAAGTTGTGGGAAGAGGAGCCATTGTTGGTTGGTGATTTGGAACATCAGGAAAGAAAGGCATAAGAGGCCTTGGAGCTAGCTTACGTCCTTGCATTAGGATGTTTTCTAACTTTAATGCTATGTCATAAGCATTAGGCAAGGTATGTCCTCCCATAGTTTGGATTGTAGTGGCAATGTCACTATTAAAAACTCTGAGGTAATGCAAGAAGGCATTACCAGGGGTAGGTTTTACTGAAGTAGGTATTCTATCCCATGTCTTTTGAAATTTATAGTTGAAATTAGTCATACATTCATGAGGGGCTCTTTTTATAGTAGTCAACTATTCTAAAAGTGACAAATGGTCACTTTTGTCCTAGAAGTGTTTGCACAGTCCTTCTCCTAATCCATCCCAATCTACTATAGAACCGTGAGCCAAACCTCTATACCATTTTAGTGCTTTTCCTTTCAAGGATGAGGCTAGAATCCTAACTACAACATCATCTTCTATAATACCATGTATATTGCAGATATTTGCAACTTCTTGAATGTGTTCTAAGGGAGAGATAGAAGTTTCACCAGTAAATTCTGGTATACTTTTGAGTGCAGCTATTGGTATGTAATGTCTTTGGGCCAATAAAAGAGGACTTCCACCATTAAAGGTAGCAAATGCATGAGCTTTAGGTTGCACCATATAGAAAAGTGATCTATTGATATGTGTTGATGGCAATCTAGGTTGAGATCTAATAGTAGGAGTAGTAGAGATGGATCTTGCAGGTGTATTTTTTACTATTGCACTCCTAACTAGTGATAAAGATACTCTAGTCTTCCTTCTTCTAGGATTTGAAAATGAAAGATCTTGGTACTGAAATTTACCTCTAGAAGATGTCTTTGTTTCAATTTTGAGCATGAATTACTGCAACTTAGGTCTAGAACTAGATGTATTTGAAGCTCATAGTTGCCAAGTACTCGAAGAATGAATCACTTGAAGGCTTGAACACCAAAGCTAGTACTATCTCCTCGGTATTAATCTTGAAATCTTCCTTTTGACACTAGTAGACTTGAATTTTTTTGAATAAAGTCCCACTAGGCATGCCAAAAACTATTGTCACAAAACTTTGCAACCTTGTCCAAAGTTTTTACCTAAGGAAAACCTTGTGAAACATGGAAACAACCTCCAAGCTGTGGGACTTGAACTATTAGGTTGAGTCTCTGGAGAAGACTGACTTCCTTTACTATAAGGGTGCACCTAACTACTCTTGGAGAGGAAAAGGGGGAAGGAATGCATAGAAGAAAATCTACCTATTCTAACCTAAGGGGGTTATGCACCAAAATAGAGTGTTCAAACCAATCTCTACCCATACATGCACTATTCAAACATCATGACACCAAAAGATATACACATTCAGACTTGCTTTAATCTAACAATCACATGTAGATCAGGAAACCCAAATGAATGACACAAAGAAATAGAGGATTCACTTATATACCATTCATAGGCCAAAATAGATATAGTCATGCAAGAATGCAAATATCCACAATACACCAATGAGAGGAAAATAGTTCTTGCACTTCACATCAATGGTTGAAGAAGATAAGAATGTCATACAATTTAGAGGAAAAGGGGATTTATAGTGAAATTGTAGAGCAATATTAGAGAAAACAAAGAAGAGTTGACTAGAAAAAAATCTACAAAAATTTCCTTTATAGCTTGGGCATAACTGAGATGTTTTCTAACTAAAGTTACTCCACAACCACCACCATTAAGTCTCTTGGAAAATCAGATCTGAGCACAGATCAAGATACAATGAAATTTGATATTTTGTTAAAGCAGGACCCTAAAAAAAATGATGCCATTAAACCATTCTAACCAAGTAGATGGATAGGATTAGAAGTAGTGGAGTGTTCTCCTTCATTTACCAAGCACAACATTCACTTAGGAGTGGTTGGAATCGATCATGAACATTGCATTGTGTAAGAAAACTTGATTCCCCATGTTTTTGGCTCATCAATTAGAAAAGTCAAAAATTCAACATAATACTACCATCAAGATGAGCCATGTGGACCAATGATTTCATTTCATTTTTCCACCCTACAAAGTCTCCACACGATTGACCACATTTTCTCAACTAACTGCGCCACCTCCTCAAAACCCTAATCGTGATAGTCTCCCAACTGCCAGCCTTAACTGTCAATACCTTAGTTGGGCCCATTAGGGCACATGTCCTTTAGGCAATTTCCCACATTGTTTAATTACCTTGCATCTTTAGAATGCAGGAAAGCACTGATTGTTGATCTTTGAAAGATCAATGATCATGAAAGAAATTCATTATACTGCGTTTGCCCACTAAAATTTCTTCACTCACAAACACTATGGCAGCCACCTCAGTAACCTAGCCCCATCTAGCATCACCTTGCAACAAACCTAACCCCACAAGGACACACAACAACAAGGTGCTTGCTCACATTCTATAATCTCCTTGCACATTCATAATGTAGGGAAGTGCCAGCCCTTGATCTCATTGCATCAAACAGTGTACATAACCCATACCCTTTGAACCTTCATGAAGATCCTCTATGAAATCATTAGGACATGTGTCACTAGGGTGTTTGCCTACATTGTTAGGAAGTCTAAAAAAGATAGAATGCAAGAAAGCAGGCACCAATGAAAATGCCATCTGGGCTGACATTTCTTCCTTCTTGCGGCCCACACAAGAAGATGGACCCACCTACCACATGTCATAAAGGGGCTTTCCCACATTATGTAATGGTAGTGCATTTTGAGAATGTAGGAAAGTGCCCACCATAAATCATGAAAGATTTGACAGTGCGAAAAGTTGCCAGTTGGCAGAAACAACTTAGGAAAGAAAAGAAATACCATAAGGTTTTAATTGTTTTATTTTTTATATTTTTAAGGCATTAAAATAATATAAATATGGTAAGTGGCCATTCAGTGAGCTCAAGTATTTGAATTCAAATTTTTGGTGGGAGGAAAATATGGTTAACAACTTCAATGAGTGTCTTTTCAGACTCTTCTAGCTCTAAACACCTAAGGAACATTTTGTCTAGACTCTTCCTATACAAGTCACTAGAGACCAAAGTGTAATGTGAAGCATTGCAGAGGAATTAGTATTTTTGGTTGTGTGTGAGGGTTTCAAGAATAACCTAATCATGTAGGTAAGAGAAGATAGCCACATAGCCAGAGAGATCATGACTTACAACAATGCAAATCACCCAGTTATCTAAGAAATCATAGGTAGGATGATGTAGTTCATCCACCAAGAACTCAAATCATGATTCATGTTCTTATAGTTGGAGGATAGATGCTAAAGTGGCCATAGATTAGCAATCTTGTTTTCTACTCTAGGAATTTCTTGCAATGTCACAAAAGTGAAATAGTTCCTTATAGTGTCAATCAAATTCTTGTAAGTTATCAACTTGTCATCCTTTGTCTAATATTTATTATTCACTTGGTTTATAAAAAGTTGAAAATCTTGATAGATGTGCAATTCCATGATTCTCCATTCAAGAGCCATTTTGATCCCATTTGTTCATGCCTCATATTTTCAATGTTGTTTATGTAAGGGAATAAGAGTTTTTAGGATTTTGGGATTGTATAACCATGAGGGTAAATAAGCAAGATGCCTACTCCAACCCCATTCTATTTATGAGAACCATCAAAGAATATTTTCCAATTTCTCTAAGTGATGTACATAATTGAGGCATCTAGAAACTCAATTGGCATGGGTGTTGTATCCTCTAGTGGAAAATTGGCCAATTGGTTTGCTATGGCCTACCCCTTGATAGATTTGCATTCGACATACTGAATATCAAATTCAAAAAGAATCATCATTGATTTAGTTAGATGACCCTAGTAAGTGCATCTTGCTCAAAAAATATTTTAGAGGATCAATTTTGGCAACTAGGTCTACTGTATGTGCCAACATGTAATGTTAGAGTTTTTGAGAAGAAAAGACCACTGCAAGGTAGGATTCTCAATACTAGTGTTTTTTATTTCATAAGCTACGAAAGTTTTATTGATGTAATGTATAGCTCATTCTTTACCATTCTCATCACTTTGTGTTAATAATGCTCTTAGAGAAGAAGTTGTAGCTAAGATGTAAAAAATCAAAGGTCTTCCTAGAATGGGTGACATCAAAATTGGAGGTTTAGCTAAGTACCCTTTGGTTTGGTCTAGACTTTGTTGACAATATTTGTTCTAGATATGAGTAGAACCTTTATGCAAAATCTTGTTAAAAGATTAAGCTTTATCAGCCAACTAAGAAATTAATCTTCTAATGGATTGGAGACATCCTTATAGACTTTTAAATTGACTGATATTTCTTGGAGGAGGTATTTCCATGATAGCTTGGACCTTTTCAAGGTTGACCTCAATACCTTTTGTTCATATAATGTAGCCTACAAATTTTCCAAAAGTGACACCAAAGGCACACTTTTTTGGGTTTAGCCTAGGTTGAAATTGATCCATACAGTTCAATATTAGACTAAGAACTTAAATATGTGTGTCTCATTTTCTAGATTTAGATAGTGTGTCATCAATGTAGTCTTCCATATTTTTATGCATCATATCGTGGAATATGGTGGTCATTTCTCTTTGATAGGCAGCACTAGAATTTTAAGCCCGAAGGGCATGACATTCTGGCATAAATTACCCTAGGCACATGTAAAAGTTGTCTTCTCTTGATCTGTTGGATCAATCTTAATTTGGTACATTTTATGAGGAATTACATTTCATAACCTACCATCATGTCCACTATCATGTGTATGTTTGGTAGTGGAAATTCATCCTTGGGGCATGCTTTATTTAGATCTCTGAAATTAGTACAAACTCAAATGGATTTATCATGTTTAGATATAGGTGCAATGTTGGAAATCCACTTCACATAGTCAATAGCTTTGATAAATTTTGCACTTAGGAGTTTTCCAACTTGGCTTTGACCAATAGGGCTACATGTTGATGCATTATTCTCAATTTTTATTTAATAGGTTTTACACTAGGAGAGATAGATAAATGATAAATGATAAGATCTATGTCAAGACTTGGCATATCTAAGTATGTCAACACAAAATTGATCTTCTTGTCTTGAAAGAATTTTGCAAAATTCTCCTTTTCCTTAGTTGATAGTGTTTGAGCCACATGGATAGTTTTAGGAGATTCCTCTATCCCCAAGTTGATAGGTTGTGTAGGTTTGATGAGAATCAAAGATCTATCCTGAAAATAGCTTGATAGACTACCAAGTACCTCATCCTCAAGTGACACAAAGAGGTTTTCACCATTAAATACATCTTTATTTTTACTTTTTTTTGGTTTAGATACCACCACAATGTGGTTTTTTCCATTTAACTGCTTATTTTTATTTTTATTTTATGATTGAGGTACCTGATATCTAATTTTTTCATGTTAACCATGGGTTTTCTGGTGGAAGAAGTGACATGTTTAATGGCATTTAGGTAACAAGAGATCTCAAAGTTATTTTGAAAAGATGGTATTTCAAGTCTTTGATTTTGAATCTATGAGATCAAGGTGAAACAATAAGAGTGATGTGGAAACTTCAAGGTTGTTAATACAAAAAGAGTCATGTCTGGTGACATGTAAAGTTGAGCCTATAGTGAACATTGCAAAGGAATCCATATCAAGAATAGACCTAGAGGGACTAGCATGATCCAATAAAGCATGTTGTGAGCCAAACTCATCTAACCCTATACTAGACTCTTTGACTACATTTGGTTAGGTTGCATAGGTATGAATGACGTCCACTCCTAGCTCACAATATGCACTGAACATGCTTTCCCATTCATACTCATGAGATTCCATACTCTAATCTCTAGAAATTAGATGAACAATATTTTGTCTAATTTCTCTCGTGTTCATGTCTTCATAGTCAGATCCATCTTGTTCTAGCTATCAAGAAATGGAAGCTTTAGCATCATTATTGGTAGTTAGTGTTTCTTCTCCCCAAAGGAGAGAAGTTAGAGGCATAAAGCCATCATCTTGTGAAGTGGAAACAAAAAAGGGAGGATCATCATCCTTTAACTCACTAGACATGGGTGCTCTTCGATCAAATGTTGGTATTTCATCTTCTAGCCCAAAACCTAGGCCAATAGTATCTTGGGTGTCATGACCTTGAGTATGATTTAATGGATCAACTAGACCCATTTTGTTACTAGTTAAGGACCCATGGCCCTGATAGCTCATGTTTGCAAGAAATTTATATCCTTTTTCATAGCATTTAGGAGAAATGGGAGTAGTGACTGTGACTTCCTCCTCATCTTTCTCTTCCCTATAGATCGAACATTTGATTGCTTGTTCTTCTTTTTCCTCTTCTAGGGGAACTGAGGATTATGTAATGGTGCCAAAAAGAGTCATTGTAGAAGAAAATGGTTTCTTTTTCATAGAAGGTTTCCTATAAGGCTAAAAGTAAATAGGTAAACCAAAAATAGAGTCTAGAGTGTATTCACCCATGTCAAGGCTCATCATTTTCAATTTCTATTTACACTATGTAAAGGATCGTGTTAGCTCATGAGAAGAGTGATTATTTTGAACCAGTGTTTCTATAGTAGATAATGTATTGATAGACATTGAGTTGTCATTAGGGACAAATATTTCAGTACCATTAAAAGGGAACTTGATGTACTCATGGTACATAGAGTGCATTGCTTGCATGTCTGAATCCACAATCATACTAAAAATAAATTTGTATGGAATTGGTATGCCTAGGACTTGGAAAACATCATCCTTATCAACTAGACCAACTCTAATTGGAAGTATACTTAGACCTTTGGAAGGTCTTTTGACCTCATAATAGGCTTTTGTACTAATCTTGTACCTAGGGTCAATGTTGAATTTAGACATGCCTAACTATTGGATCACATTCAACAAAATGATGTTCAACTTGGACCATTGTCTATGAAGACTTAGTGAACATGGGTATGAAATATTTGAACTTTGACATGGAGAGCAAGGTTGTGGAGATGACTAAGAGCTTGATCACCCTCTTTAGAAAAGGTGAGGTAGTTAGGTGAAGAGATATGGTTCCCCATAGCTTGGAATTGTTTTGCATCAATATCCATTAGAATGTTGGTAGAATGTAAAGCTTTTTTGAGGATATCCTTGAGCAAAAGGGGATAATTTTAACAACTCAAAAATTGAAATTTGAGCTAGTGTACATTGAAATTGTCTGACAAGGCCATAGTTAGAGATTCTAGAAGTAGTTGGTTTCTTACAAGATGAATCATTCTTAGGATCATGAGAAACTTTTAGGACAACTTTGGATTGCCCCCTAGTGATGACATTAAGCAGTTCACTTTGTGAAGAGGAAGATTTGGCCACTCAGAGTACCACCTTAGGTCTAGTGTCATTATGGTGTTTAGGAACATTTCACATTTTTAGGAAAACTTTGGGTCTTTCGTTAAAAGGTTGATTGTCATCATTATAACTTTCAATACATAGATACTCAATGGCCCAAGCATACCTATAATGTTGTTCATGTAAGCATAGGCATAGCTCATCTTGGTGTCATGATTCTTCTAAGGAGCCCTATAATTTTTTCCTTTCTCATTTTCAAGAAAAGGTTGTTTGAAAGCTTTATGGTTAAAACTTTTAACAAGACCATCTATGAAAACTTTACCATCCTCAATGCGATCTTGGATAATGTCTTTAAGCTTAAAATAGTTTTCAGTTTTGTGACCTTTACTTCTGTGGTAGCTAAAAATATGAGCATCTCACAACTAAGGAGGTCTAATGGGTGGGTCATATAAATGGGAATTATTTGGTAGTGTAACCATCTTCTTTACAATCAAGGTTTTTAAGACCATGTCGTAAGGCTCAACCATTGGTGTATAAACACATCATTTTTTGGTAAATTTAGAGCTCTTGTCAAATGTTTGTGATTTTGAAGCTTCCTTTTGTTTTCTACCATATATGGAATTAGAAAGGTTAAACACATGTTCCTTGATCTTAGGAGTGTCCACTACTCCATTATTGACAACATACTTGTTTTTATTCCAAGATTTACCTTTATCTTTTCCATTTCCATTTTTATTTTTGTCTTTGATCACAACAATGTCACCCTTCTTAATAGAAACAACCTCAATGAAATATGTATTCTCAACCATTGCTTGAAGGATGTGAATGACTATTTTCTTAAGTCAATGTATAGCTTAGATACAAGCATGTAGAAAAAAATGTCAAATTTTTAGCTTCAGGAACTTGTCAAGGGTACCTCAAGTATAGGGATCTCCATTGTTGAAGGTATGTTGCAAAAAGTTCTTTCTATTTTTGTTTGATTTGGCACAAGTCTAACATAGTTACAAGATTACAAATTTTATAAGAGTATTTTTGGATAAAGTGTTGTGCAAGCTCACCAAATTTTTTGAGAGGGGGAGTCAATTTTGTCAACCACTCCATAGCTTACCCTCTTAGACCTCTAGGAAAAAAATGCATAAGTTTTGAGTCATTTCTACATGTTTTGTCTAGGTTTTGAATCCCTCAAAGTTGGTCATTTATTGTTGTCGTGCTGATGCAAATTGATCAAAATTCTAGGAGGCCTTGTTTGACTTGTTATGACTTTGAACCAATTGACCAAAATGAGAAAATTCATTTTACATTGCATTCTAGAGGTTATATACTTGCTATTTTTCAATTTTGAGTTTATGAAAAATCTGTTTGATCAATTTTCAAATGCAACTCCAAAAGCAATTTATAAACTTTCATTGGTGTCAAAAGGTGTAGATTGGTTGGTACCCCTATTTGGGATGTTATAACTCTAAATCCATGATAGGTCATATCAAATGGATTGTACCATTGCATTCTACTCTAAAAATTCCTTAAGTATGCCAGTTTGTAAGTCTTGACAAATCTGTCTACATACTTTCTCAGGTCCATTTCATTTTCAAAAACCACTTTTTTGCCAGTGTTTCCAATTTTGCAAATTTGAGTAGCCCACTTTGACTGCTTGCCAAATGTGCCTAGATATTCATCATGATCCCAAATCCCATATTTATACTCTCTTCATGGAAGCAAACAAATCCCCTAGATTTCATCTCCCCAAGTGTTAGTTTTCCCTATTTTCAAAGCCGAATTCAAATGCAATTTATTATTTTCTGACACATTTGCTTGCAAGAAGTTCTAAGAGGGAAACTTTGATAGTCGATATATTTTTAGTAAGTGATTTTCATGATAGAAGATTTGATAGGATGCAAGAATGTGGAATAGAGATTCATTGCATCTATTTTCAAAGCACAATAATATGTTTCTGTCAGTTTTTAAAGCCAATCTACACACCACTTGGCACAAGGTGGACAAGTTGTAGGAAGAGGTCAAATAAGTTTTCAATGACAAATCAGGGCTTTATTTTGAATCCATTCAATGCAGGATGTTTAGCAGGCCCATTTGAGATGTTAGTTGTTTGAAAAAAAAAAAAAAATTAGTCAGACCCACTTTGGGGTCCAACTAATCTTGTCAAAATGATAAGGCATTGTGGGATTTTTAAGTTAATTTAAAAAGGATTAGAATGAATATGGTTTATTAAAACATCATAGTCAAATGATGATGTAAATAATGTTGATATAATTGGGACATTAGGATAAACTTGTCTTGACCTAGCCTTGAAGATGTTTATTTCAAAAATACACGTCATCATTTCATTTTGAAATTGAATAGAGTCTACATATATACATATATACATATATATATATATATATATATATACATATATATATACATATATATATGTATACATATATGTATGTATACATATATATATACATATATGTATATACATAAATATGTATACATGTATATACATACATATATATGTATACATGTATATACATATGTATATATATATGTATACATATCTATATATATATATATATGTATATATATGTATAGACATATATATATATATATGTATATATATATATATATATATATATATATATATATATATATATATATATCTATATATATGTATATGTATATATGTATATATATATGTATGTATATATATATGTATATATATATGTATGTATATATGTATGTATATATGTATGTATATATATATATGTATATACATACATATATACATACATATATACATACATATATACATACATATATATATATATATACATATATGTATGTATATACATATATATGTATATATATATATATATATATATATATATATACTAGAGAGTTTTGAAAGGACTAGGGAGGGACCAAGTTTCATACTCATTAAGTGTATGTTTCATTAATGAGTCTTCTGAGTTTTCCTCATCAGGTAGGGGTGCGTTGGAAAGATGATTGAAAATATTTTTTTACTTCAATGCATGTTTCCAAATATATATCAAAGTTTCTAGCACCATCAAAATAAAAATTGATGGTCAAGCATATGGCATACATAGGGTGCTAGCTATAACTCCTAATGCATATAAATTTTTATATTTGGTATAACTTGCTGAGTGTGTTTTGATTTATCTCTACTTTTCTTCATTCTACCCTCAACTTCCATCTTTCTCCCACGGTGGTTGCTAACAAATATCTCTGAGGATGTGCTTCCAATGCCAAAGAATGTTTCCATTCTTTGTATGAATTATGGTGGAATTTGCTTCAAGCTATTAATGATTAAGAATTGACCACAATGGATAGTAGACATAGTGGATGGACAAGAAAACATTGTTTTATTGTCATGGAAATACTCAAATGTGTGATGAATCATTGAGGAAGGTGAAAATATCAATAAAAGAGCAAAATGCAATATATCCCATTGTGCCATTTCAAGAAAGGCCACCAGACATAGAATTTCATGAAAAAGAGAAAGAGGAGATGGAATGATAGTCAGATTGTTGAATCTATGATAGAGAAGCCACATGTTAGAATGTCATTAGAACTATTGGTAGTAGAACTGCATAGACCAAACACATTTCCAACATTGGAATTTATCAATGGTCAATTATATTGTTGTTTATTCATCCATCCTTAGAAGATTCATCTTCTCACTATGTGTAAAGAGCATGCAGATTCAGGGGAATTTGAAGGCCGACTAGAATGAAACACAACATAAAGAAGAGCACACCTCAACACCCTGAAGGAAACATTGGAAATTTTAACTGATGTCATAAAGAAGTTGACAATGAAAAGAAACCCATAATAAAGATGATGCGACAGGGGAGGCATCTTAGTTCAGTTGAAAATCAACACCAAATAACTCCATGACATGGGAAGTCATTTTGAATGTTTAAAGAAAGGGGAGATGTGGTAGGTGCATAATTAATCTGATGGTTAAATTTTAAGCCAAATTTCCATTCTCAATGGAACTACAAAGTCTAGCAGTCTGAATGTGAAGTCAAGAAGAGTGACTTGCGTCTAAAACTTTGACAGGGGTGGGAGACTCTCTAGACATCCATGAGCATTTTTTCCTTATTTATGTGTCATGGAAGGGATTGCCCACTGGTCCCCATCTAATGTCTAAGACTTTTACATTAATACTACATGGCAACATTTTTGTGTATGACACTTACTTTCATTAGTGGTATCCAAGGTTAGAAGGCATTTGGTTGCATGGGGAGGTAGGTTGGATGGTTCTTTTCTATTATTCCCTTCACTTATGGTTGTAAAGAACCCTTGATCTTTCAGATTTGCACTAGAACTTGAAGACACTACAATCAAAGGAGATGTGGAGTGTGAATAACAACCGTGGGTTTAGTGCAAGATGCAAGAAAAATAGTGGAAAGATTGAAAAAGGTAGAGGGATATATCCCACATTCATGGTGAGAAGGTTTTCTCATTGATTTAAATATGTCAACCCACTCTAGTAAAGTGTCCTTAAGATACAACCTTGTAAAGACATACACAGCTTGTGCATGGGGCTCACATGGCTAGCCAGATGGCGACATGAGGTAAAATTTTGAACAAATTACATAGTATCATCATCTGATAATGTGGTGATGACATGGAATCTATGGACGAAGTAGAGAATGACAAGTGGTAGTGACATGGCAATGTGAGAACTAGTTATAAAGTGACACATAGCAAAAAGGCCCAAGCTTGGTGCAATGATGTGTTGATGTGTCACAAGGGGGACATGTATTGTGAAGACCCATCCTCACATGCATAGTCAGTAGTTGTTTCTTGTGATGTAGGAATGCACCTATCTAACACATGATAGTAGCTCCCAATCAGTAATGAGGTGACAGGTGACACTTAGAAGGATATTTGGCACTAATAGGGTAGTTTGAGAGCTAGTGAGAAGCTGATACATGGTGGTCACCAGTCGACCAACTGGAGGGTGCCACATGGTGCCTGGGTGGATAGTGATGTGGTAGACACCAACCAATGGTGTACTACCATGTGGCACAGGTGGTCAGACATAGGTTTGACCCATATGCATGGGTGAGAGTAAAAATAAAAAATAATGAAAAAGTGATTTTTAAAATATTTTTCTCAAAATCCCATACAGAGTTTTTAAATTCAAAAAAGATATAATCTAAATTTTTAAAACATTTTAAATTTTGACAAATAAAATTCAGTCATAAAGCCATGATAGGGACATGATTTTCAAAATGGTATTCTGGGCATTTCTAGTAAGGAAACATAGCGATGTTATATATAGCCAAAATTGGGAGATAACTAAATTTCCATTTTTGGAGTTTGCTTTTGCATAGGAAACCATATTCTTAGTTTATACAAGGTTTCATCCCAGATTCTCAGTTTGCAACTACATTCAAATATTGAGGATCAGATTTGTTTTCTAGTAGGGTGATGAACTAAATGTGTGTAAAAGGCAATAAAAATGCAGTTAGGGTCAAGTTTTGTCATGTTCAAGTTAGTTGAATCAAAATATTATCAGCATTTCAGGACACATTTTAGATATTTGAGTGACATAAGATTTTTTATCATTCATAAGAGATATTTCTAAGTTTGTTATAGAATAATGATGAAAACCATATCAGATTTCATGGGTAGAAAGAGGAAAGAGGTTTTTACAACTACAAAGAATGAAGATTCAAGTGGACACATGTAACTTCTAGATTAGATCCAAGATTTCATTCTTCTTCTATATCTTTCTCTTTCTCATGCATGGTTGGAGTTAGTAGTTTTTAGTGTGAGACCACATTATTGGTTCCAGGTTATCTGTGAGACCACATTGTTGGATCTAGAGTTATGATTCCACCATATTCTCCAACATATTTCTCTTGTATGAACAACAATAATTAAGATAATATAGCCAATTTATATATATTTAGTGATTTTATGAGTTGTTTTACATGCATCTGAATGTATAATTTCAAAGAAATGAATACACATGAGTAGGAATCTCTTAGTTTCATTCTAATTCTCATCTCCTATCTCTATAATCTACAATCTTATGTGGTGTATGGATAAAGAACTGAGACCCATTTCCATCCCCTTAAGGTTTTATGTTTGATATATTTTTCTATTGGAACAAAGGGCCAAGTAAATGCTTGATGTAGTTGATAGGGTTGCTGGTTATTTTGAGAAGGATACTTCATGAGAATGAGGTCTTTATGAATATCAATTTATGATTCACAAGGTGATAAGATAGATCTAATGTCTTGGTGTAAGGAATATGTCACTGGTATCATAGATGTATGTGTTAAATTTGTGGAATTTCCCAATAGATAAGGCACTAATCAGCTATAAGATTAACTTGTTCTAATTGCTACATATTTAGGGTTTTTATAAAATCAACATCATTAATCAAATATCTTTCCCTTTAATATTGAAGAGCTGAAAGGATTCCCTCACTTAGCTTATCAAGTTCTTAGGTCATGTCATTTTCTATTTCATGTCTTAAATCTTTGCATAAGTGTTACAAGATTAAGGGTTTTATCTACTTTGTTTAGATTCAGTGTATGTGTTTGACAACTAGTACCATATGAAGAATTTATAGGTCCACCCTCCTAGATTTTGTAGAGCCTAAAGAAGAAGGGTCTAGCCTTATAGTTGGCCTAGTGTCTAAAAGGTTATGTTAAGGATGGGAAGTAGGTACCCCTAGATGTATCTTATTCTCATCAAGGTAATTTGAAATTGGAAAGTTCCAAAAAACCAACACTTAGGAACCTCTATATCCTTAGGAAATGGAGGCATGTTTAAACTCCTATCAAATGGAAGAGCACATATTAATTCAATAAATGAAATTTTTGGTGGCTCTTTGGAAGTTTGCAATTGTGCAAGTTGTTTCCTTAGTTCTTGCATTTCTTCTCTCAAGATTTTAGCCTCAGTAGGCTCTCAATTTTTTATTTTTCATTGCACATCAAAATCTAAGGGGAGTTTCCATCCTTTTTTTGTCATATACTGGAAGTATTGATCACCATTTTTCTCTAAAGCTTTTAGCATTAATTTTTGAGCGAGCTCATCTTGTTGAAATCTCACAACATCTTCACTAGTGATCACATCCTCACTTTCATGATGTGATTTTGATTGTCTCAATGCTGATGGACATGCTCTCATGTTGACTTTAGGAGTCCTTGGAGGTATGTGATTGCCATTATTGCCTTTTATGGGAATGTGTTCAAAAGGATTACAATAATAGTCTCTTCCGATTTCCTCATTGTGTGTATGATGGTTAGCTTCAACTTCTTGATCCACTCTTTCCCTAACACAAATAGTTTCCAAAAGTCTTTCATTTTCACATGCTTTCTCTTCTAAGTAGCATTTGATTTCATCAAGATGCATGTTGGTCAAAGTGTTTACATGTTGGTCAAAGTTTTTTCACTCATGGGTGTGTCAAATGTTGTTCCAAATGGATTCCCAAAACTATAAAGTGGATTGTGCCAGACATTAGTTGTCTATGTTTGACTAGAATTAGGGTCTTCCACACAAGTTTGTCCATGAGGATGCTTAGGTAGAGTTTCTAACTGTGTAAAAGTTAAAGGGGAATGACTACCATTACCAACTTGGAACCTAGTTGTGACCAATATGTAAGGATGTGTCCTTTCTTGATAGGATGAGAAAAGTGTTTTAGATTTGAAGCTCTTACAACCAAGAATAATCACCTGTCAAGGTAGAATAGATGTCTTGTCAAAGGTGCTCAAGAATTTACAACACTAGTGGCTCAAGTCAAGCAAGCAAGCAAGAAGTTCAATAGTGAATAGCTAGCATAGAATGATAACTAAATTTTGATAAGTGATCATCAATGACATTTTGAGACTTACATTTTACTAACTAAACCCATCTTTTCAACTTGGGACAACAACCTAACATTCAGATTTGTGACCAAGACTAGGAAGGACTAAAGCAACAAGAGGTTAGATTAGATAAAGTTGGATGCAAACTCTATTTCGACAGCAAAAAAGACTCAGGAAATATTCTTGTAGAACCCAGATGATAGTAGGACAACATAATATATCATACAATAGAGTTTATGGTATTAGTGTGACACTTTTTTCTTGGGTGATAGTTCACACAAGGTAGGATGATAGATTTAAGTATATTAGTGCAATAGAATTTATAATAGTAGGGTGACACAATTTGTGAAAAAAAATGTCGCATGAAATTTATCCAGAGTGTGTGTGATAAAGTGCCAATTCTGTGTAAAAAAGATAAGTTTTGACTCCAATTTATTGTGTTTCAATTTGATAGTCTGATAGTTTTTCAGACTAGGCATTTTTAGATTTTAGTTCATATCAAGTAATAATAAGGTTTACAAATAGTAAGGGTTTTTAACATGTCTCAAACAATTGAACAAGGGTCAAAAAAACTTTTATAATAGACATTTGTGATATTAGAACAACCTCCTACCAATTTTATCAAGATGTTTGATTTGTAAGAATGTTAACATAGGTCAACACATTCAAAAACATTAGCCAAGTAATCTACCTTATAGTCACGATTCATTACTCAACAACTTGTCCCATGGTAAGTGCTCCTTCACCTCACACCAAGTGGTTTCCCATGAGAGATATTGGCTTTTTCATGGAAGTTCCATAAGCACAACTAAGGAAATACATATGGTGAGAATAAAATCTTGAGGTGATCTAGGTAGTCCACTAGGATCGATCCTTGCACTAAGAAGTTGAGAAAAAAATAGGGTAGCTACTAACTTATAGTGTTTAGAAAGGGATTCCATTCATAATGTTCCTCTCACACCCTATTATGGGACACCCCACCTTGTAGTGGGTAATAGACATTATGGTCACAAGAGCACCTTAAGCATTCTTGCTTAGTGATCTCCTCATGGTCGCAATCCCACATGAAATCACACTAAGCAAAGAAAAAAAAATGTCTACTAAGGTTTTCCATCCTTGATAGCCTTGAGTTTATATTGAGTTGGAATAGCCAGGGTTGCTTGTCCCTACTTGGGTTGTTCCTCTTGGTTGCCCAAGAGCAGGCCCTCTAAAGGATTCTAACTACCATAGATCGGATCCACTCTCAAGAGTCAAGATTTTTGATCCACCCCAAGGGTGAAGAGAATACTCTCCTATCTTGATTGATTCCTCTAAACATACCAAAAAGATCCAATTATCCCCTTACTTTCAAAATCCAAAGGCAAGTAAAGATTTTTGACTCACCACAAGGGTGAAGAGCATACTCTCCTATCACCAAAGTATCCCAATTTCAAGTTTAATGTGCCTATAAAAATGAAACAACTAGTAGTATTGTCATAAATGAAATAAAGGAAGTACAAGAAATTTTGGGTTTTTATTCTTTGGGCAGCCTTAAGAACAATTATTAGTAGCCCTTATGCATTTCTAGCTTTGGCATGCATTCTTTTTAAGGTGATTAGGCAAACATCTCAAGGTAACAACCTAAAAACACAACTATTAGCCCCACAAGTTAGCTTAAAAATAACATGTAATCTAGAAATAGACCTTTATAAAACCACTATAGACCTATAAAAATTTGGAAAAAAATAAGTACAACCAAGAAATTGGTCTAATCACTCAATCAAAAAGCAAGTTTAGACCAAGTGACAATTTTTGCTAGAAGTTTGTTGTGCGATACTTCTCAATATATGTGCATGATAGATTTCTTTCATGCGATATTTATACCTAAGCCAAGTGACAGAACATATTATAGAGGAGTGATAGAGTTTAGTTCTATCATGCAACACTTTTAATGAAAAAGTATCACACTATAGTTATAAGAAACATCATATGAAATTGGAAAAATATTTCCTAAAAGTTGCAACTACAAAAAAAAAGTAAAGTGTAGACAACATGTAGCAAATGTTAAAAAAGAAATGAGATAAAAAACAAAACCAAGTGTTCTGCCCCACGGTGGGTACCAAAAATGTACACTAGAAATGTGTCACACTCTAAACCATTCTATCCAAGTGATTCCATGAGTTTGGAATGCTTGGATGTGGACTCAAAGTTCCTTATCCATGGAGTACAAGAGAGTATGATTCAAATATGAGGGCTCTCAGTTGAGCCTTAGGACTAGTCTTCTTGCTAGTAAACCATAGAATGGGAGGTTCTCTTAGAGACGAGATGCAAGATTCCAAATGTCTAGAAAGGATGCCTTAATAATGCAATGCAAATGTAGACTAAACTAGTGTGAATATGAAAAATGAAGCTATTTTAAGAAAGGATGAGAGTGTTACCACCAACCTAGTTAATCTATGTGAGATAAATCATTGCAAAAGAGAAACTAAACTAAGATGCAACATGATATTAAGTGTAATGGAATGAGAGAATGAAGACAAGAAAATGGAATTTCACCAAAAAGCTCCAAAGACACTAGTTAGAAAACCTACATCATAATAGTATTGAAAAGGTGGATGGATCCTTTGATGGGGAAAGCTCTATCTCTTTCAAAGTCATATAGACTATGGAGATTAAGATGAAGATGATGGAAGATCAATGGTGGAGTTTGAAAATGAAGTTGATCCTTGTGCACACACATGTCAATCAATAAAATAAAAGTTGAATTCCCATATAAGACAAAAGTCACAAAGCCTTTTATTTTAATTTGAAAAATAGAAAAAGGACTTTATGTGTTCACTTTAAGTGGGTTAGAAGAAAGGGGGGTTTTATTTAATTAAAAGGGGACATGTTCTTTTAATCAAATAATGGAGTTAGGATAGCATAGTCAAATATAGATTATAATGAAATTAATTAATTATTAGTAATTTGGTCTAGGTAAATGATTAATTAAATTAGCCAAAATGCTAAGAAGGGGACTAATAGTCTAGATGACCATTTTTAGGTGATTAGATATAAGAGTCCATGTTAGGAGACTTTAAATGCTTGTTAGAAGATTCCAACCCTATTAGGAGTTGTGTCAACCCTGTTTGGAGTTGTAGAAGATAGAAGGACCCACTGTCGAAATAGATTTTGGGGCAAGATCACCGAATCCATTGTCAAACTAATCTCTTAAATATTCAGTGTAGAATAATTGTATGTACTATACTTTAACTTCTTTCCTCTATCCTGTCAACCAAACCAATCACTCTTTGACCTTGTAAACTAGGTCACCATCCTCAAATCCAAGTATAAAACTTTGAATCACACAATAAAACCTCAGCAACAAACTTTCCTTCACCTTCACTATGCTCTACTTGACTTCACATTCTACTCTTTGTACTGCTTCCAATCATTTTCTTCTTCCATTCATGATAAAGTAAAATTTCCTTCCTTTATACCAAATCCATAAAATAATTCTCTAAGTCAAAAATTACACCTTCTCAATTAATTATTATAGGACCACATTAAGAACATGTTACACTTAGCAATAACATTAATCTTTCACCTTGTAACTTGAATATCTTTCCATACACGTATCATTATGATGAGTGAGCTTAGCTACACCATCTCCAAAATGTCTTCTTAACATCTTTAACTTTGGCTTCTTAGAATAAAAACTTTGCTAAGAGATATAACAAGTTTACCAAAACATGCCTTTGTAAACTCTATCTCAGAGCAATATCTTCCTTTAACCTTTCTTAGTGAAAATACTTAACTTTCTATCTGTACTAACTTGATCATTCTATTGTCTTCTATTAGATAGTACAAAAAATTGCTATATTGACATCAATGACAAACACAGTCATGATTGTAAAATATCATGATGATAATGATCTAATCATGTTTCTACAATACTCCCCCATAAGAATATCATCATCATTCATTCTTCCAACACTTGGATCTATGCAAGGACCCATCCATTGAGTTTTTGGGCCTCATCTAGGCACTTTTAGGCCTCCAATAGTGAGCCTAAAGTTTATATACCAAAAGTGCAAATAAAAAGTCCATAATAAATCCATGAATATGTATGATATGGAACTGAGCCTTAATTTGTAGGCTAATATATCCGAGATAAATATCCACCTCTGAAATTAGGGCACTGTGAGATCACATGGCTAACTTACTATGTAGAAAGCCTCCATAGACAACAACTCTAAATTAAGAGAACCTTTATTCAAATAATTGAAATGAAATATTTTTGTTTGATGAAATATTTCACTTACACCTAGGATGTTCCTGCATCAGACACCCACAATAATTTGAGAAGTGACCCCATCACATCTCATGTATTCAGAGGAAAATGAAGATAATTTACCTCCTCCCTTGCTAGCCATGATGAATCTTCTATTGGCATCCCTTTCCATTTGACCAAGTATTCTTTATAAAAAAAAATCCTTGTACATTTTCCAACATGACTATCTAGTATCTCCTCAATCACCCACCACTATAGTTGAACTAAATACTCGAATACTCCACTATGCTTATGTAACTTCATCCTCATCACCTCCTTCATAAAACTTTTTCAAATTTGAAATTTTGAATACTGGTGAAATATTCAATTCAATAGGAAACTCCACTTCATAGGCATTTCTAGAATCATTTCTTTTCACTATCTTGCATGGTCCAAACTTCTTCATCTTCAACTTATTGTATGTACCCACTAGACAACACTCTTTTATCAATTGAACTATGACTTCATCCCCAATCTAAAACTTTGTATACATCCTTTTCACATTTACCTTAGCCTTGTACTATATATTCATCTTTATAATGTGCTTCCTCACCTCCTCATCAATGTTTCTATAAAGACTGACTCTTAAAATAATATGCCAACTCATCCATAAAGTAAGAAATATGGAAAAAGAGGAAATGAACATCAACAATGGAGTTCAAAAAGTTAAGATACTTCATTGAGTCAATTGAATAAAGATTACATGGTTTGTTAACTCCAATATATAATGCTGATCAGAAGCACAAAAGATAAATTTCATTACATCCATTCAATGAAATGTCAACATAACTGAATCTAGTGCATAGGTGAATTCCAAATAATGCATATACATCAAAAAGAATAAACAATGAATAATCAGCCAATAGGCATTAACAATTTCCAAGTGTTCACTATCCAACTTCTAAGTGTTTTTTTCCTTAGCTGACAAACAATGTCTATCTGCTATCAAAAATGGGGGTGTGGCCCAAGCACTTTTACCATGCCAACTACAGAGTAATATTCCCCTAGGGTTCTTCTTGACAATAAAGAACTCCTTGACCCTGGCACCAGAAAGTTAGATTCCCAGAACAAGATGGATTGGATGGATCTAGTGCACCTATGAAACTTACTAAAGACATCCATGTGCTAAGTAGTCTAATCACAAATATATGGCAGGGAAATAAATTAACATTCTACACATCAACACATATGTAGAAAGAAATGAGAACATATTTACCCATATGTACAAAATCAGCATATCTACCCATACGTAATGTCAAAAATAATAGTATTTCAACTGAAATAATAAAAGATGGCTTGGCCAAGCACTAAATTTGCCAACATGATGCATGGAGAGTCAAACTATAATGAATCCTACCATGCAACACTTGATAGGTTGAGAGAAGCAAAATAAAATGCATCCATATCTACCCTTGCAATGCCATACACACCCAACCATAAGGAAATTAAACATCATCACTCAGTCCATCGTCTAGTCACATTGATCTATATCTAAACCATATTTGTTCTTAATTGGCAAAGTAAATTATGAACTAAGATTCCAATAACAATAGCAAAAACAATATGGAAAGTTTGTCAAAGTACTATGTAGAACTTTTTACAATTAAAAAGATAGCTGAATGCACTTAAGACCAACAATCACTAATTAACAAAATTAACTCTTTGAAAGTTTTGTTTCAACTCCAGCTAAAAAATTTTGGTGTTCCACAATGAAAGATCTAATTCTCACAACATTCTCACATTATTTTCTATGTAGCTCTAGGTTGTCTAAATGTAAAGATAGTCTATATACAAGGTAACAAACTATGTAACTATCATACAATTACAATGAAGGTTACATAGAACAACTACCAAGAAGTGAATGATTGTTTGGATAGTAACCTCATAATAATGAATGACTATTTGAACAGTAATCGCATATTAGTGAATGACTTAGCATGGCCTAAACCACTTAAAGATGCTATAGATACTAAGGATATCTTACAAGAGGTCCATACACACACTCAAAATTTGATAGAAATAAGATGAAAATATAAATAATATTGGTATTTCTGAGTATAATATAGAGAATTTCCTACACAACTAGTTGTTTGAGTCTTGTTTTGGGTCATTTAGTCCTAATGTTAGAGATATCAACTAGAATGACTCATAGTTCAACTCAAACAAAATATAAACAACAAGGATAAACTAATTTTTAAAAAAATGTAGTGAGGTCAAAGTTGTAGTATAAATTTATTCCACATGAATATATAGAACAACACATGTTGAAAATAAATCATGTCTAGTTCCTATACTGAAGTTTCTAGTTAAACAAAAACCAAGTCAAATTTAGGAGGGGTTCATGCCTTAAGAAATCAACAAGAACAAGATGGTTTTGTTAAAATTTTACTAGATAAAAGACATTGCAGCATGATCTCCCAAATGGTTCCCTCTTAAGAATTTGCATTTTTTCTCTTTGTGCTAAAACATTACGAAAATCTATATATATATATATATATTCAAAAATCAAAGAAAATTTTGATAAATAGATAAGAAGTCTTAGCAAGTTTGGCTCTATTTCACTAGGATAGTAAGGTATAATGTCACTTCAACCATGGTTCTTCCTTGTTTTCTATTTAATCTTCCTATAATGTGCTTCCCACTAAAACCCTACTATTTTCAAAAAAAATGCCTGAACTATTAAGCAAATAATAATGCAAGCAGTAATAACTTTCTAGAAGCTTTTTGTGGAGAAAATAAAATACCACTATTAGATAATTATTATACCAAAACATTTCATAATTTTCCTTCAAGACAAGGACTCTATACTTTTACATTTTTAAAATTAAAGGAGGAAAACTTGAATTAATGGAGTGTAAAGCTAAACAACACCCTCCTATCACTAGCCAGTAGTACTCACTTCAAGCTGCTTGAATCCTCCAACAAATTTCAAACAATTTAGATTTTAGAGCTCTTAATTCAAGTTCTAGAGCTCCCTCAATGCTAGGTTTCAGCATTACTCCACACTCCTCTAACCTCCAGTCACCTACCCTCTCCATTTCACCTCTCCTCCTTTTATCATTTTGCTTTTCTCCATTTTGCCTCCACTGTGCAGGAAAATTGTCTCAATTTTTGTTGGAAAGAGCCTTTCCACTCCTCTTGATTATCACTCCATAAATGATTAACTTTCCTCCCCATTAATAGCCAAAACTATCTCATTTAAATTATAGCCTTTTAAGGAGTCATGATATTATTTTCCATTAAACAATAAAATATCACTTCCAATTATTTAAAATCCTCTAAATTATAACACTATAAGGTGCATAAATTTTTCTTTTTATTCTTTAACAATTAAGGAACTAATTTAAATTGAAATGATTAATAGAGAAAATGAAACTATTCCTTATATCATTTCTAATTCTACATTTGTGAAAATAATTTAAAATGTGGTTATCTTACCAATCAAAAAAATTATATTCATTTAACCATTTCTAAATAATGCACATTCATTTTCATAGAAACTAAGAATAATATTCAAAATTAAGCATGTATTTTAAAAACTAAGTGGTGTGAGTTTAACTTCTTAAACCCATCCATGTGTCCCCTTCCAAGAAGCTAACTCTCTCTACCTCAATCACACCCTCACCTTCAACACTTGCAAACACTCAAACACTCACAAACATAAAGGATTCACTATCTGTTAGTCGATAATGAAACATCATATGTGAAAATCATAACTATAATGCATATGCATACATCAAAATATGAATATAAATCACATCTACAATGTATCATCAACATGATCAGAAAATGACTTAACCATTCATTTAACATAACTTTAAAATCATTTAGTAACATTAATTTCCCAACTAGTTAACATATCAAAAGACAAGATTAATCTAATCCATAAATTAATCTATCAAGTTCAAAATGATTGACCTAGTCAAAATAACAAGGTTGCCACCTAATTTCCATGTAGGCACAAATAAATAAGTCATATGATGAGTCATGACATCCCTCCCCTCTAGGAAAATGCATCATCCTGATGTTAATCTAAATAACAATATAATAGTTTTCAAACTAAAGTCTAGATATATAGTAACAATGCTACTCAAAATAAGTTTTTGAATTTTTCTTCCCGCCTGGCTCCCTATGCTTGGCTTCAGATTTGGCTTTGGCCCCTAGCTTTGACTAAGCTCTTGCCCTTAGCTTCAACTTCAGCTTCTACCCCTAGCTTCATTCTGGTTTCTGCACTTGGCTTTTAGCTTGTTTTAAGCTTTTTTTTTTTTTTTTTTCTTCCCGCCTAGCTCCTTGCAACAAGCTTCAGCTTCGATTCCAGCCCCTAGCTTCATTTTTCCTAACTATGTCTGGCTCCTATGCTTGGATTTGGCTTTAGACTCAGCCTCTACACCTAGGCTCGGGTTGGGCTTGAGTTATGTTCCTATGTTTGGATTCGGCTTCCCATCTGGCCTTTTGCCTAGTCCGTCATGTTCTATCTCCTGCATCTAGTTTCTTAATTATGGCTACTTCAGCTTCTTCTCCTATGTTTGGCTTTGCGGTGGTCACTTCTATTGATCAGGTAAGGGTTTTGCCTAGAGTTGTGGGTGGTTCAGCCATTTCCTATGCTGATGTGGTTGCATTTAAGGCTGGTATTAGTGGTTAGATGGTGTAGCCTGGGTTTCGTGATACCATGCATTCACAGTTCTGTGTTGCTATGCCTGTTGTGGTATGTAATCAAAAAAGGCTTTGTCTAAATTCTTCTATAGTTGATAAGATTTTTATTAATTTTGATGATTTCATGGCTTCTGCCACTATCTTTTGCTTTAAGGGTTTTTGGCCCTCTCTTTCAGATTTGCATGCATAGATATGTCGTGTTTGGGAACCATTCATTTCGAAGAGTGCCTAGATTTACCCTATGGCAAGGGGTTTTTTTGTTGTAAAATTTGATACTGTTGATGATAGAAATTCCATCCTTAGCAATAATTTCTCTTGGGATGGGAAGTTTCCTTTGATGGCAAAAATTTGGCACAAGGATTTCAACCCTTCGACTAAAACTTTTAATAAGATCCCTCTATGGGTAAGGCTGTTGAACCTTCCACTTCATCTTTAGCTCGAACCTTTCTAGGTGGAGGTTGGGAATGTGCTTGGAGACTTCATGAAATCTAATTCAAATACTGTCAGCTTGTATCAATCAACATTTTCTTGCATTCTTGTTGTGATTGAGATTTCTAAGGGACTCTCGGATATGGTTTCGGTGGATTCTCCTCTTGGTTCTCAGAATATTCTTCTAGACTGGTCACCTAGCTACTAGGTGCTCTTTAGGTAAATCTAGATAGAAATTGTCCTCTACTTGGTGGAAGGGGGTCTTAGATGACCACTACATGTATGAGAAGACTGCTAAGAACTTTTCTCAGATTCCTTCTTCTCCTGGCATCTTGAAGAAGGTTCCTCCTTCTACCCTTCCATGGTGACTACTGGCTAGTCTCTAGTTTCTATTCCTGCTCTTGGTTTTCCTGTTGCTTCCTAATTTTGGGGTGGATTCTAATTTTGTTTATTTTATGTCCCCTCCTCTGGCTCCTTCAGTGGTGATAGCAGGTCTGTCTCTAGACCCAATTCCGAGATTGGACTCTGCTCCTACCTCTGTTGATCTACCCTCTCATGAATTCTTGTTAATGGATCCACTTTTGGCTCCCTCAGTAGTGGTTTTTGGTCTTTCTTCTGGTGTTTCCAAGGTAGTTCCTTCTGTGATACCTTTGCTGGGTGCCACTATTCTATCTCAGGTTTCTGTTGTCACTTCCTTTTCTTCGTCCTTTTCCCCGGCCTCTGGGGTTTAAGGTTCTGGCTATGATGGTGCTAATTTTTAGTGGTAGAAGGCTATTAGTTTGGTGAAGGATGGATGGACTATAGTAAAAGGAAAAAAGGGAAAGCCACCCACTCCCTCTTTTGACATGGCACTGAGGTCTAATAAGAAGGGCTCCAAAGGGAAAGTCTGACTCACCTGGCTTTTGGCCAGTTGTTCCCTAGCTCTTTTGGCCTTTTTCTCTTGGCAATGTGTTTCATTTTGGGGTTTTAGGAGCTTGATAAAAACCTATTTTTGTGGTTGTTATTGTCTTGTTTTATGTTTTTCCACTATGGTCACCTTTTGTTTGGTGACTTGTTTCTCCTTTGTTGACTCATATAGGGTTTCAAGCACCCTTCAAAACTTGGTTGTGTGGCTAATGTGTATTGTTTTATTTGTGATGCCACTTTGGTCACTTCTATTTTGTGACCCATTCTTCCTTAGGTAGTTTTTTTGGTTTGGGCTTTATTGAAAAATCTTGAATTGTAAAGGGTTTGAAGGTCCCTTCAAAGCCTGTTTATCTTATCAAAAATAATCTCGAATATATTTAGCATCATTTTGCAATGGCTATGTGTCGCAATTATGATAGAAATGTGTCACCATTGTGACAGTCATAGACATCACTATTTTTTTGTCACAAATTATGACATCTATCCTATACCATCACAATTATGACACATATCTATCACTATGCAACCACTTTATTGTGACATCAACCCCGTTGCAATTCGTGGGGCTGACATCAAAATAGCGATGGACATTAGGTAATTGCAACAACAGTTGGGGTGTCGCCACTATAGAGACCTCATCACATTTCTTATGGCTAACGTCATAATTATGAAGGACACCTTGGCAATTGTGATAGTAGTTGGGTGTCATCACTATAGCAACCCCATCGCAATGCTTGTGGCTAACATCGCAATTGCAATGGATACCTTTGAATTGTGATGGCAATTGGGCATCACCACTACAACAACCCCGTCACAATTGGTGTGGCTAACATCGCAATAGCGACAGATACAAAGTAAAACAAAACAAAAAATTGTTGGCTTCCAGCTACATCAAACCAAATCAAACCTCCTAAAACCTACATAACTTCATTTGGTCACATCTTATATTTGAGCAGGATGGTGTCTTATTGGTGCTCCTTCCATTATTTCATGATATATTATTATCAGGCCATCTAATCGGCTATAGGATAGATGATTCTTGAACAATCGAATTAGCTATACGGTTGATCTGCATTGTATTTGGACACTTGGTTTGAGGTTCATCTCATCAATTCCTATTCATCATAGGATCTTTATCTGATTAGACCTTGATAGAAAACATTGAGATTTCCCAAGCCCCAAGCCCAAATCATGTAGGCTTCAATCTCCACATATCATAAAGCCTATATATAGAGTTGAGCATCTCGTAGCTAGAAGCTTCACCTGCATCAGCTCTCAGATGGTGTGAGAATGCTCAGCTCTATATATAGGCTTTATGATATGTGGAGATTGAATCCTACATGATTTGGGCTTGGGGCTCGAGTAATCTCAATGTTTTCTATCGAGGTCTAATCAAATAAAGATCCTATGATGAATGGGAATCGATGAGATGAACCTCAAACCAAGTGTCCAAATGCAATGTAGATTGACCGTATTGCTAATTTGATTGTTAAGGAATCATCTTTGTTCTATAGTCGATTGGATGGCTTGATAATAATATATCATGAAATAATGGAAGGAGCACCAATAAGACACCATCCTGCTCAAATATAAGATGTGACCAAATGAAGTTACGTAGGGTTTAGGAGGTTTGATTTGGTTTGATGTTGGAGGTAGTTGAGAATGTTGTACCTGGAAGCTTCACCTCCCTTGTCTCCTCCCTTTGCCTCACTCATTCTTAGGCCTTAATATGTCATACTTATGTTGCTTAAATCATTGAGTACTCACAATTTTGCTAAAATTTATTCCTTACATTTCTCTTTTTAGAAGCTTTCTTATAAAGATAAACTATGATAGAAACAATATCTTGAACATGCACACACTTTTCTGGTTATGGTGGACTAGGAATGTGCAATATATATTTTGTGCACTACAATATCATGTAGTGAAACCAATTATACAAATATAGAAGTAGTGAAACCATGGAAGAAAAAGCCAGTAAAATTGGGAAGGTTCAATGAAAACAAATATTATGAAGAAAGATTGCAATGATGTGGCATTAGATTGAATACATCGATATATGTAATTGGATAAAAAATATCTTTGGATATTAATGCCAGTAAAGTAGCATCATAATTTTTTGAGATCTGTGTATTGATCTTAGCATTTTTCATTTAATTAATGTCACTTGAATGATTTGAACAAAAAATTACATAGAATAATAAAGCTACTTTGATTTTTAATCCATGTCACTTAGGTAGAAGAAAAACATAACAACTTTCTTTTTTAATATGTATAGCATACCTAAAATGCACCTATAAAGCCCCATCTCAGTTGATTTTTTGTTCATCTTGGGATGACAACAGAAATTACTGGCATAGTAGGCCTGTACTTCACAATCAACCTAGGGCAAATAAAACATAAATATTGTGCTAAGAATTAGAATGCATAGATATCTTATTTGTATATCAAAAAATCAAATTCAGATATAGATAAAACCTTAATTGCAGCATGAAATTTATTTGAAAGTTCCAACCATTTCTACTGCCCTTCTGTTGAGACCTTTTTACATTCTTCCTATAAAAAACAAAGCCCAACCATGAAACTATCATGATCATACTTAAAAAATTTACTATTTAGCTTTTGACTTCACATTTCAGAAGTTAAATCACAACAACAAAATAACAAAGATCCATTTTATGAATTTCATGAACACCCCTGAATCCAGAGGGGCATGCTTGGGAAGTAATTTGTTTCCTATCACCTTAGAACTGAAATAAGAAACTAGTTTGTGTTCAAAAGAAACATTGAGACCATAAAAAGATAGAATGACAAAATAACACAAAATTCAAATATTATAATTTATTATCATAGTTTGAAATAGCAAAATTTCATAACAACAAATGATTATGGAGCTCCATGAAAGTTGGCTTACATGTGCTTTTTTTAAAATGTAATTTCATATTAGCCCTTTGCAACTTTCACTAAAATAAATACACAATAGATATCGAGATACAACCCAAGCTAACTTCAGTAAATAAACAAGAAACAATGTTTAGGTAAGCCATGAACACTAATAGCTCTTTTAAGTAAAAGTTGCAAGAAACAGCTTATATAAAACACCCTACTATGAAGCTGTGGTGAAATTTAGAAAAAAAACAAGGATACAATTCATAACTATGTTGAATACTAAGGATACAAATCTAGTTAGGACAGGCTTGAATAGGAAGATAGTTGGATCGAAAAGATTAAACATTGAATCTGTAATTTTTTTAAATGTGGAGTATATAAATTGAATAAGGATAGATTTTCCTCTTTTCATTAAAAATTTTTTTAATCAAACCCTATTAGAATATAATAGTTAAGATCGATCTTCAATCTCTTCAATCCAACTTTCCTACTATTCAACCCAACTTCTTGAATGCTTTTCTACTTGAGCTTCAACCCATATCAATGGCTTTACCTACAAAGTAATAAAAACATATGATATGAAACCTACTTTAGAAGGATATCCTTCATAACAAAACTTCAAAGATTTGACAACAACTGCATTCTCTTGAATATATGAACAAACCTATTTGCTAAGTCTATAGTTCATAAGATCAAAAGTCCCATCAAGAGGTATGAAGGATATAGTTCTATCATTTTCAAAATGAGCAAGACAAACGCACCTAATAGAAGAAATAGAAATTAACATATGCCTTTTCAAGGGAAAAAAAAGACTAAGTACAACATCAAAGGAATTTGCAAGCACTTTAATATAAGATAAAATTGATAGTTTAAGGAATTGAATAAGAAAATAAGCTTGATTGCATACTGATGAAACTTGATGTCATCCAAATCAATTGCTTTACCCATTGACACTTTGCCTTGAGCTTCTAGTAGCACCCTGTCATTGAGTCCAAGTTTGCATTCTGACATTCCACTGAAAAAAGTGAATCAAAATACACTTGTCATTAACAGCTAACTATGTAACATTTCATCAATCATGCTAAAAGTAAATTATAAATAAATAAAAATTAGAAATAGCCACATTTTGTACAAAACAAGCTAAATTAACCATGAAACACAATCAATAATTCAATGCCAAATATTAAATCAAAAGTTCTAAAGGTTTAATACTTATGGCATATGTATAAAACAAAGAAATCATTAGTGGTCAAACTACTTCCAACACTCAATAATTATATAAAATGTCTAGAAATATATACATATCAATATTTTATTCTTTTTTTGTAATTTTTCATACTGTTTTATTTCCAAGATTGGCTGTGGGGATCCAGCTTCAGCCTTGATATGGCTAGGGTATGGGTGTCTTGACCAAATTATTCTAGATACATCTATTACAAACTCGGGGTAGGCCTACAAACTGTATGAATTGGACCTAGTCTAGGTATGGGACCCAGTGCAGCATAATCTAAACTTCAACATTTGGTCATTATAATTTGACTTTTAATCTATCACTCTAAACTCCCCAAGAAATTGGACTCTATTCAATCATCCACCACAATTCATTATTCTTATATATTTGTTTTATTCTCACTGAAGCATGTAATCTGTTGAAATGCAAGTATCCAGCAATGAAGTTGCTTTTCTTGTGATGAAAAAATTATTATTTATTTAATCTTAACAATGAATATGAATATAATATTTGTACTTATAAAAGTTGAACAATTTGTAGATTCTTTGTCTGAAGGTAATTCATAATTCTACCATGTAAAAATAAACACAAGATGTTTATTATCTAAACTCTCATGCGACAATCCCTTTCTCATAATATATGTCTATTCATTTAGTTGTGTATAAGCATACATGGGCCTTTCATCTTAGAAAATGGGGTTTGTCCTATTTCAAGGCATTCCACAAGTAGGGTACATATTTAAGAAAATAGGTGTGCAGTAACATTATAATGTTCTCCATGAACCTAGCTAGAGTTTACAGTGTTTCAACTTAGGAAAGATTATGGGAAATAGTTCCATATTGCAATATCTCAGACTCTCTTGGCACAAGTAGTAGCTATGCTTAGTGAACTGATAGAGGGCCCATTCGATATAAAATTCAAAGAGTATGGGTGGGAAGATTTGGAACTTGGAGGTAAGCTTTGTATCTGACCATGAACTCATGGATACAATTGATTTGAAGCCCAAGAGTTAGATATATTTGTCAGGAAAGCTATCTAATATGATCAAATCCTAATTCCCTTTGCTTAAAATAACCTCTTCCAAGCAGCAACATATTTAGACAACACAGTCCCAAGAAAGTGCTAATCAAGGGTTTCCCTAGTTAATTATGATAATGTATCATTGGTGATGACACAATCCCAAGACAGTGCTAAGATCCAAGGATGCAATAAAAAAGCTACAAGTTTAGAACTTCATGAAAATTCAAAGCATGAACCCTTAGATGCATAGGGAAACAGTCTAAACATAGGATAAAATAGAGAAATATTTAGTATCTTATTGAGCTTCACTTTGTTTCAAGAATAGTTTAATATTCTCTACTAAATAGGGCCAACCACGTGAAGGTGGAAGCTCATTTGGCCCCACCCCCCTCCCCCTAACATCACTCTACATTCCCCATTAACATCTAACATTCATTCATTCTTTCAACTATTAATAAAATGTAACATTCAATCAATATAACATGATAACATTCAATCAATACCACATGATAACATTCATTAACACATTAGATTCATTAACATGCAAAATTCATATTTATTTTGCATTAACACATAATTCATGAACATTCATTAGCACATAAATAAATTCATTGAGACATAAAATTCAGTCATCATCAATTAAGGTATGTAGATGACAATCATTTTTTTTTTCTTTCTATTTCTTTTTTCTATGTAAGCTCTAAGAGGAGCATCAGTGTCATCATCAATCCCCCCCTCATCAATTGTTCTATTCTCTGTTCTTGATGATCTCAAATTCCTATGTTGTTGCAAAGGGGGGTCCTTTGCAATAACAAATAAAAGAGTTAAATTAAAAATAATTTATTATAATTGTTACAAGTATTTAATTATTTTAAATAACATAACTATTGCACTCTTTACTTGATTTGACCACATCATTTTTTCTGGACTCAACATCAACACGCTCATGAACATTGACCCCTCAATCCTCTACAGCTATTATACAAAATGTTACGTTAATCCAAACACCAATTGCAATTACATATAAAAATTTTAATAGCAAATGTATACCTCCACCACTGGGATGCACATCATGTGAACCTTTAGCATCCACAGATTGTGTAGAAGGATTGTTAGGCTACATTCCAACATCCTGCTCATTGTTATCATTGCTTGTTTAAACAAATATAATCACTTTATATTGGAACTTAACATCAAATAGACTAATTGGTAAAGTATTCAATTTGAAATAAATTTCATTTAGCTTATTTACCTGTCGCTCAGATACATCACTATTAGGACCTTCCACACTGATTTTAGCTCGTAGCCATTCAGCCATGGCTCTATAGCCTTGTTGGAAGCCAATTCTCTTATCCTCTTCTATGAGGCATCTCTTAAACTCTGAGCCCTGCATTTTTGCATGGTATGGTGAATTTTACTTGCATTGTTTCATCAACCAATGGAGGGTAGTTAAAATATCAAAAGGAAATACAAAAGTTGCAAAGTTGCATTAGTAACTTTTTGCAAAATGTTACAACTCTTAATAGAAACCACTCCCAATGGCTACAACTGCCATGGGCTAGTTCTACCCACTTTGTACAAGCCTATAAAGGCTCTAAATGAATAACAATCTATGTACTTGCTTTTAAATCAATAAAATTTTGACTTTTTTTCCATACTGTACAAACTCCTGAAGGTTGTATAGTGGTTGTTTTGCATTGAGAAGTTGGAGTTTTCATTTTAAGAAGTTTTGGTGTTGGTTTCAAGGAAAGATCTATTTGCATTTGCAAGTTATCCATTTTTCTTTCTTACTGCCTGTGAAACCCTCAAAACAAGGGTTGTGGCCAAAGAAATGGCCCTAGTTTGAATTCCAACCATTGGAATTTTCTCCAATTTGGTATGGAGCAAACTAGGACAATGTTTTATCATATGTCAAAAGCCTAGATTCAGGAGGTTGTATCAATTAATTTTAAGAGCAAGCCCTAGGTCTAATAAGACCCATGTATTAGACCTTGTTTGTTGCAATTTGATGAGTTAGAGTGAAAAAGGGAAGTTGGGACTTGGTGTGGAACATAGGAACATCCAGGAAATGATGTTGTAGCTCCTATTACAAAAATTTTCATAATTTTCATAAGTCTTTGTCACGAAGTATAAAAGAACAAATGATAATTGATGTTAAAAAGTTGTAAAAAAAAAAATTTGTTGCTATCATAAGACAGTTATGAAGGGTAGTTGGCATCAAAGGAGTCTTTGTTCAATTTGATAAGTTAGTTAGATGGGAAAAAGGCTTGAAAATCAAGGTCTTTATAAGACACAAGTATTGTAGTTGAGAAAAGGGGTGTGTGTGTACAAAGAAAAGACATAAATAAAAGAATTCTGCACTTCATTGTCATAGGGACAGTTTTCTAATTTGCAAGATTCAGACTGGTAACTCAATAAGGTTCTTGCCATTCAAAAGTTAATATTTTGCTCCTTGAAGAGATTTTCATGTTTGTTTAACTTTTTGCAAGGGTTTTGTAAGTTATTCCCAAGAAAAACTACTTTTTAGATCTCTGCTGTCACAGGAAATGTGACAGTCTGTCACTATTTTGAAGTAATTTGGGAAAATGTACCTCTCCAACTTTCTGTGATTAAAATGTAACTTGTGGGAGAGGTACTAAGGCTTGTAAATATGATGACTTTAACATGATTTAGATGCAAGTGACAATGAACAAAGAAAGGAATGACAGGGCTATTAAACCAAACAGTGAAGGTGCATTTGCAAGGCACCACATGGTGAATATGATGATCTGAGGGTTGGAATGACTAAATACTGCTTGAAAACATTTGAGAGGGTTTGTTTAAATTTTTTTGAGCCATTAGAAAGATTTTACAAGTTGATTTAGGGTCTTTTCTAGGAAGCCCTAGGCTAGAAACCCTTAAAGGGAGGTTTTGATGGAATAGTATCTAGAAATGCATGGAGGGTTAAACAAGTTGATGAATCCTACTATTTATTAGATGCCTAAAGGTTGTGTAAAGGTTTGGGAGGTTGATAATAAGCACAAAAGGTAGTTTCTTTGTTAGGCAAGGGCTAATTAGGCTTAATTGATTGTAGAGACGACCATAGAAGGGTTCATCAGTCACAAGTTGAAAGGTTGATATTTGCAGGGGTTTAAGAACTCATTAAAGGTTGTTTAAAGAGGTGGAGAAGTTACCATGGTGTTTTAGAAATTTGGAAGAAAAATGCAATTTGCTTGCAAGACAGGGCTAATAGGACAGTCCTACAAAAGGCAGTTTTGAAGATTGGTATAGAGTTGATGCTTGGTAGGGGTTGGAACTCCTTGGTTATGTTATTTGAAGGTTATTGAGGCACTGGAAGGATCAGGAGAATCCTTGAAGATAGAGATTAAATGTTGATTACATGAAGGGTGAATTAGGAGTGTTCCCAATGAAAGGGAAGTTGAAACATGAACAAAGTGAATTTAAAGTTGTTCAAAATGAATCAAGGTAGTGAACCTATTACAGAGGAGTGTTTGGTTGATATCCTAAAGTCAAGAACTTCTTATTGATCCTTGAGTTGAACTCTAGTTCCTTGAGTGGATTGCAAGACATTGTTGAATCCTTGAGTAACTTATGAAGGGTGACTATTGGGAAGATCACAAATCAGATATAGATCAGAGCCAATAATTACAACATATTTTTAGCAATATATATATATATATATATATATATTAAATATGATGAAAGCATTGATTACTACTAAGGAAGATCAAAGCAAGAAAAATCCATTTATCATGAAGTAACTCATACACATTAGAAACAGAATCATACTTGATGTAAGTTTATAAGGCTCATCTGAAATATCAACTACATCACTATAGATTTATTATCACATTAACCATTCTATGAAATCAAGGACATTATATTAGATAATTATTTCATCAATAAAAGCAATATTTATTCACATCTCATTGCATGATCAAGCACATGAATATGGTGCAGGGCACCTAACCTAGGAGGTCTTGGGAACCCACCTAGTCCATCCTTCCTTGAAGCCCTAGCCTAACTTGATCAACTAGGCCTAGGTACCAAGCAGCAGTTTGGAGGATGCTAGAGCAAGATCATCCTAGAAGCTTTTGGGATTCTAGCAAGTGTCTTAAGAGGTGCCTAAAATAGTGGAGAAGTCCCTATGCCATAGAGGGATAGTTGGTGAAAATACAAGAAAATGGATTGGAAAGGCTACAAGGATTGTAGGCCTAGAAGTGCAAAGGATTGTTGTGAATTTGGTAGATTCTAAACAAACTTAGGATTGTGGTTGGACTGAAGGTCCTGGTTGCTATCACCATTGCTTGTGTTAGTGAGTGAAGTTTTTGAAGTGGATTGCCCCATTTGGGCTTAGTAGTTGTGTATACTCAGTGTGGGTAAGGGGACTTATACCAAGTCCTAGATCCAAAAATTGGATTGTGAAAACCTTCTAAAGGCTTGTAGAAGAAGTGGTTGCTAGACTCTACATCAGAATATAATTTTGATAATATACTACAAGAGAAGATGATCTTCAATATTACAATCTTTCATAACTAAAGATAGCTAATTGAAGTTTGACCTATAACATAACCTTGTATATCTAAGCTATGAATAGAGTTGAGTTCTTATGGTTTGGAATCATAAAATTGTGAAAAAGTTTAAACATTGAGTGAATACCAAAGGGGGGTCACTAAAATCTACATTGTAAACACATAACACTTAAACACATAACAAAAGAGAGAAAAAGAGGGATTTATGTACCAATAGATGGTGCAACGGTTGATGCCTGTAAGCTACGTGTTGCTGACTCAACAGTCAGAAAGAGATTTTTGGTTGTCCTAGATGGAGGCGGTGTCGCCATAGGATGCAATTGATTTGAAGCTAAAGAATAAAATTGTTAGAACATGCATAAATATAGAATGTGTGGACTAGCATGGACAAGATTGTTAGGGGATTAAAAAAAAGTATTGTTTGAGCATGTATTGTCAATGATTATGATCATTCCTATATATATTTAGTGGAAAACACAAGTACAAAATGGAACATGCGATCTACCTGAACCACTTGCAGCACCCTCATCATGGGAATGCGGCTCAAAATCAGGCAAAAAACTCTGCAAAGACAACACATCCATATTTTAATTAATGCCATAAAAGAGCATAACATAAAAACCATTATTGAACTCTTGTTGAAATTAAAAATTTCATTAATACTTACTTTTAAGGTTTTAGAGGTGTGCAACAATTCAGATCCCCTATCTTTTATTTCCTAAGTAGTAGGCTTTATGGTTGCCAAACGTATAATTTTGCTGTCAATTTTCTTTAGCACCTTTTTAATCAAATCAATCAGGTCATCGGTTTCCGCTAAATCAACATAGAAAAGGTCCTCCTTAGGGGGGATTGTTGAGGGACTGCAGGTTCCTTTCCCTCCCTCTAACCATTGGTTCTCTGTGACAATAATAGTATTAGTATTACCGAAATTACTCCAAAATAATGAAGAAAACAACATTAAAAAATAACATTTTGCTTCTATCTAGTTTTCACAATTACAATGAGTTTTACTTGCTCATGTGTAGATGAGCTGAGAACATCGCCAACATCCCCTCCAGGCGGCTGCTCCATATTGTGCCCCTGTGTCAAAGATCAAGTATAAAAATGTAAGCCAAAAATTTATTGACTAAATGGTATGTTGAATTCATTGATTAGAAGTTGGTTTAATAGTATGTACCACCCCCATGATAGTATCCTCATTTGTATCTATGCGGTTCAAATTGTAATCAATAAGAATCTCTTCCCCTATACGTATTGATTTTATCGCACAGATAAATACATGATTTCCCCCACGTGCCTCAAATATGCAATTGGGTTGCTTTATAGTTGACCCAGGTCATGTACTATTTATAAAACCTGCAATATTCCCTGTCGCTTTTGGCCTTCCATCAACATATATAGCCACACTTTTACTTTGATTATTGTGTTGCTATTGTATATAATTTGTCGAGAGGGCATTCCTACACATACTTTTTTTATATTAAACAATATGCATCCAACTTTTGTAATCGTAACATGGTCCAACATACTCCATAAATTTAGAAACTTTATTGTAAGACACCTTTATGCCATCCATAGAAAATAGGCCCAAACCATGTAATGATGATGGTGCTATGCGATATATCCTCTCATTAACACAAAAATTAGTGTTTATTGGAGGAAGTTCCTTTGGTACCCAATGTTTCTATAGATGTTGGTACCTCAAGGGAACCTCAATGTCGCCTTCCATCTCATCATCATAAGAACATGACCCCCCTTGAGCAAAGAAAAATTTCATGCATTTATTGAATTTCCTTCTAGTCCTTTGACCTCTAGTTAATCTCCCTATTCTAGATAAACTGCATGTCTCACTTTCCTCTTCTATTCCTATATTTCCCTCACTCGAGGAAGACACTTCTAAGAAATTCCTATTTGTTGGTACCTGCAAATGGGAGAGGTATTAGAAGACATCAATCTTACTATTGATAAGTGTATTAAATAGACTATCTATAAGGAGTATTGTCTTATACCTGTCAATCCATGAGACTGTGTGGGATGTTCCTAAAAGGGGTTCAGTTTCTTGAAAATGTAATTCAATTATCATGAGCATAATCACATCCATGATAAGCATCACATAAAAATTAAAAACATTAAAAGGTAAACAATATAACACTTAAATTAGGCTCACATTATAAGCCTACTAGGGAAGTAGGCCTAGTGAAGGGCTAAAACTAGGTTTTTGTATCAGCTAATGAGTTGAGGGCTTAGTCACCTTGGGGACATGCTATTTGAAGTTGTTTGATGTATGTGGAGGTGGAGGAAACACCTAGTTAAGGTGAAGTCAAGTTTGGCACCTATTGAGGCATTGTGAGCATTTGATAGTTTTTTGATTAGCTTGCTTGGATGAATCCATTAGATGGATTGAGGGACATTCATGGGATTATTCCAAAGATGTACAACCTAAGGTGACATAAGGATTTGGTGTGCACTCTGATAGGTTATGGAGTTGGCTTGGATCAAGGAGAGGGATCTTATGAAGATGCTTGGTTGGTGTTGTGAGAACACTATGGAATTCCCTCTTGTTATGAATGATTGCAAGTCCACCTAGGGTCTCTGCATCACCTATAGAGTCAAAATTATTAACCAAAAAATTGGGTAAGCACTTATATTATGTTTTTCCTATGAATTTTATTCTAGGTGCAACTCCCTTTTATAGATATTTAATGAATTCCCTTTTCTAAACTAAACACTTGCAAATGCTTTTGACCTAAAATAAAATAAGGCTCAATACATTCATGCATCAATATGTGTTTTAAATAGTTTTATTTAATTAATTTAGATTAATAGTTAATTTAGATTAGTAGGATTCTATTTTTAGTTGAAACTTGTAGCTTTGAAATAGATTATGAATAAACTATGTAACCATATAAGACAAATATATTTCTATCAAGAAATGAATATTAAATAGATTAAGGATTGATGTCATACCTCTAAATTTCATCATCATCATCCTCGTCATCATCATCATCATCATCATCATCATCATCATCCTCATCATCGTCATCACCATCATCATCATCATCATCATCATCCTTACCATCATTGTCGTCGTCATCATTGTCATCATTGTCGTCTTCATCATCATATCAACATCATCATCAACAACATCAACATCATCTTCATCATCATCATCATCATCATCTTCTTCTTCTTCTTCATGAAAATTTGTGTCAGGAACATCACCCAATAACTGTCGATCATGATCACCATCTACGTCATCTTCTACTTCTTCGATATCTTCTTTTTCCATTGCATTATACTTTATTGGCCTTCCTCTTGGTTCATGTCTAACAAAAAATTACCAACCCAGTTTATGTGGAACCTCTAAGTAAAATACCTGCTCACATTGGCTTGGAAGAACATAGGGCTCATCTCCAACTGGCTCAAATGACCTTGTATTAACCATTGTAAATCCATTATCATGTTCAATAATAGTTCTATCAGGATCATTTGGATTAAGTCGTAGCCTATACCATTTGAGAATGAAGAGTACTAATTTGAAGGAACTAAAGTCACACTCAAGTATATCATCCAAAATTCCATAGTATCAATTTTTAGACTCTCGAGGAGGTAAGTCATTTTTAGATGAAATATTAGTCACTTGAAAGATTGCAGTTATTCTTGAATCACAAGTTTTCTTCATGTCATCCAAAACTTTGACTCAAAATTTTTTACCATTATAGAACATAGCCTTGTGGTGTTTAACCTGCAATAATATGTGAAACATGTCAAAATTATTGTATCATGAATTGATAAACATACGGGTGATTAATAAATTTGTACGTACCTGGAAATCTCTTAAACCACATGCTAAATCTATTTTCCTTTGCATAACATTGGAATCTCCATTACAATGAGCTTCTTTAAGCAATGAAGATACACCTTCCCATGTTAATGTGTGACTAGAATGTTGACATCATTCAATCCATACCATCATCCAATCAAGATTTTTTGCAATATACAAATGTAGTGCATTCCACTCTCGAGCACTTGTACAAAAAAAATAGACAACTTACAACCGATTTATTTTGAAGATTAAGAAATAATTTATTACAATAACATCTTATAATTTATTACCTCTCACTTTCCTCAATGTACCTTTCCCCATCAAGTACTCCCCTTCTAATTTTTTAAAAGGCTCGAGATCCCAAATGTGATCTACATAGATATTTGATGCAAACTTAGGAAGATATTCAGTAATGTACACCATAGTCTAGTATACCATATATCCCTCTACCATAGAACCCTCAAGATGTGCTCTTTTTTGAACCAAAGCCTTCAAAGATTTCAAGTGCCTCTCAACCATCCACATTGACTTAGTGTGTACAGGTCCACACAATTCAATCTCCTCAACTAGGTGTATGAGGTAGTGTTCCTGTGCATTGAAAAAAGTTGGAGGTAGACACTTTTGCATTTCACACAGTAAATGAGGAATTCTTCTCTTCCAATAGTTTATATCTTCTTTATGAATTTCTTTAGATGAAAACCACCTACATTAAGAAATTCAAGTCACAAAAAATATATAGATATGAGACTTTACAAAATAATATACAATAGATTACATAGCAAGAAAAACAAATCGTGAATATAATAAATATATACAACAAATTGAATAGATATTACTACTTACCTCATGTATTTTCCAAGATCGTATATCACTTGTTTGATGTTATTGTTGAAGTGCTCTGGGAGAGATAGAGGAAGCGCATACTACAGTAATTATAAACCAATCATTTCATTGTTTTCTAACATAACATAACAAACAATACATGTAGTTTATGAATATATTGTAAATATAGAAGAACATAACTTACTGTGATGAAAGTATGCTAATCATGCATTTTGAGCCCTAGCCCAAATTCACTTTTTTTTGATATGAGATTGTTTATGTTTGCAAAAAATCCTGTGAGAAATTGAATTTTTTGTATGACTTCTTTTACGGCATCACTTTGCTACTCTGTTAATAACCAAAGAAGGGCACTTATATTAATCTGATCTCTATTGCTATTTGAGTGAATGAAATTCTTCAATGCATGATTAGATTCATGAATGTCATTACAAATTTTGACAATTTTTTCTTTGTCACACCTTCCATCCAATATTTTTCACAATGTCTCTATTATATTCTTTCCAATATGCATAGTATCAAACAAATGCACAATTTGTAAGTTCTCATAGTAGGGAAACCTACTAAATTATTTGGGATAGCTTTTTAGTCCCTTTGGATGGTTGTCAGTACTGCCTTGATGACCTTCACAACCATCAATTACACAATTAGTAAACAAAAATCACAATAGAAATATATAAATTACAAACATAAACCATTAGGTGGAATGACATTACCTCAACGATTAATTCTATTATATTCCAACTTCCATAGGCGAGGTGTCATTCTTTGTGGATTTGATGTAGTCTCTTCTTTCCCATTAAAAGGATGTTTTTTCGTACTTTGATACTTATGATTCCTATGGAGGAAGTGTCTACACTCATCAAACACCTGCTTTCCTAAACTTTTTGAATGATGAGATTTCATATTTGGACCACAAACTGGACATGCAAATTTTCTCTTTGTTTGAAGACCTACAAGATAATGATATAATTGGATTATTAAATGTGTTGATTTTTATAATTAGAATTATCGTGCGCAACTTGAATTCACTGTAACATACCACAAAAATGTGTTAGCCCTAGGGCATCATGTATTGTCCATGCAAGTATTGCATGGAATTGAAATTGTCTTTGTCCTATTGGTCTAGACATGTCATACATAGTGACACCATTCCATAACTCTACAAACTCGTTGATAAGAGGCTCAATATATACATTCATATCTTTTACTTGATATTTACCTACTTGAATGAATAGTAACATTACATAATTATTGTGACTATTTTACGGCAAGATTTCTAAGTACATGTAAATTAATAACTATCAAATAATAAGATACCTGGAACAATCATTGCCAACATAATGTGCTCCCTCTTTATTGACATCTATGGAGGAATGTTATTGATGATAACAAAAACAGGCCACATTGAGTAAACAGATCTCATCTCTCCAAATGGATTGACATCGTCCGCTGCCAATGAAAGCTTGAGATTATGAGGTTCTTCTTTGAAGTGTTGCCACTTTTCCTCTATGTGCATAAATGATGAACCATCCATAGGGATTTGAATAATGTCATCTCGACTTCTATTGCATGCATGATAATCCATAAATTGAGCCAAGCTAGTACACCTAAATAATTGTTGCATCCGTGGAATAATGGGGATCTAATGAAGAACCTTTTGAGGCACCTTTTTTGTTAGTCAATCTATTTGATATCTACTCGTATGACATACAGGGCATTGTGTTTCAAATTCATGTTCTTTATAATATATAATATGATCATTGGGACAAGCATGTAAATCTTCATACTCCATTCCAATATCTTTCATAACAGTAGATAATTCTCAATGAAAGGTAGAATATTTGATGGTGGTAACAGAAACTCACCTATCAATCTACAACAAAAAATATAAGATGTTAATATAAACAATATTAGTGGTATATTATTCACCCTTTGTTAACTATAAAGACATATATGACATACCTTAACATACATGACATTGTTATGTTTGATAAACCATTCATAACCTTCAAATTCAACAAAAACAATATAGTAGAGAGAAGAGTTGTTTGGGAGTCTTTGTATAGGGGCTCGTATGCCTTCTCAAGTAGAGGTACATCAAGGCTATCATCATCATCATCATCATCAAATATGCTTGGACTAAATGTGTCATGGATCAATGTATTTATACCATCATCTTCAATTGTGTTTTTGAGTGCATGATCGTCATCTTCCATGGGATCATTATCTTCACCTTAGATATTCGCACCTCCATGATCCTCCACTTCAAAAACCATATTCTTCATATTGTTGTGGTTCATATCATGTACTTCCATAGGGAGATCAACCTATATAAAATTGATTAACATAAATAAACCATGATCATCAACTCATCATCAAGTGATTTCATATGTATATAAATTGTTAAAATGATTTAATGAACAACTTACTAGTGGATGATAGTCATGCCCCCCTTCAATGTGACCATTCTCCGTACATTATTTTGGGGCTAATTCATGTAATAATCTCTTCATCATTTATAGAAGATCTTAATATCTATGAAGATGAGTTTGTATTAGTTGATTGTTCCAAACTCAAAGGTATGGATGTGTTTATGATTGAGGATCTGAGAGTAAATGGTACTTTGTTCTATGAGCTTTCTTATGCAGTTTCTCATCTTGAAATGTATTGTGGAGACACTTTAAGGGAACTACGACTGGAATCCACACCTAATGATGGCTATCTTAGATATAGGGAATTTCCAGCAAGGTTTGTTGACATTATAGGTAATTTTTAGTCCCTAAAGAAACTTCACATACTCTTGCAATGGGAAGAAATTGCTTTTCCATTATTCAAACTATTTCACAGACTTCCAAATCTTCATTTGTTCTCTGTGTTTGGCTTAAATAGTTAGGTATGTTAAAACATAAAAAATTACGTATCAATTGTATAAGTTTCTTGTTTTGGGTAGTATGTCTTGAATTGAGGTAAATAATAGATAAATGTGGCTCTTTTTAAAGTAAGTTATCATAGTTTGTCTTAAATTCTTAAATTATTCATTGAAATGCAAGAGATGGTTATACCTATTTACACATCACCCCTCCACATCCTAATCTCAAGAAAATGACCATCAAATTTTTTGAGTATGGTCAAAAAGAAGTTGAAATAATAAGTTGCTTACTTTAGAGTATGCCCTCTCTTGAAGCATTGGAAATTAATCCTGATGAGAAAGATGAAGACTATAATGATAGCAAAAATCAATTTTTGAAGCTCTTGGAAGATATAGGCTTCTGAAGAGACCATACCTACCTATCCATGTAGTGAACAACAATACTTTACCATCATAGTCTCTCTCTATCTAAAGATTCTCCAAATCAGAGCACAAGAATGGAAAGACACCCTCAGCATTTCTCCACATCCTCTCCCCAGACCGTAAAACCCACACTCAGCAAACTGAATCTCAAGCATATATATCCTTTACAAACATTAATGCAAAAATCTCATGATAGTTTAAAATAGCTCAAAAGAATTTCCTTGTTGCAAGGCTCAAGTGACCATATGAACACCTCATATGTATTAACAAATTTTCATTACAACTATATCAATAAGTTGTGACCCTAATGATGTCTAATAAAACCATAACTCTAGCAACCAAATATAAGGTTTTGGTATAGAAATTAAAATGTACAAAATAATCACAAATCACAAAAGAGCGCTGGCCATTACCTTAGAATGTTGCCTTGTAAACACAAGCAAAATCCCCCTCCTTTAAACTATAGCACCATGACCTACGCACTGGTCTTCATTGTGCATGCTCGCCAAGCATCAAAATGGTGGCATGCTATTGAAGAACAATGCACTCAATTCTTGAATGCAGGCACACATTTGAAACATTGCCCTCGTCAAATGAAAGTGCAGGTAATATTCAAAATGTAGGCTTTCCTAGCTTGGAACGTAGTGTTCAATATCAAATGGAATGTAGGCATGTGCAAAATGTAGCTCCCATTTGATAAAATGACATAGGTTGCAAATGGTGGATGCACCCCTGCCTTGAAAAAATGCAGCCTCAAAGCAAAATAGTGCACCCTTCTCTAGAAATGGCAGATGAATATGTCATGATGAAATTTTTTTGAAATGGCACATGAATATGTTGCGTAGCATATATTGTATACCCGCAGAACAAAACCCACAAAATGACCAACGCTTGTTTTTTTTTCAATTATAGCTCAATGACGTTGGGCTATAATTGAAAAAAAAGCCAAAAAACATTACATTTTCCTGTCGTCGCAAATTGACCCCTAATATATTAGTAAATGCTACTCAAAATAGATGAGGAAAATACTATTGTAAGTCATCTACATCCTCCCAAGTGGCATTATCCTCACCAAATTGGTAGCATTAGACCTTTTACTAGAGAAAATCTCGATCTCATACCGAAATAGTTTGTTGCTCAATGAGTCTAGTGGGCTAAACTACCACCACTCCTGGATCCTGAACCTACAATGCATGCTAGTCAAGCACATGAGAAATGTCAAGGTGATACACCTTAAGAAGAGATACATGGAAAAAATTATGAATAAGGGAAAGTGCGGGTGGTAGAGCAAGCCAATAAGCAACTGGGTTGATCACCTCCAACACCTCAAAAGGACCAACAAATCTCAGTGCAAGCTTTGAACTCTTGCTAAATGGGATGGAACTCTTCTACAATCTAACTCTCAAGAACACCTTATCCCCAATCTAGAACTACCTAAAGGTGCATTTCTTGTCAATATAACTCTTCTATCAATTAGCTACTTCCTTTAGCCGACTATAGATCAAGGCCTTCTAATCCTCATTTCCTTTAGCATTCCTAGGCCTACTATGATCTAGTCCTCTATCCTATCCCAACTGATAGGGGTATGACACTTATGTCTATAAAAGGCTTCAAAGGGTGCAATGCCCAAAGATTAATGATAGGAGTTGTTATAATAAAACTCCACTAATGGAAGACACTCCTCCCATTTATACTATTGATCCATGCAAGACATCCACAACAAGTCCTCTAACACCTAGTTGACTCATTTGATTTGACCATTTGTCTCTAGGTAATAGGTAGTGATGAAGTTTGACTGTGTCCCAAAAGTAGAGTTCAAAGTAGTCCAAAACTAAGAAGTCATACAAGTGTCCCTATCTAAGATAATGGTTTATGGAATACCATGTAGCCGAAATATCTCTTGCACAAATGTCCTTGCCAAAATTGGAGAAACATCTTTTAGACTACTAGGAATAAAGTGGGTAACTTTAGTTAATTTATCAACTATGACCAAGATAACATCATGCTTACATCACTTCATGGGTAAACCTTGCACAAAGTCCATGCTAATAACCTATCATTTATACTGCAAAATCTCATTAGGGTACAAAAGTCTTGCCAAATGAACATGTTTAGCCTTAAATGCTGACATTCCAAATACTAGGCCACATATTCTATTAAATCCCATTTGAGTCCCAGCCAAAAATATAGTGGTCTTAAATCAACCATCATCTTATTTACCCCAAGGTGCCCTAAAAATAGAGCGCAATGCATCTCCTCAATAACCACCTTCCACAACCTTTTAAGGTTAGTGACATATATCTTGTTCTGGTATCTAAGTAAACCATCATCATCAAAAGAATACTCCTCAAACTATGAATCTGAAGAATCCACATCCAAAATAGATTTCACCCAGTCATTATGAGTTTCTTTGGGGAAATACTGAAGAATGTACTCCCTCAAGAAAGTTCTAGAAGTAAAAATAGAGGTGACATTTATCTACAACTCAGTGCATCTGCCACTCTATTCTCCTTCCCTTTTATGTACTCAATACCAAAATCATACTCACTAAGAAAATTGAGCCACCACCTCTTCCTAGCATTAATATTTGGTTGAGTAAAAATATACCTCAACCCCATGTGATCAGTTTTCAACTCAAAAATTTTCCCTAATAAGTAATGCCACCACATCTACAAGGCATGTACTATTGTAGCCAATTCAAGATCATATGGTGCATAGTTTGCCTCATAATGTTTAAGCTTCCTAGACTCATAGGCAGCTACCTTACCATCTTCTGTAAGTACACCTCCTAGTCCATCCCCTGAAGCATCTATTGTAATCACAAAGTGTCCATTAGGATCTGGAATCACTAAAATAGGAGCCGATATAAGCTTTTGCTTTAGCAACTAAAATGCTCCCTTGCATGCTTCATTCCACTCATATCATTTTACCTTCCATTTCATGAAAGTGATAGGTGCTACAATTTTTGAGAACCCTCCCACAAAATTCCTATAATAACCTACCAACCTCATAAAACTTTGTACCTCACTAAAGTTCTGAGAAGCTAACCACTCAAGAATGGCTTTAATCTTTATTGGATCCATTGCAATACCATCTACTAATAAGATGTGTCTTAAATAATGGATCTTGTTTCAATAAAACAAACACTTTGAGAGTTTTCAAAAAAGTTTCTTCTCTCTAAGGCATTTCAAAAATATACACATGTGCTCTTCATGTTCCTCTATAGCCTTAGAATATATCAAAATTTCACAATGAAAATTTCCACAAACTTATCAAGACAATCCCAAAACACACTGTAGGTTCATGAAAGTCATAGGGGCATTCGTTAGTCCAAAAGGTAAGACCACAAATTCATAATGCGTGTACATTTTTCTAGATGCTATTTTGGATATGTCTACCTCCTTGATCCAAAGTTGGTGATATCCAAATCTTAGATCTATCTTTGAGAAGACAATAGACCCTTTCATTTGATCAAACAATTCATCAATACAAGGTAAAGGATACTAATTCTTTATGGTAATGTTATTCAACATACAGTGACCAATACATAACCTTAAGGTACCATCCTTCTTTTTGACAAAGATTATATGTGCTCCCCAAAGTGATACACCTGGTCTATTAAAACCCTTGTCTATGAGTTCTTACAATTGAGTGTTTAACTCATACATCTCTATGGAAGTCATGCAATAAGGAAACTTTGATTAAGGTTAAGCCCCTTCTACCAAATCAATAGAAAATTCAAACTCCCTTTTTGGAGGTAGTTCCAACAAATCATCTAGAAACATGTCACTAAATTCCTTTAAGATTGTATAATCCACTAAATGAGGTGGGGTTTCTTCTTCCAAATCCATAACAAGTGCCACATACAACTGACACCCCTTTCTCCTTTCTTTCTTCAATTGCATAGCAAAGATGTGTCTTAGCTCAAGTGATCTTTTGACACCTTTCATTGTCACTAAGTGCCCTATGTGATCATGGCATTCAATTATCTTATCCTTACAATTAACTAAGGCCTTATGTTCTCTTAACCAGTTAATACATAAGATGGAATTGTAAGAACCTAAAGGAGCTACAAAAAGATTGACCTCTATTTGGAAGTTGGGAAGTTCCAATTTACTACAAAAAAGACATTGCTCTACCCACTGCTTAGCCTTATTACCATACTCTATAGTCCATGGTTCAATAATAAAATTATCTCTAATAGGTAATCTTGCTACTACTTTAGGATCTACAAAGCATTTAGTAGTACCAATATCTACTAAAATAGATACAGTAATACCAAAAAGTGTACCAGTCAGCTAAATAGGTGTAGCTTGAAAGTCTACTTGTTGATGATCAACTATAGCATGAATGTGATGTTGTGATGGAATTTCCTTCCTATTAGACCATTTCAAGCATTTAGCAACAAAGTGATTACCACCATAGACAAAGCATCTAGTTCTAGGACCCTTCCTATCATCATTTCTATTCTAATCATTCTTGTTATTCTAGTTCTTGCCACTTTTCTCATTTCCATTCCTGTTGCTTTTGTTATTTTGGTTCCTATTACCATTCCAATTCTCTTTGTTCATATTCATATCAAAACCTTCTTGTCCTTTTTCCATATTTCTAATCTATTGTTTCTTCCCATTTCCTTTATACCTATCATCCTAGTACCCCTTTTCATCTTGATATCCTCTACCATCTTGGATCTTCCTCTTATAATTTTGGCTAATGGATTTAGATGAGGTCACATCCTTCAATCTTTGCTCCTACTTAAGTGCCTTACATAGTGCAAAGTCCATAATTTTAGGTTCCTGCATCTCGACCTCACTATAAATCTTAAGTTTCAAACCCATCACAAATTTTTGGGTTCTAAATAATTCATCATGTTTATATTGTAGAACACACTTCACCAAATGACAAAAGTGCTCATGATACTATGTGACATTCATGTTCCCTTAAACCAGTTTATAAAATTTTGTTGATTTCTTATCATAGTAGAGTTGTGATAACCACTACTTTCAAAAATGTTGAAGAAATTCTTCCCAACTTACCTCTTTGTACTAAGATGTCTTTTTAGTTATGAAATTCTCTCACCAAGTACCTACCTCACCCATGAGCTGAAATGTAGCCCAAATTTCTTGAGACTTCCCTGTATAGTTTCACACAAGAAAATAAATTTTCATTCTTGTAATCCATGCCTCGTCATCTTCCCTAGAAGGTCTACCATAAAAAGTGGGTGGTGCGACCTTCTTGAGGTACTTGCCCAAATCAGTCACAATCTACACCCTGTCTATGCTATTCATAGCCATTCAACGATCAGCTTCTACTTTTTTCTCTTCCTCTAACATCCTAAGTACCTTATCCAACTGGTCATCCTCAAGTTTCTTCCAACATTCCTCCTCCTATTGATGTATGGATTTACCTCTATGGCTAGCTCTAGTACCCATGGTGATAATTCAAACACCTACACATGTTTGTGCTAATTAGCATAGCAACCCCAAGGCCTAGGTTTTAAACCTTAGCTTTGATACCAAATGTAAAGACCAACTCTTACAACAATGTGCCAACCCATCCATAAAGCGAGAAATATGGAAAAAGAGGAAATACACATTAGCAATGGAGTTTAAAAAGCCAAGATACTTCATTGAGTCAACTAAATAAAAATTACATAGTTTGTTAACTCCAATTTACAATATTGATTGAAAGCACCAAAGATAAGTTTCATTACATCCATTCAATGAAATGTTGACATAATTGAGTTTGGTACATAGGTACATAGGTACATTCCAAAGGATCCATATACATCAAAAGGAAGAAAGAATGAATGATCAACCAATAGGCATTAACAATTTCCAAGTGTTTGTTATCCTACTTCTGATTGTTTCATTCCTTAGCTAACAAATGACATCTATCTGCTATCAAAAATAAGGGTGTGGCCTAGGCACTTTTACCACATCAACCACAGAGTAATACTCCTCTGGGGTTCTTACTAATAATGAAGAACTCCCTAATCCTAGCATAAGAAAGTTAGCTTCCCAGAACAACATAGATTGGATGGATCTAGTGTAGCTATGAAACTTACTATAGACATCCATGTGCTAAGTTGTTTAATCACAGACATATGGTAGGGAAATAAATAAACATTCTACACATCAACACATATGTAGAAATAAATGAGAACATATTTACCCATAAGTACAAAATTAGTATATCTACCCATACCTATTGTCAAAAATAACAATATTTCAACTCAAATAATAAAAGATGACTTGTCCAAGCACTAAATTCACCAACATGATGCATGGAGAGTCAAACCATAATGAATCCTACCATGCAACACTTGACAGGTTGAGAGAAGCAAAATAAAATGCATTCATCTCCACCCTCCCAATGCCATATACACCTAACCATAAGGAAATTAAACATCATCACTCAGTCCATCATCCAATCACATTGATCAATATCTAAACCATATTTGTTCTTAACTGGCAAAGTAAATTGTGAATTGAGATTCCAATAAGAGCAGCAATAACAATATGGAAAGTGCATCAAAGTACTATGTAGATCTTTTTACAATTAAGAAGAGAGCTAAATGCACTTAAGAGAAACAATTACTAATTAACAAAATTAACTCTTTGAAGGTTTGGTTTCAGCTCCATCTAAAAACTTTTGGTGTTCTGCAATGAAAGATCTAATTCTCATGACATTCTCATATCATTTTCTATGTAACTCTAGGTTGTTTATATGTAAAGATAGTCCATATACAGGGTAACATACCATGCAACTGTCATACAATTACAATGAATGTTACATAGAATAGTTGCCAAGAAGTGAATGACTATTTGGATAGCAACCTCATAATAATGAATGATTGTTTCAATAGTGATCACGTATTAGTGAATGACTTGGCATAGCCTAAACCACTTAAAGATGGTATAGATACTAAGAATATCTTAAAGGAGGTCCATACAGACATTCATAATTTCACAAAAATAAGATGACAATCTAAATAAGATTGGTATTTCTAAATATAACATAGATAATTTCTTCCACAATTAGTTGTCTGAGTCTTATTTTCAATCATTTAGTCCTAATGTTAGACATATCAATTGGAATGGCTCATAGTTCAACTCAAGAAAAATATAAACAACAAGGATAATCTATTTTTTTTTTAAATGCATTGAGGTCAAAGTTGTAGTATAAATGTATTCCACAGGAATATTTGGAACAACACATGTTAAAAATAAATCGTGTTCAGTTCCTAAACTGAAGTTGCTAGTTAAAAAAAAAACCAAGTCAAATTTAGGAGGGGTTCATGCCTTAAGAAATCAACAAGAATAGGATGGTTTTGTTATAAATTTACTAGATGAAAGATGTTGCAGCATGATCTCCCAAATGGTTCCCTCTTAAGAAGTTGCAATGTTTCTCTTTGTGCCAAAATGTTACCAAAATCAAAATATATATTTAGAAATTAGAGAAAAATCTAATAAAGAGATAAGAAGTCTCAACAAGTTTGGCTCTGTTTCATTAGAATAGTAAGGTAAAATGTCACTTCAACCATGGTTCTTCCTTTTTTCCTATTTAATCTTCCTATAATGTGCTTCCCGTTCAAACCCTACTAGTTTTGAAAAAAAAAAAATGCCTAAATGATTAAGCAGATAATAATACAAGCAATAATAACTTTCCAGAAGCTTTTTGTGGAGAAAATAAAATACCACCATTAATAATTCTTGCACCAAAACATTTCATAATTTTCCTTCAAGGCAAGTACTCTGTACTTTTATATTTTTAAAATTAAAGGAGGAGGAGAACCTGAATTAATGAAGTGTAAAGCTAAACAACACCTTCCTATCGCTAACCACTAGTACTCACTTTGAGCTACTTGAATCCTCTAGCAAATTTCCAACAATTTAGATTTCATAGCTCTTAATTTGGGTTCTAGAGCTCTCTCAATGCTAGGTTTCATCATTACTCCACACTCCTCTAACCTCTAGTCATCTGCCCTCTCCATTGCATCTTCCCTCCATTTTGCCTCTGTTGTGCAAGAAAGCTGCCCTAATTTTTGCTAGAAAAGGCCTTTTCACTCCTCTTAATTATCACCCATGATGAACTCTCCCCTCCCCCCCCATTAATAACCAAAACAATCTCATTTAAATCACAACATTTTAAGGAGTCATGATATTATTTTCCATAAAACAATAAAATATGACTTCCAATTATTTAAAATCCTCTAAATCATAATAGTATAAGGCACATAAATTTTTCTTTTTATTCTTTAAAAAGTAAGGAGGGAAATTAAATTGAAATGATTAGTAGAACAAATGCAACTATTCCTTATATCATTTCTAATTCTACATTTGTGAAATTAATTTAAAATGTGGTTATCTTACCAATCAAAACATTTATATTCATTTAACCATTTCTAAATAAATGCACATTCATTTTCATAGAGACCAAGAATAATATTCAAAATTAAGCATATATTTTAAAAGCTAAGTGGTGTGTGTTTAACTGCTTAAACCCATTTTTCTATCCCCTTCCAAGAAGCTACCTCTCTCTAACTCAACCACACCCTCACCTTTGACACCTATTGACACTCAAACACTCACAAACATAAAGGAGTCAGTATCCATCAATTGATAATGAAACATCATATCTAAAAATCATAACTATAATGCATACACATACATCAAAATATGAATATAAATCATGTCTACAAAGTATCATCAAATGATTGGAAAAATGACTTAACCATTCATTTAACATAACTTAAGGGTGATCCCACAATAATGGGTTCCACTTTTTGACCAATTTTGACATTGAAATCAATATTTTTGCAACTAACATCATGTTCAATTGATTATATCTCGAAAACTATAAATAATTTCAAGATGACATAAACTAACAATTTTGAGTACTCTGTTCCTACTTTGTAACCATATTTTTTAATCTAAAAAAAAAAAATTAGATCAATTTTTCATCTCCTTTGAAAAGTGGTACATAATAAAATTCAATATTTTTAAAGAGTGACAGTCTGTTTGACACACATAATTTTTTTCCTAAAAATGATAATGATGCAATTCTTTTGGTGTTAGATTCATAACATTAATATCCAAAGGATGCATTTGGTTTGATTCATTTTGGTTGAATATTGTATGGTTTATGAAGTTTTGAAGTGACACGAATCGTAATTCAGACATACATTCCATTTGACACAGATAATTTGAAGTCAATTTAACAGAAACCTTTTTTTTTTTTGAATAGAAAACTACCTCAATAAGCTATTTCCTACATATTTTTCAAAAAAAAAAATGACCTAATTTACTAATTTTCCCAAGGTGTCAAAGTTGGTTGATGCTGAATCGGTAATGAACGTATAATGAGTTAAACTCATATTTGAAAGTCTTAATGAATATAATATGTATTACAATTATAGTTTTTGGAAAGCTTGCTTCGAGTAGCACAAATTGGCATTTTTTATTTTACAATAAGAGATCATTTAATCTCAATTTTAGGGGTCAAAAGAGCCAATTTCATTTTTTCTCCAAAAAACAACACCAAAAATTTGTAATTTGAGATGTTTGCATGAACAATATGTTCGCACGAACTTGTCTAATATGTTCATGCAAACATGTTCACACGAATGTATGAGAAAATAATCTAGCTGCCAAAAATTTATTTTAACATGTTCGCATGAACATGTATAATAATTTGTGTTTGCACGAACATAAAAAAGTGTAAATTTATCAAGATTTCAAACAGAAAAGTGGAATTTTCATCACAAAATCACCATTGCAAATATGTTCGCATGAACATATTAACTAGGTATGTTCGCACAAACATACCTTGTTAAAAGTTAATATGTTCGTGCAAACATATAATTAGTTTATGTTCATGCGAACATTGTTAGTACGTTCGAGCGAACATGCATAAATTTCTAAATGTAAATTTTTCATCATTTCGCGATTTCCTTCGTCCCCCAAAAGTGGTACCCAGTATTGTGGGTTCACCCTTAAAATTCATTCAATAACATTAATTTTCTGAATAGTTAACATATCAAAAGACAAGATTAATCTAATTCGTGAATTAATCTAGCAAGTTTTAAATAGTTGACCTAGTCAAAATAACAAGGTTGCCTCCTAATTTCCATGTAGGCACAAATAAAGTAGTATGATGAGTCATGATAGTTCCTCAAATTTTTGACAAACTCTTTTGCTTTAACACTACTTATCTCCCTTTTATCCAACTACCTCAATTTAGCATTTCTGGGATTGCTCCCATATACAATCTAGAATGGTGATTTATTAGTACTCCTATTGGAAGAATTATTATATGTGAATTATGCCTATGGTAAAATCAGATTCTAGCCTTTTAACTTGTCTCCAACCAAACATCATAAGAAATTTCCCAAAATGTTATTCACAACTTCTAGTTGTCCATCAGTTTATGGATGATATGATGAGTTGAACTTCAACTTTGTCTTCAATTTCTTTCACAATGTACACCAGAAATACCCACACAAATTTGGTATCTTGATCTAAAACTACACCCTTTGGTAGACCATGTAGTCTCACCACTTCTCTGGAAAACAACTTTTCCACATGAACAAAATTGCTAGTCTTCTTATAGGGAATGAAATGTATTATCTTTGAAAACCTATCAACTAAAAAATAGAATCATGCCCTCACTGATTCCTCATTAATCCAAGATCAAAATCTATGCTGACATCCTCCCATGGTTTCTCTGGTATAGGTAATAGATGATACAACCACATATTCTTCTTCACTCCTTTCACCATCTAATATACTATGCAACTCTATACAAACTCTGTCACATCTTGCTACAACCATGGCTAATAATAGTTCTTAGCAACCAAAGAAATGGTTTTATCTCTACCAAAGTGTCCAGCCAATCCTCCACTATGCCTCTCCTTGATGAGAATATCTCTCATCAAACTTCTTAGAATGCACAACTAAATTCCTTTGAAGAACATACCATCTTTAATTATGAAATCCAACCACTTTTTCCTATCAAGATTAGTAAATGGTTCTATACAAGCCTTTTAAGCTTCACCAAAATTAGGATCCTCTAGATACAAATTACTATGTTCCTTGAACCCAACCACCTCAATTTACATCTTTGTTAGTAAAAGTTGTCTTCTACTAAAAGCATTTGAAACTCTATTAAACTTATTCCTCGTGTTTTAAAAAAAATGTATAACCTTGGAAAAACTCAACCCACTTCAAATGCCTTTACTTTAGTTTTCCTTGACTATTCAAATATTACAAAGCTTGATGATTAGTGTACAAAACAAACTCCTTAGGAAGAAGATAGTGTCTCTAGTTCTTCAATGCTTGAACTATAGCATAAAATTCCTAATCATAAAATAAATAAATAAATCTTTTGGCATCATTCAATTTCTCACTGAAATAAGCAATAGGTCTACCTTCTTGGCTCAAAATAGCTCCTACTACAGTACCACTAGCATCACAATCTACTTGAAACTCCTTGTTAAAATATGGAAGTGCTAAAATAGGTTTCTTTGTAACTTTATGTTTCAATAGATTGAAACTCTTATCTTCTCCTACAATTGATTTAAATTCTTTCCTATCCCCTCTCATTGTTTCAATCAAGGGTCCACAAATACTACTAAAACCTCTTATGAACTTTCTATAAAAAATAGCTAATACATGAAAAGATCTTACCTCTATAGCACTCTTTGGAGTAGGTCATTCAAGGATAGCCTTCACTTTCTCTAGGTTGATTTTCACACCTTCTGCTCAGACTATAAATCCTAGGTACACCAAATCCTTCACAAAGCTATTTTTTTTAGGTGTATCGGCAACTTTTCTTCCCTCAACTTATCAAACATCCTTTGGATATTCATCAAATTCTCATCCAATGTCTTACTAAAGATCAAAATATCATCTAGGTAAATAATGAAAAACTTACACAAAAGCTCCTTCGGTACCTCATTCATGAGCCTCATGAAAATGGTCAATTCATTGGTTATCCCAAAAGACATGACTAACCATTCATACAATCCTTCCCTTTTCTTCAAAGTGGTCTTCCACTCATCACCTTCTCTAATATGAATCTGATGGTAACCACTCTTTAGATCTATCTTTGTGAAATACTCAACCCCAATCTAACAATCCATAATATTATCCATCCTTTACAATAGAAATCTATACTCGATTGTGATCTTGTTAGTAGTGTGAGAATCTATGCACATCCTCCATTCTTCATTCTTCTTTGATGCTAATACTATTAGTACAACACATGGAATTAGACTCTCTCAAATCAACCCCTTTTGCAATAACTCATGAACTTATCTATTCAACTCTTCACTTTTTGATGGTATCATTCTATATGCTACCTTGTTTGGTATACTGGCTCATGGAATCAAATCCATTTGGTGACTAATCTTCCTTACTAGGGGTAATCCATCATGTACATTATCCAATACAATATCAAAAAACTCTCCCAATATATCGACAATTTTTATAGGTACCTCTGCTACTTCTTCTTTACCATCTTTTGGAATTATAGAAAAAAACATATGCTCATGCTTCGTACCTTGGATAAAATCCTTTCCATCAATGGAACATATTCTAGTCGCACTACATACATTTTCTTCTTTCTTATTCAATGACTTCAACTTATGTTTCACTCCATCCTTTGTTAGAGTGTAGGCATTTTCTTGCCCATCATATACAACACACCGATCAAATTTCTATGACCTACCCAACAACATATGACATATGTCCATAGGTATGATATCGCAAAGTACTTCATCCTAGTAGCTTCCAATCTTGAACTTCACTAAGAATTGGTCACTAACCATGACCCTATGGTCACCTTGCACCCAAGAAATATGGTATGGATGGGGTGTTTCTTTCTCTTCATCTTCAACTTTGTGACCATCATTTCTATTACTAGATTGTTAGTACTTCCACCATAAATGATCACATCACACCACTTATCTTCAGATGTGCTCCTTGTGTGAAATAAGCTCCTTCTTTGATTAAGTTCATTCTTACCACTTAGCAGAACTCTTCTATTAACTAGGACTTCTCCTCTTTCAATATCTTTAGAAAGTGATGATTTGGTATTTTTATCAACATTTCCAACATGGTCCTAGCCTTTTATTCTTCAATTTTTCCTTCCTTGGCACTAGGAACATTCAAATGCTCTATGCCCTTCTCCTCTGTAGTGAAAACATTTCCCACGGAAGTCTCCTCCTCTAGATCATTGTCATTTGCCTCTTCCTCTCTAGTCTCTATTATTCTGATAATGGAAATGATTAGAATTGTTCCCCTATGGTTCTAACTACTACTTCCAACCTCATCCTTGTTCTTCTTATCATTATTTTGGCTTCCATAAGACTGTCCACTAGATCTTCCACTGTGACCTCTACCACTACTTCTATTACCAAACATTTTTCTTGGCTTTCTGCTCAACTCTTAGGGGAAACTAGCATGCCTCCTTAATACCAATCACTCAAACAAGACTCATCTCCTCTTCATTTCTTTTCCTTAACCCATAAAGATAATGGGCTACTTCCTCCTTATCTTCTTCTACATGGCTAGTTCTAATGAGAACTTGGTAGAACTCTTTAATATACTCTTGAACAAATTTTCCCACTTGCTTCAACCCTTGCATTTTTTTCAATATATCAAGCTCATAATCCATGTGAATGAACTGATGCTTCATTTTAGCTACCATCTAATCCCATTTGGTGATTTCATCCTTTCTCTTTTATTTTGATCCAACTAGATCTCCTATCACAAGATATTTTCATGACCCTTCAGTTTGGCCTTCACAAACTTGACCCTATCTAGATCTTCAATATCTTCACATTCAAAGAACTCTTCCAATTCATTGATCCAATTGATCCATTCCTTTTAGTTGAGATTTCTAAAAAATTTGGGAACATCAAACATAGGTCCCTTTCTAGTATTGGAAATGGCCTTAAAAAGCTTTTCCTCCTCTAGGTTAAGAATATCCTCTATTGTAGCTTGGTTCGCATCTCTTTCTTCTTCTCTTTCATCCTCTCTTTTATTATCCCCTATAACAAGATTCATTCCTCTGTGCATCTTTTCTTGCATTTCTTGTATTTTCCTATTGAGGGTTCTAAAATCCTCATATGTAACACATTCAATTCTTCCACCTCACTCTCTTCATGGAGGAAATTTCATGCTTCTACTTAAATACTAGTACAAACTACCCCACAGTCAGTGATTTGTCCACATGCTCAGCCCAAACCATGGTCCTAGTGTGAACTACCTCATAGTTGGTGATCTTCCACATACTCAAGAACCCCAACTCTAATACCACTTTATGGTGGATGCTCCCCTTAATACCATAAATACATAATAGAAACAAAGAAACAATAACAATTTGTGAGAAAAAATATTAACTTCTTATTATCAACACAAATGCAAAATTACACAATTCAGAATTACAATATGCTAACCCACATGGGCACCTTTATTACAGTAATTTGCAAGACAAAAATGAAAATTATCACCAAGATTTGTCCAAGAAAATGTTTGGGCATTTCTTAAGTAGGCAATTTTATGGCAACCAGGAAGGTTTTAGACACTCAAACCTAATATGTAGGGTTGAGATACCTAAATAATACATATAAAGCTAGCCAAATACACCTTTCACACTTATTTTGGACATTTTGGTTGGCCCAACTTTGGAAGACCATAACTATCAAACTATTTCTCTAATTGGCTATTATAACCACTTTTTGAAAACCTCAACTTTTGATCTACATGCTCAAATTTGTGCAAGTTCCCATTTGTCAAGTTTTTGGGCCTAATCTGGGAACTTTTAGGCCTCCAACAATGAGGCTAAAGTTTATATACCAAAATTAAAAATAATAATCTACAATAAATCCATGAATACACATGATATAGCACTGAGCCTCAATTGGTAGGTTGATATATCCAAGATGAATATCAACCTCTAAAATTAGGACATTCTGAGCTCATATGACTAACTTACTAAGTAGCAAGCCTCCATAGGCAACAACTCCACATTAAGAATACCTTTATTCAAACAACTGAAAATAAATATTTTTGGTTAATGCAAGATTTCTCTTACACCTAGGATTCTTCTACATCATGTATCTGGTCACTTGATGTGGTAGTGATATTCTAGAATATCGCATTTCCTTGGGGGGAGTCTCGGACCTCCATAAGTGTTAGCTTATTAGACTTAAGGGCCATACTCCATATTATCATTGTCTTTGCATCAATGTTGAAACTAGGTCCTTGCAATTCTCTAGTGATATTGGTCTCCTCAAATGAGACAATTTTAATTTGGCTTCTAATTTGATCCAATGTAAAAGATGAACTTATTTCCCATCCAGGGAAGAGCGACATTGCACTTCTCTTTACCAGATCTCTAGCTCTGTCTATAGTGAGGGTTTGACTATTTGGATCATATTCATGTAATTTTGGTGCTTGCTCTATAACGTTCTCCTCTGAATCTCCTAGTTTCAATTGTAGAGACAATTCATTTTTCTTAATCTTAAAAGAGAAATATTTTAACTCCCTAGAATTAATGAAGTTGTCATTCATCATAAATTCTTAAGCTTGAACAATTTTTTCATCTATCATTCTATCCTCAAGCTCAAGTTTATTAGGGGTTCTTTCATTCTTATTGGCATACTTTATCAAAACATTATTCCTAATGTCATCAAAATATTTTCACCCTCTTGGTATAGTCTATAGTGTCTTTTCCCTTTCCTTGTCTAGTATTTCAATGAGCTTCTATCTCCTCCTACCACCTTGGACCCAAGAAGAACTTTTTGGTTGCCCCTTTTCATCATCAATATCATTCATAACATCATTCTCATGAGATTCATGTTTTATTCAATTTCTAACTTTAGGATGCACCTAGGACATTATGCTATCATAATTTAGGATACATTTAATGAATCCATCCAAATATCTCTCCTCATGGTAAATGCCCTTGAATAAAGGATATATTATTTTCATCTCTTCTTCAATTTCCATTATCTCTTTCCATTTCATGGTTTTTTCTCTACATTCCTCTATCTCCAAACAATATGTAATCACATCTTCTTCCCAATAAGGCTTGCTAGTGGGAAAATTGTATTTTCTCATTTTCTCTAGGGCATGCCTAATAAGATCTTTTAGTTCATAGGTTCTAGTAGGAGCTAAAGTAAATATAAATTCTCTCATAAATTCATCTAATTTGTCAGGTGAATCCTTGCCTATTAAAAAATCCACAACTTTGACATTTCTACACACAAAGGATCCTCTTTTGATTGTTGGTTCCAAGTATTCTTGATTCATCACAATCAATTTCCAAAAGAATTCTATGATCCCAATTCTCTCTAGAATGTGTCTTGGTAAAAGATGATGAGGTTAGGGGCATTCACAAACCCTTATGATGGATTTTTTTTAAAAATAAAAAAAATTCCCAATAATGTCCCGAATTTCTATCATCATCATAATATCCAGAGGGCTTGATTAACATTTCAATACCCCTATGGATTCTTTCAATTATATCAACTAACATATTGGAAATTGACTGCAAAAAATCATTATAGAAAGCTAAAGAATTTGAAAAAGGATACAACCTTTTCCATACCCTAGTCCACCATAGTAGTGGCAAGCTTTGTCCCATCTCCTCTCTCCCTTCAATAAAATCAAGATTGATGTACTCTATGTTTTTGTATAGGATGATATGTATCAGCAATGAATAATGGTGGAATTTGAAATTCCCCATTTCTCCCTTGCATGCATATGTGATCTCATTATGCATAATGTTGTTTATATGGGTAAAAAAATTGTACCTCACATTATGGTGCAAATCCTTTATATCTAAGGCCATGATATTAGTGTTACCAAGAAAATGCATATGTTGGAATAATTTAGAATAACTAAAGGGGGGTGGTGAATCAATTCCAAGGTCCAAATGTAAAAATAATTTTTTTTTAGTACGTAGCAAGTCTATCCATGCATTCATCCAATATCTGAAACCTCTGTATATTTCTATAGTAGATCAAATAAACTTTGCAGAAATGCAAATGTGAGTTATCACAAATCCAACCACATAAATTTGACAAAAAGAATTAATGTGGAAACCAAATTTGGAAAAAACCACCAATCGCATGCTACCAATTTTCACTCTTATGAAGTGAGCTCTATGAGGAGCCAACTTTGTTAAAGGTTACAATACACACTATTAAATGTGACCTTGATTAAAGGATTTCAATCACTCAATTAGAAGTGATCCTTGTTAGAGGACTTTAGAATATTCCATTAGAAATTTACCCAACTAAAGGATTTAATCATGGCTATTAGGTCAACCTTAATCCAAAGGATTTATCCAAATTGATATAATTGATAGAAAGTAACAATAGGACTTGATCTAATAACAAAACAACTCACTTGCAAATTTTAGATCTCTCATTCAACTCTTCATTCGGCTTGGCATTCATTCCCCTTCATCTTTGATTGCTTGTTCACCCTTCAAGCCTTCACTTACTTAAGCTTTCTTAGTTAGTATGCCAACTATAGGTTCATTCCTTTGGCCACCATATGAAGAAACACCCCCAGACTTTGACATGGACTTGGACACTTTCTTCTAGCCTTGTATCTCCTTAAATAGATAATTTTGATATTTTCTTATTTAATCAAAATCATCCATCTTAGGATTAGGCTAGATTCATTGAATCCTCCCTTCTTTCCATTATGTTCCCTCTAGAAACTTCTCTTGTAATCCTCATTAATTTTTTCTTCAAATGATTTGTCTTGAATTTTGTGCCACCATCTCATCAAGATTATCATCAACATGATTCACATGATTCAAGAAATCAATTTATGTTGACTCAGATTCATCAAATCTTCATTCAAACTCTTTATGTTGTCATCTAGTAATAACTAACTTCTCATGCTTGTTCAGTGCTAGGTTGCTCAGTCAATATTGTAATTTTCTGACACTTGACACATACTCAGTTTTATTAGGGCTTGACACATACTAAACTTTTCATTTCTCAATTATAATCATCTTTCTACTCAGCCTAAACTAAATGCTTCACTTACATTGTTTGTTTGGTCAGGATTGGAAAACACATTCTTATAGTATAGTATTCTTCTTATCTTTGCTTCAGTATCCTTTTATTGTAGCCTTAAGAATATAAACATTACACTATATCATCAAAGTCTTATTTGGTCTAGAGCTTCTTTTATAGACCATATAACTCAACCTTTCTCTAGGTACTCTTGGTATCCTTTCTTTTCAAAACCTCTTCATCAATCAATCAAATGATAGCACTCTAACCAAAGTTAGATATTTTCTTACTAGCAAGTAATAGGTTTAACATTAGTGAAAAAATAATGATTATTCCCATGATAGATTTCTATACTTAAATTATCTTCTTTTTAAACAATCTCTCTCTTTGGCATTGATGGATAACCAATACCAATGTAATTATACCAAAAGTAAACTTAATACCTTTTACTAAAATCTCTCCTTCTATTAGTACTAGTCCTTCCTTTATATAGGTTACTATTTTCTTTGTAATTGAGCTCTTCTTTTTTAAACAAATTGTCCCTTCAAGATATCATTTAGTAAAATCTCCCTCTTTTTCTAATAATACTCTCCCTCTTTGACAATAATACCAAAGACTCGTCATCTATTCATGTAGATATCAATAATTCAAGTTTCCTTGCTAAGTTTCTCCCTTTGTCACCTTACTTGTAACTATAAATTTTTCATTTTAGTTCCTCCCCTACTTTAGGTAGTTTCTATAGTAAGATCCACTACATCCAATTGTAAAGCATGACATTCAATTTGATTGATGTAGGGCATGACTATTACTTCTTTCAGTAGCTTGAGATAGGGGTATCACCCCTTTCTTATGTCTAAGATATTCATGTACATCTTTAGGTAAAGCCTTAGTAAATATATCAGCTATCTATTCCTTTGTATTCACATGTTTCATTCTCACTTCTTTTTCCTAAACCAATTCTCTCAAATAAGGATACTTGATGACAATGTGCTTTGTCTTTGTATGTGTCACATAATTCTTAGATATGTTCATAACACTTGTATTACCATAGTAGAATACCATAGGTTTAGTGATTTCTTTCTTCATTCCCTTGAGTAACTATTTAATCCATACCACATTTGTACAATTTACTATAGTAGTCACATATTTAGCTTAACCAATAGATTGTGAGATATAGGATTTTTTTTTGCTAGTCCACAAAACTAATCTTTTTCCTAAGAAAATTTTCCCCACCACATGTGCTTTTCTTGTCATCAATTTTTCTAGCCCAATCAACATCTATATACATTCTCAAATCAAAATTTTCATTCTTCTTGTAGTATAGACCATATTTTTCTATCCCTTTTAGGTATCTCATAATCCTTTTAACATCCATTAAGTGATTGTCCTTCAAATTTGTGTAACATATTGCAATAATCTGAAGTGCTAGTGCAATATTAGGTCTACTGTGAACTACATATTGCAACTTTCCAATCATAGACATGTACAATGTTTGATTTACCTTAGAGAAATCATTATTTTTGGATATGTATGTCTTGTCACCATGGGAGTACTAACTAGTCTTGAATCTTCCATTCCATAAATCTTCAAGATTTCCTTTACATACTTGTACTGAGTCATGTAAATACCATATTTCATCTACTATACTTATAATTGAACAAAAAAATTTATTTCTCCAAATATAGAAATCTCAAATTCTTTCATCATTTCATTTTCAAATGTCTTACATAATGCATTTTTCCTCCAAATATGATATCATCAAAAAATATCTTAGCTAGTAAAATTCTTTTACCTCCTTTTGTATTCAATTATAGATTTATGTTCTCATTAGTCTTCTCAAAACCAATCTTCACAAGATAATTGTGCAATATTTCATGCCATGCTCTGGGAGTTATTTTAAACCATATAAAGCTTTATGCAATCTACACACCATGTTTTTATTATTTGGATCAAAAAATCCTTCAAGTTGTTCAATGTAAACCTCCTCTTCCAATGTACCATGTAGAAATGCTTACTTATCATCTATTTGATAAACTTTGAATCCTTTATAAGCAGAATAAGCAAGCAAAGTTCTTACTCCTTCCAATGTTGCAACATTTCTCTCACAAATGTCTCTCCATCATCAATTCCCTCTTCTTGTGTATAACCTTTGCAAACTAATCTTGTCTTATCCCTCATTAATTCACTATTCTCATCTAAGTTGTTTCTGTATACCCAATTTATTCAAATAACATTCTTGTTCTCTAGTCTTGGTACTAGTGTCCAAGTTTTGTTCTTCTCAATCTGATCAATTTCTTCATAAATGGCTTGAATCTAGTATGTATTATCTAGTGCATCCTTCACTATTTTAGTTTTTTGTATTCTTAAAAAACATGTTTCATTTCTTAATCTATTCCTTGTCATTGGTCCATCCTCATTTTCTCCAATGATCTATTCAATAAGATGATGTCTTTGTACATATGTTGATAATCTTAGCTATGTTCTTGTTTCTTCAACAATAGATGATTCATTAAGTTCAATCTCAGGTTCACAATGTACTTCTATGTTAGGTAAATTGACATTCCTTTCCTATAAATTGATCTTAGCATTATAATGTATCTCAACTTCTAATTGTAACTCAGCATCCATTGTATGTGACTCAATAGTCACTGATTCTTGTTTATTAGTAGTTTGGTTCTCAGTATCATCACTATTAGTAGACATGCCTTCATAGTAGTACATACAGGTTTTGTAATTTTCAGGGTCCTTTTGTTCATCTTCATGTATTTCTATATATTCATCAATTTTTATATTTTCACTTTTGACAACTTTGTTAGTGTTAGTATTTAAACACTTAATAGGATTTAATTCTTGTGGAATATCCTAGGAATATACCTTCTTCATTTTTTGCATCAAGTTTTCCATTTATGTTGTCCTTTAGAATCAAATACTTGCTTCCAAACACTTTAAAATATTTAACATTGGGTAAGTATCCATACCATAATTTAAAAGGTGTGAGATTTGTACCTTTCTTGAATTGTACTCAATTCAAGGTATAGATAGTTGTACCGATAGCATCTCTCTAGTATTTCAAAGAAGAATTATTCTTTTTCATCAATGTTCTTGCATAGTCCATCACAATTTTGGTTCTCTTTTTAGCTATCCCATTTTGTGGAGGGGTCCTTGGTGCAGAAGTTTGTCTTTTAATTACTTTGTCATTGTACAAATTGTTGAATTCATTTTGTGTAAACTATCCGCCTCTATTAGATCTCAAAAAATTTAAGCTTTTATCAGTTTCCTTTTCAACTCTTGTCAAATATCACTTAAACATTTTTAAAGCATCATATTTTCTCTCAAAAACATCACTATCATCATTCTAGAGTAGTCATCAACAAATAGAATAAAATACTTGTCACCCTTTTATCTTTTCATATTAATTGGTCTACATAGATCGATATGAAATAATTCCATAATTTTATTTGAAGTTTGAGTCTTACTCTTAAAACTAGATTTTTCCATCTTGCTTAACTAACATTGTTTGCAAATCACATTATCAAGTTTCTTTAGTTTTGGAAAACCTCAGACTCTTTACATCTTACTAATACTAATAAAGTTGTCAAGATTTATATTACATAACATTTTGTGCCTTAGCCACACATAATAAAATTATACAAAAAGATAGGTCTATTTAGTGATGTCAAGATAAAACATATTACCTCTTATCTGATCACCACTTCCAATAAGTTTACCATTTATATCATAGATCTTGGCCTTGTTATTTTTAAATTCAACTTTGTATCCTAAACTATTCAATTGTGAAACCCTCAATATATTATAGTTAAGTCCTTCCTCATAGTAAGAATTATCACACATGATCTTGTCTATCAATCTTATTGATCCTTTACCTTTCACTAGATAAGGTGCATCATTACCAAATCTAACATTATTTTCATTATGATGCTCAAGGGTTATGAACTTAATTTTATCACTAGTCATGTGATGAGAACATCCAGTGTCAATGATCCATCTATCACTTTTGACATAAGATACTAATGTAGCTGCCTCATCTTCATCAGAATCACCTTTCATAGCAACATAGACAACTGATCATCTGATTCACCATTAGATTCTTCCGCAACAATGTAGCAAGATTTCTTTCCCTTATCTTTATTGTTGACCTCATTTTTGTTTTGACATATGCATGTAAAGAAAGTAGTGTACATCAAGCATAAGATTTCAAATAATGTATGCCGAGAAAAATATATAGTATGTGTCGAGCACCATTATGTGCAGGGTAGATGGTTACTATCGAGTTGCTCTAGTGATGAGCAAGATGATACATGCCAAGTGAATAGTGGATAACAAATCATTTGAAGGATGAGTTACAATAATGAAGATATAGTGGATGTCAAGCATCAAAGGCTTCAAGTGTCAAGAAAATAATTTTGGACATAATTGTTTGTAATGACATAAACTCATATGTAAACTATTTTTGGGCTGACTTAAGGATTGTTTCACAATTCTAGAAGTTATATACAAAAGTATATTATGAATCCCTATGCAATACATGTAACCAATAAGATTGAGGGATTTTTTAAGTGGAAAAATGGGTGAATCATAATTGTTTATTCCTACCTAACCTTAGGTCACCTAAAATATTTTTAAAAAGGGAAAACCATAAAGAGTTCATGTGTGTAAACAGAGAGGTTTGCATGTAGCAATAGAACATTCATGGTGACTAAGGAGATGTGAAAGGATTGAATTGTAGAAATAGTTTGAGAGAATAGAGGAAAGCAGAGAGAGGACATAAGTGATACATTTGATTAGTAGGATCAAGTATACACTAGTAAAGAGAAGATCTAATATCTAGCACAACAATGCTAACCAAAGGTTCAAATTTGAAACATTGTAATAGGAGAATCAGTAAAATCTCTTAATTGAGTAGTCCTAGTAGGATTTTGTAAATCCTTTAACAAGGTGCTTACTTTATTATAAGTTGAATTCCTTTAACCATACATACTTTTAACAGGTCTTGAAATCCTATAACAAGGTAAGACTTAACTATCTTTATAAGCCTTTAACAAGGTAGACCTTTCATAAGGTAGATCATAGTTTATGATCAAAATTATTGTAACCTTAATTTGCTATACTTTACAACTATAGTAGTGAATATTTGTGGGTGTCATCCCCACCCTAGTTTTACCTTCTCATTGGAGGGTTTTTGGGTAACCAAATATCTTGTGTCATATGTGTTATTTTTTTCATGCTATGGATAAACATGTGTAGCTAGCTATTTCAATTACATGCAAATTGTGAGATGGATGAGTGTTGATTATTTTTATGGTTAAATTTTAGAAGGACTAATTCATCTCCCCCCCCCCCCCCCCTTCCTTCTCATAGTTTACTTTTCCATTGTTAATTCCAACGATTGGTATTAGAACTTTTTTCCCTAGAAAGGAAAGCTTTGTAGCTTTGAGGAAAGATCTTGAAGATGGAAGTGTATAAGTTGGGAAAAACTGATTGAGAAATAGAAGATTGAAATCTAGCTTTCCCTACATCAGCTGAATGAAGTAAGAGATGAGTTGAAGAACTCATTAGGAGAAGGAAATAGATCGCTATTGAGAAAAATGACACACATTACCAAGAGGAAGACACTACTAAATTTTTTGTAGATGGAAACTCAAGTGAATTTGATGCAACAATTCTAATGGAAAAGAATAGTGCCCTAATGGTTAGATATCTTAAGATAGAAAAACAAGTCCAATCAGTATTGCTATGTGAGATGGCCAAGTGGAAAAATAATGCTAAGGAAGACAAAGTGATGATTGAAGGTGACAAAAGGATACTGACCAATAGACTAGAAGAGAAGACATCAGAGGTACAAAGGATTGCTAACATGCAACTAGAAATAATGAATCAAGTGATGATTGCCAATCATGAATTTAATGGAAAGGGCATTGAGATCACAACCCTAAAATTATAGAATGAACAACTAAGGAATGATCTAAGAAGAGAAAAATAATTTGCTAAAATTTTCGACAAACTCAATGAAGTGATCAATAGGGATAACTTTAAGAAATCCCTCCCCAGAAAAATATGTAAAATGTAGACGAATTCAACATTCAATATGAAGGAGACTTTTTTGTTCAAGGCAAGGCAAAAAATTATTTTCTATTGGCAAAAATTTCCTTTCCACATCAAAATTTAATAATAATTGTGGTGAATTAAATTATGATTTTTTTGCATGCGAATAAATGTAAGCAATTTTTTTTTATCATAAACATTTATGTAATGTAAGAAGTGAATTAATTATTTTATATAATGCAAAATATTAATATAGTTGTCTAATTTGTTAGTTGCTACAGAGAGATTATTTAATTTTATAGTAAATTTATAGAGTCACAGGTGGGCCATGACCCATATGCCAAGTGTACAACGCCTAATGTACTTGTAGTCCATCATCCCATTAATATTAAATTAATAATGTGTCATTTCTTATTGCCAACTTGGTCAACGTCACTTTGCATGGTATCATTGTTATTATGAAAGGAATTGATGTAGACCATTGATGTAAGATAGATCAATGGCCTAAACTCTATTTTGGGCCTAATTTTAAGCATTATAACATAAACTCTAAATCTTCCCAAAATCAAGACATGTGTCCCAAAGTCCAAAATATAAAATAGTTGGCTAAAATAGGGTAGTTGGAGACATGCATCAGTAAAATGGTAGGTGATGCTCAGCCCTAGGGAATATATTATTTTATTATAATGGAAAAATGACATTATCCAATAAGAAGAAATTAGGTAAAGGCTGGAAAATAGTTTAAAATAAATATGTCCTAAATGTATATTACAATGGTGATTGATCCAAGATTTGGGACCAATTATGAGTAAACTAATCGATGATTAGCTTGGGATTTGGACACAAATAATTTAATATCTTGGCAACCTATTTGACCTCGTATGTAGGTTTTATTCACCAAACTGTGATTTCCCAAAGAGATCAAATAGCCATTTGGCAAAGATTCACGACTAAAAAAATCACTAGTGATCAAACACTTTGAGAAATTGATGAGATCTTCTAGATATAAAAATGATACTGTTGGATTAGGATACACTAGTATTGAGGAAGGAGAATCATCTAAAAGTGGTGAACAAAGAAACAAAAAATGTGAGAACTACAAACACACTTGTCATAATTGTGGAAAGTTAGGTCATACAAAAATGTTTGTAAGAACAAAAATGCAAATGAGAACCCTAAGTAGAATTCCATGAGTTACTTTCAAAAGTGCAACAAGCAAGGACATCAAGCACATGAATGCAAGACCAAAACTTCAAACACCTAAATATTTGAAGGATATTTCTACCATTGTTAGAAGTATGGAAATAAAACATATGAATGTAGATCTAATATCGAGTGGACATAAAACAAGTAGACAAAGGGAAAAAAAAATGGAAAATCCTACAATTGGAATTGCAATATAAGGCAGAGTTTTCACTATTGTCAAAAGTATGGGAACGATCATAAGAATTGCATTGGAACACATTTAATAAGTGACTATAGTAGATGTTTGAGTCAAAATACATGTTTTAGCTATTTGAAGATTGGCCATATTAGCAAAAACTGTCCAACTAGGTCAAAGGCTCCAAGCAGTGAATTCAATAAAGGCAAAGAGAAGGTTGATGTTGAGAAACTCAAAGTGCAAATGAACAAGACATGGAAGAAAAGGAAGATTGCATCACATCAAGTTCAGATGAGATCACATCATCCAATGGATTAGGTGATCACATCACCCCCAACTAGGTAGTCAAAAGGTATGTGGGATAGATATTAAAATGATATATTTTACATTAGTTCCATGAATCTAAGTTCTAAAAAGTTTATATATGCATGAATTAAAATGCAATGTATTGGTCATAACCTAGAAGAAAACAATAATTTTTGTTAGTTTTCATGTTGCTTCCAAGGATGAAAAGTTTCATAGTTGTTGCCGAGTGAAAGCAAAATTTTAGTTGATGTTGAGATCATTATGGTTGTTGAGTGTAATAGGAATTATGTGTAAATTGGGTGAGTTGAAAATTATATGCTAGCTGAGCTTACAGCTATATAAGTACTAAGCACTTATTCCCAATTTTTAAGGGTTATATATTCAATTTTCAACTTATTTGTATTCATTTGAGATCAAAGAGAGCACAAAGGGCATAAAGAAAACTATAAAGGAAGATTCAAATATTTTTGAATCAGATTCAACTACTACTCATCACCAATCATCAAATTCATGATGTTTATCATGTGTCAAGCTACACTATCTAAATTATCCTAAACCCTAGTTAATTTAAATGGTGTCTAGCTCTTCTAATACTATTAAGAAGGAAGGAAAATAAGTTTTAAATGTTCAATTAATATGTAATGATATTAGACAACTACCCTTCCAAGCTATTATTGAGCTAGGATACAAGGGAGATCCTTTTGGTATGTTATCAATGATACAACCATAGGTTTTGATGATACAAGATGTTAGATGTTTCTAAACTTGTAAGGTTGGTAGTATTAGAGATATGGAAATTAGAAATTTGTATAGCAAACTATGTGTAGATGGAGTATTGAAGGAGGAAAACAAAATTGTAGAGAGAAAATGGTTAACCCATGCACTAGATTTTCCAAATGTATTCAAAATGGAATGGATTAAGATTGTAATTAGCATAATATATGATCACTCTACATGGTTAGAAAATGGCCCCACCAGGATCAAAAAAAGGATCATAAATTGGGTAACATGGTATCCTACCCTATACAAACCCAAGACCATGCATAGTAATTATAAGGAGATAATAGAGAGGAATACAGGGGCAATATGGAACAAAAGAGAAATGACTATAGACACAATTTTTTATCCCTTAATTGCATTTACAATGAGAATAACTGCTAACAAGCTTTTTTAATCTAGCAGATTAAATAGTGTGTCCTACATGGTAGTAGATTTAAACTACAAGATAGTGAAGAAGGACCACACTTATGACCTTACTGAGCTGTGACTCCAACAATTATTAGAAAACTTGGAGGCTATAACAAACAAAAAGAGTGCACAATGAAAATTTGGTTCACTACTAGTTTGTATATTCTTTTATGTGCAGAACACATTTCCTTCATATGGAAAAGTTTCTTAGAAGACCAATAGGTCTATTGCATTTAAGATTGAAGAGTTCATAGAGGAACTTAAGGACAACTTTGAGTCAGTAATGACAAGTTATTTTGAGGAATTTAAGAAGTATATGAAACAAAGAATGATGATTTCAATATCATTAGTGGAGAAATATTATAATGATGTTTTCTTTCTAGTTGATGTTGATCAAACATATGTTAAAGTAGTTATTAAAAGTGTTAGATGACTCAAGAAGTTACCTTATGAAATCAATGTGGATGAGGCATCTAAAACCATCACAACACTATTGGTAGAATAAATAGACAAGAGTACAACCTCATTTGGTAATTATGAGTAAGCCAAATCAAGAATTACAATTTACTTGAAGACAACTTCTATGATAAGAAAGAAGAATAAAATTGCAAAGAAGCTAAAGGAAATATTTGTAGTAGAGGAAGAAGAAGAAGAAGATAATGATGATGAAGAAGATCAACCAGCCCAAGCCCCACTTGCACTTACAAAAGGTCAAGGAGAGGACCAAGAAGAAGTAGAACATGATGAATCTATCAAGGAAGAAGAAACTAAGGAAGAACCTAAACTAGAAGAAAAGAAGAAGAGGAAAGCTAAGGATCCAGCAATGAGTAGACCAAAGAAAGTTTTGAAACCTACACTACAGAAGCCAACAATTTCTATTACCAGAGTTAGCACAAGGGAATCTGAAAAAAGATACAAGACATTGAGAAGCCTAAAGGAAAAAGAATTATTTCTACTATAGAGCATAGTCAACATGATAAACCAAAGATGAGAAAGTATGTAGCTTTTGCCAAGTCAGACAAGGAGAAGATTGACTTAGACAAAATGAGTCAATACCAAGTGGTAAGCCACAATCCTCCTTCATATTTAGATAACTTGTGTGATAATATCAAGAATAATACAGATTAATCAAGGTTCACACATGTTGAGTTTGATAAACTTAGAAAGTTAGACATGAATAAGGTGGAAGAGTCTATATATAAGATGATGGCCACATTTAAGACCACTCCTATTGATATTGCCAACTCATTACCCAAAACTCTATATGATAGAAATATAGATAAGGGAGACTAGTCTAGCTAGAGTAATGTTAGATTTGGATAAGTCAAAAATGACTAAGGCCATAAACAAATATAAGGGGAGATTTTGTCCAAAATATAGAGGTTTCAAGATTTTATAGGATAATATTGAGGTGGTTTTCAAAAAGAGAACCCAAATATGGAAAGTCATCTATGGGTTGACAATAGAAAAGACAATTGAACAAGCACTTGAGGAGGTAGGTGAAGACAAAGATGATCAAGAGGTAGTAGAGATTGCTAAGGATGTATCTTTAAAGGATGGACATGAAGGAGGCATAGAGAAGGAAGAAGATGAAGAGGATACAACTGAATAAAAGCACCAACAAGATCAAAATGTACCTAAGTTACATATGCTAAGTGGCAGTCCCCCTTGTTTAGACCAAGAAATTCAATAGGATACAATAAAGATAAAGGATGTTTTTGGTAGCATAGTTTAGAATAACAATCCTTTAACAAATGAATATTTGAACAAGATGTTACAGGATTCTAATTCAACTACAAAATTATGCACCAATCTTGTATTAGTAAGTATAGTTGAGATTAAAAAAGCATCAGTAGGGGAAAAGAAAATTGATACATCTAGAGTGCCCCCTACATCTATAGAGACAAAAGGTATAGAAGGTCTACAAGGTATCACCACTGACACACATGTTTTAATGACTATTATGGTATATCAAGTGATAGACATGGTGACATCATATGTTAGAACAACAATGTCAAATGCTTCAGTGCAAGAAATTTGGATAGTTGAGTAGGATGGAACACAAGTCCATATAGGTTAGGAAGTCAATCCTACACCTATCTCACATGCACAAGGTGATTTTTTGACATAAGAGAAGGAAGCTAATAGGAATAAAGAGTTTTTTTGGACTACAAAACTAGAGGAACAAATAAAAATTTAGATATTGGTTACCCTACCAATCTCTACATCTCCTATTCCTAGTCAAACTCTTCATAGGCTGAGTGTAAATGCTACACCATTACAATTATCAAGGCCTAGTCCTGATACATCTAAGATTGGAGAAGGCACATCTTATGGACATTTCAACTTAGATGAGGTGATTAAAACTCAAAATTTTTATCTTACAACAATCACCATAGAAGAAATGAGCATATTACAAGAAGCACTAGCAAGAAACAAGAACCAAGAGTTACTTAGAAGGGAGCACAAGAAAACACAAATTCTACATGACATCAAAGAAATATTTATTGATGCATTTAGCCTACCTAAACCTAATAAGGAAAAACCTATAATTGAGCAACTAGTAAATATAGTAGATAAGGTAAATAATGATGACCTAGACTCAAATACCAAACTGTTAGAGTGGTTAGAAAGGAAGTTTTAGAAAAAATTGCTTGAAAAGATATCTAGTGTTATTGCATTATGACAAGTTAATTTAGAAACTAAGATGGAAGATGTTAAGAAGGTGTTGGAGAAAATTTTATCTCTTTACACTATGTTGTGTGATGTGAATCTCTTCACACAAGATGTACAAAGGCATGTTGACCAACTAGAGGGAGATCTAAAGATTACAAGTAATACTTTTCAATTATATCTTAGTGAAAATCAATGACATTTTTTGAAACTTCTATATACTCAAGGTTAGTTAGACACATTATAAGCACAATATGCTAACATTCAAGTTACCTTGATTAGTATCCAATCCATGTTGACCCAACACATGGAAGAGTTACACAAAGAACTAGCCTTTGTAGAAACTTTTATGAAGAAAGATTCTCATCTTTCTACTCATGAAGGCTTAGTAGTACTTGCTGCAAAGCTAGATGTTCAATTTCAATCTCTAGAGATAGTGTGAAACAATTGGGATGCAACAACCAAGATTATAATGGAGGTCCATAAAAAATTTTTAGACAAATACACTATTCATGTGCCACCCATGATACAAGTGTCAAGAAAGGGGGATATTGAAAGAAGGGGAATTGAGAAAAAAAGGAAAAGGAGAGAATACACAAAAGGGGAGTAACTATAGAAACATGTGAAGACAATAGTTCAACAAATTTACTCAATAGGAGTATTAGATTTAGATACAAAAAATAATAATAATAAAATCAGAGGGAGTTATGAATTTTTGAAGTATGATTGATAAGTCATTAGCTTTTGCAAAAAATTGACCTTTTGAAATTTTGTATGTGAGCTGAGTAAAATAATATAGGTTATCTAAGTTATGCTCATAAGTTAAGGTTATATGTGCATGAAAAAGTGGGAGATTTTTGATCTCATTTTGGTTTTGACATTAGAATGACAATATAGTTAAGTCATTACTTAATAGTACTTAGTGCATGTCAAGCAAGTAGTGTATGTTGAGCATAAGATGTTAGATAATGCATGCCAAGAAAAATATATACTATGTGCTAAGCACCACTATGTGTCAAGCACTAGTATGTGATAAGAAGATAGTTAGTGCCAAGTCACTCCAATGATGAGCAAGCTAATACATACTGAGTGATTTAGATGCCGAGTGAATAGTGGATGTTGAGTCATTCAGAGGACAAGTTAAATATATTATGGATATTGAGCATCATAGGTTTCAAGTGTTGAGTAAACAATTTTTGACATAGTTATTGCAATGACACAAACTCCTATGTAAACCACTTTTGGGATGACTTAAGGATTATTTTATGATTGTGGAAGATATATACAAAGGTATACTATGAATCCCTATGCAGTCCATCCAACCAATTAGATTGATAGATCTTTTAAGAAGCAAAATGGGTAAATCACAATCTATGATTCCTACCTAACCTTAGGTCACCTAAAATATTTTTAAAGAGTTCATGTGTGTGAAGGTAGAGGTTTGTATGCATAGAAAAAGCATTCATGGTGACTAAGGAAATGTGAAAGGATTGAATTGCAGAAATAGTTAGAGAGAATAGAGGAAAGTAGAGAGAAGACATAAGTGATACATCTGATTAGGAGGATTAAGTATACACTAGTAAAGAAAATTTGATATCTAATAGACCAGTGCTAACCAAAGAATCAAGGCTGAAACATTCTAAGAAGTGAATCAATAAAATCTCTTAACTGAGTAGTCCTAGTAGGCATTTGTATCCTTTAATAGGGTGCTAATTTTATTGTAAGTTAAATTCCTTTAACCAAGCACACTTTCAGTAGGGTGTTGAAACATTTTGATAGGGTAAGACCTAATAGTCTTTGTAAGCCTTTAACAAGGCAAACCTTTCACAAAGTAGATCATAGTTTATGATCAAATTTATTGTAACCTTAATTGGCTATACTTTACAACTGCACTAGTGAATATTTTTTAGTGTTATCCTCACCCCATTTTTACCTTCTCATTAGAGGGTTTCTGGGTAACCAAAAATCTTGTATCATATGTGTTATTTTTTTTTATGCTATGAATGCACATGTGTAGCTATATATTTCAATTACATACAAATTGTGAGATGGATGTGTGGTGAATATATTTATGGTTAAAGTTTAGAAGAACATACTCAGCCACATCTCCCCCTCTCACAGTTTACTTTCCCATTGTTAGTCCCAACATTTATAGCCTTTTTCACTCTCATATTTTATTCTTTTGTATTTGCCTTCATTTATATTATTTTTCTTCTTAGGACATCTTTCTAGAATATGACCAAATTCATTACAATTAAAATATATGATGGGTAAGTTAACTTGGTATTTTCCTTTTCCTCTATGAAATTTCCTAGCCAAAAGTGCTTTGAGTTCTTCTAGATCTTCATCATCTATTTACTCTTACTAGAAACATGTTTGACCTTTTTCTTTATCTTATCTTGAGGTTCTTTGAGTGTAAATTTAGTTTTGAAAGTAGAGTTAGTATTCTCAAATTTAAAACTATCAAAATTTGAAAGTTCAAAAGAGGTAAGTCTACCAACCAATCCTTCAAGGGTTAGATCACTACTAGGAGTGGACCTCAATTCTTGTATAGAATATTATAATAGAATAGATAGCTAGTAGGGTTCTTAATACTTTTGTGATCACAATTTCATCTTCAATATTTTCATTTGATCCTCTAATTGCATTTACAACATCTTTGATTCTTCTATACTACTAAACAATAGTTTCACCTTCTTTCATTTTCATATTATCAAATTTTCTTCTTATAATTTCTACCTTGGTTCTTAGCACATTCTTGTCTCCTCCATAGATTTTCTATAGAGAATAACACATTTCTTTAGCATTAGTACATGCTTTGATATCATCAAACTTATAATAGATTAGGGGAGATGCAAACTAAAAAATTGTCTGATTGTGTTCTTTCTTTTCTTTCAGTTGATGAGTAGTAGGGGATTCAATCACTTCCACGTATTCAATGGTCACCCTTGTCAATGCAATATTTCTAAGTCAACCAAGATGCAGCTTCATCAAACTTTTCCATTTAGGAAAGTTTTCCTTATGTAGATTAGGTACCTCCCTTCTATGCATCTTGATCTTTAGCTTTAAGTACCTTCAAATTGTATCCTAACAAGCACCAATCAAGACAGGGGGGCTAAATTAGTTATCCAAAGTAAAAATGTAAAAATAATTTTTTTAGTAATTAGAAAGTATATGCATGCATTCATCAAATATTTCAAACCTTTGTATGTTACTATCCTAGATCAAATAAACTTTACAAAAATGTAAACATGAGTCATCACAAATCTAATAACATAATGTTTACACAAGGATTTAGTGTAGAAACCCAATTTGAGAAAAACCACTAGTAACATGCTACCAATTTTCACTCTTCTAAGGTGAGATCTATGAGGATCCAACCCTGTTCAAGGATAAAATACACACTGTTAAAAGTGACCTTGATTAAGATATTTCAATCACATGGTTAGAAGTGATCCTTGTTAGAGGACTTTAGAAAATTCCATTAGAAACTCACTCAGTTAAAGGATTTACTCATGACTATTAGGTCAACCTTTATCCAAAGGAATTATCCAAACTGATACATTTTCTAAAAAATTGTTAGTGAATAGATTGTCCTCCAAGAAAATGCATGCAACTATAACTTTGATTTCCCAAGTGAGAGGACTAATCAACACCAATAGTTGGATAGGTTATCATTGGATTGATAACCTTCCTCTAAATTTTATCAAGTACAACTCCCCATGTGAGATGTTCAATGAATTAATTATGAATGCTTTTAAATAGAAAGCACAAAAGGATTTCAAGCATCTACCTGTAAACACAAAGTAGATGCAAAAACCTAAATAACTTCAAGAAAATAAGTAACAAATGACACAAAGTCCATTTGCATGTGGTGTTACAAAGACAATAAAGCCTAAGAAAGCAAAGGATCAAAGTTTTAAAGACACTTTGAAATCAAATATATATAGAAAGTCATGACATAAATGCATTTAGAGAAAATTGAAAGTCATACAAAGATAACAATCAGTGGAAAGAAAATTGCTTGGATTCAAAGTATTGGTATGAAACTATCTCCTAAGTCTCCCTCCTCTAAAAATGCAGAAATAACAAAGATCTCATTAAATCACTACCTTAAAAGGAAAACTAAATTTTCCCCCCCTGCATACATTCAAAATCAAAATATCCCCTATTTTCCAACACACAGTTCAAAAAATTAAACCAAAACTCTGCTCTTTCTCTCTTAGCAAATACAAAATAAAACTTTAGATAAAACTCCTCTATTCTACAGCCCAAAGTCTTCAACCCAGAAAAAGAAAGTGGAACCCCTTTACAATGAGAAAATCCTTGATAAATAATCTCCCTTTGTTTTGGTTTCCCAGCAGTTTCAATAATTGATTCTTGAAAAACTTTATGACTTCCCCCTTTATATCTATTATTATAAATCATTTTATATCTTCATGGATATAGAACTCCTATACATGTCAACATGTGGCATGAGATGTTAATGTTTAAAATAACTTTCTTTAAAAGATAGGTACCTCGTGTAATCTTGTCGAGTCACTTTTCACTTAATATTCATTGGACCTCCTAGGTTTGATTGCATTACAGGGCAACATGAAATAGCATTTTACCAACTTTATCTTTTGCCTTTTTATTAGCACCAAAACTCAATAACACTTTACAAGCATCTACGTGTCCCTGTCCAACAACTACATGAAATGGGGATTGGTGTATATTTCCCATTGAGGAATTAACTCCAACTTCTTTAACTAGCATACTAATTACATTTGCATGGCCATTACTTGATGCCAAGTATAGAGGTGTTGAACCACTATCATCATTTGTTTTCACATCTCTATCTATCTACGTTAACCATGAAGCTGAATTAATGTAGCTCCACATAGCTATATGATGTAATGGTGTGCAACCATAGCTATCTCTAGCATTGATACCTGCACCAAATATGGAATAAACTTGGTATATGCTCACCAATAGCTACTTGATAAAATGGTTGATGATCGCCACTATTTGTTGATGTTTTCTTACGAGATACCTATGACTCTCTATATTTTCCCACTTGACATGATTGAGGCTCAGGCATCCTAACTATATACTCATGGTCTTTGCCAGATGTCTTCACTTTCTTTGTTTTATTCAAGAAAACATGATCAGTTTGGTCTCAATAAGTAAGTCGATCCTTTATGTATTCATGATGAATGAACATATCTGGTACCATTAGCACTCATGGTAGAAGATAAGTGAAAAGTTTTTGATGGTGAAAATATGTATGTCAGCAATCTAAGATGCTAAATCACCCAATACATTTTTTTTTTGTGATGATTCCTATACTCTTCAAATTGAATTTGGGTTAAAACTTGTGATTTGAATGGTTCCCAATCATAACCACAAGCTATTTTTTTTATTCACCTTCTTGAGGCCATAGAATGAGGGATGGTTTTGGAGTTCACCTTGGATGTTGTTTGTAGTTGAATTCCATTTTTGGGGTGTGTGAGCATGAAAGCTTGACTTGAGCTTCTTTAATTGTAGAGAAAACATCATGTGGATCCTTTGTGCCACTGTCAAAAGTATTGGCTTGCACTTTACCAATGCTCATCTATATTTGGCTTTGATATCAGTTTTTGTGAGTTGTGTGGATGCATCTGCAATGTATCTACAACATAACTCTATCAGGATTTAACCACTGGTCGTGGGCACAAGCCACAGAGTCAATCATAGACTTGTGTAAGAAGAAATATCTCCTTCATTCTAATAGAATAACATCATATTTCTCCCATAATTGGTTTTTCATGCTTGGAATGGTGCCCATGCTACACATTAGGAATAATATCAAATAGCTCAAGAGCATCCTTTTACATCTTATAAGCTTATGCCTTTTTTGGTGGTCATGCTTTATAGAGCAATCTAAAAGTAGGTATTACACCTGATGCCTTTTTCTTATACTAACCCATGGCTCCACATATCCAAATGAGAGATCAACCTCTCTTTCATCGATCTCAAGCATAAGTTGTATTTATATACATTTCATCACCTTAGACCATGCAGCTTCACAATCAAACCAAATCATAAATAGCATCCCAATCTTTATGTTGTCATGTGGCTTTCTCACTTTTGTGGTATACTACCAAATAGTTTGATAGTATATAACATGTCATCCCATGTATATTTATAGTTGTGCCTCTTCTAAGGGAGACTTGAGCTCATGCTCTCCAATTTTGGGCATCATGACCAATACCCTTCATTAGCATTATATCAGATAGTTCACATACATACTGGCACATTCAGACTTTGTGCAAATGACTCATGATGGGCTATCAAGATTCTTTGAAATGTCTGAAGATCATTAACTATCTAAGCTTCTGAAAACAAGTTTGAATCTTGACTTTTGAATTAATCCTTAAAATATAAACTGGATTTAGGTATCAAACTAAACATTGATTTTGAATTTTTCTGAGTCAATTGGTCTACACTTTTACAATTTAATCTTGGATTAGTGATTTTGACCTTCAAAACTTGAAATAGCCCCAAACTTGAACTTGCAAATGGCATTTTTGAAATGACCACGGATTCACTACATTCAAACCACAACATTGTGTCACCTCTAGCATATATGATAACCTTTCTCAAACTTATACTCTCTATGCTCCAATTGTTATTTTTAATGGATCTCCATCAAAGATTGGCATGTGTTGTCCTATACCTGGAATCTGGACCATTAAATTTGTATTTTGAATCACTGGACTATATTGAACCTTGATTTTGAATTTTGATATTAAACTTTGAACTTGTCAAACCTTTACTCTCAAATTGATTCATATCTCCAACCTTTGAGCTTCAAATTCTACCTTGAACATTTTGAATGATGACTAGCTTAATAAACCCTGAAGCATGAACTTGAACCAGTGACTTCAAACTTCATACCTTCCAACTGGGAGCTACTTTTGTGGTGTTGAACATGAGAATTTGAATCATCACACTCTGAACCCTTAGGACCATTCTAAATTTTGCTTGTGTTGAACCTAGAGAATAGGTCATTTGAACCACTGAACCACTTTGAACTACTTTAACTGAGGATCAAAGTGGTTAGAAAACATGGATCACAAGTTTTAAAACCATGTACATATTGGTACTAATAGGGGCTCTAGCTGTGGGACTGATTTTGATGCAAAATCAAAGAACTCCAGCAATCTTTGGCCAAAGATGAGTGCCTTATCCATGGGCAATAGAGTCAGCAAGGAAAGAAGGTTGGGAGCTACTTGTAGAGAGGGCAGAGGGGAGTAGGGCAAAGCAAATAAAACCAAAAAAAAACTCCTAGACTACTAGTAAGCATGAAGCTTGCACATTATTCCTTGAACTACCACTATGCACAAAAAAAACTTATTTACAATATTTAAAAAGGTAGGAATAGGACCTACCATGAAATCAAAGAAAGAAAAGAAACATGTGAAACCATTTACCAGCTAGGAGAAGTAGGAGCCTTTCTGCAAGAACAAACCATGTCTTAATAGAGGGGCTCCAAACCACTACCTTCTGGTGATCTCTTTAATGCTAAACCTCTAACTGACAGTGTATATGTGTGTGTGTGTGTGTGTGTGTGTGTGTGTGTGTGTGTGTGTGTGTGTGTGTGTGTGTGTGTGTGTGTGTGTGTGTGTGTGTGTGTGTGTGTGTGTGTGTGTGTGTGCATGTGTGCATGTGTTTGCTTCTGTGTTGATCCAACACTCTTTTTCAAACAGCCATAACTCATCATAATACTCTCCTTCACTTGATAATTCATCTTTCACATTCACCAGTTTAGATTCCACTTCAAGCTAAAAAACATAAACTATAAAAACCTTACCAAAAGATGATGTGCAATACCCTAAAATGCTATCACGAAGATTCAATTCTTGCACATGGTCATGATCAACTTACAGCCATAGAGATGCCTCATTCAACATGGGATCAACCCTTGGATGTATTTTTTCTCCATTTCTTTCAAGGAAATGGCTATCATTAAACATGCCACAAATTCCATCCTTCTCTCGTTCCAAAATGCCATCACATGTTTAAGCATTTCTCCCACAATCCAAATCAGTAAAACTATGCATAGATGGATGAAAAGAAAGATTATGAATAAATACTTCATTCTCAATGTGATTTGAACAAACACCTGAGAAATTATCAAAGAAATGATGTGGCTTGAGTGATGACAAGAATGTGTCTATGATTCCTTCTTCCTCATTAAGTGGATTTTCTTTCAACATCTCAGCTGAATCACCACTAGATTGGAAGTCAGTTTCATATTTCTTTGTCTCAACAACAAATCTAGCAGGATTGTCTTCATCTAAAGGCATCTTTGCCTCATCTCTATGAAGAATTGAATCACCATTAAAAGAGTTGGTTTGAGAGAGGCCATCTGGCTGAAAAGATAATAAGAATTCGTCAATGATTTCTCCTTCTTAATCAAGTGCTATTCCTTTCCATGCTTTAGCTGGGTAGTTTATAAACTGAGTATTAATTTCAGCATCCTTATCATGAGAAAGAAGCTTTTCTTCATGCACTTTCACCTTGTCATAGTTACATATTTCATCATCAAACTAAACAAATCTTTGTACAGGATGATTATTGGTTTTCAAGCATGAGGAATCATCTTCATTTTTCATGAAAGTGGGAAGTTCATTTTCAGGCTACATATTATTTTGAATTCTTTCATCAAGAAAACTTTTCAAAGAAAGATGATTAATATCAAAGGTGAAAGATTGAAATTCTGGAGGCAAGTTGTCTACTTTCTCACCAATAGGAACTTTTGAAATGTAATGACTATCAATTTTCTCAAAACTGAAACTTTCAAGATGTGGAGAAAAAGATTTAGATGCACCTCCATTAAAATCAGCATTACCTATAAGGTTTGCTGCCGCAACATCTTCAAAATGAAAGGATTCAAGGATAAGATCTTTTTCAGCATTCACCCTTTCTCCATTGTTGGCACATATATTCTCATCCATCAAAACTAGATTGACATGAGGCTAGAGTAACTCTGGCTATACTTCTTGGTCATTCATCACAATGATATTGAGATTCATGGGTGAGACTAAGATAACGGGAGGTTCATCATCATCTACCTCCAAATGCTTCTTCAACCAAGCCACTTTCTCTTCAAGATTTTGCAAGTCTTTCAACTTGTGAAATCTTTTGCAAAGGCCTTTCCAAAGAAGCCAAGATCTTGCATCATCTTCAAAGCTCATATTCTTCTAAATACCCTTGGAAATACTTTCTTTGAATTTTTCCACAAAGTCACATAACACTTTATCATCAATTTGACAAAGTTCCAGGAGAGAAGGGTTTGGCCTTGGTTTTTAATGACTTTTATATCTAGTATGATCTTTGTATAGAGTCACCAATCTCTTGCATATGGAGATAATTATGAAAATTAGCAAAAAAATGTTAGGCACTTAAATCTACTATTCTTTCCCTGGTAGAGTCACAAAAAATCTATTAGTGAACAAATTGTCCTCCAAGAAAATGCATGCAACTATAACTCTAAATGCCCAAGTGAGAGGACTAATCAACACCAAAAATTGGATAGTTTATCATTGGATTGATAACCTTCCTCTAAATTTTATTAGGTATAGCTCCTTGTGTGAGATATTCAATGAATTAATTATGAATTCTTTTAACTAGAAAGCACAAAAGGATTTCAAGTATCTACCTATAAACACAAAGTAGATGCGGAAAGCTAAATGACTTCAAGAAAATAAGTAACAAATGACACAAAGTCCATTTGCATGCGGTGTTACAAAGAGAATAAATCCTAAGAAAGAAAAGGATTAGAGTTTTAAAGACACTTTGAAATCAAATATATTTAGAATGTCATGACATAAATGCATTTAGAGAAAACTAAAAGTCATACAAAGATAACGATCAATGGAAAGAAAATTGCTTGAATTCAAAGTTCTAGTATGCAACTATCTCCTAAGTCTCCCTCCTCTAAAAATATAGAAATAACAAAGATCTCATTACATTATGCATCTAAATCACTAACTAAAAAGGAAAACTAAATTCCCTCCCCCTACATACAATCAAAATCAAAATATCCCACGTTTTCCAACACATAGTTCAGAAAATTAAACCAAAAATTTTCTCTTTCTCTCTTAGTAAATACAAAATAAAACTTTAGATAAAACTCCTTTGTTCTACAACCCAAATTCTTCAACCTAGAAAAGAAAGTGGAACCCCTTTGCAATGAGTAAATCCTTGATAAATAATCTCCCTTGACTATTTCAGTTTCCTAGTAGTTTCAATAACTAATTTTTGAAAAACTTTATGACTTCCCCCTTTATATCTATTATTATAAATCATTTTATATCTTTGTGGATATAGAACTCCTATATATGTCAACAAGTGGCATGAGATTTTAATGTTTAAAATAACTTTCTTTGAAAGATAGGTACCCCACATAATCTTGTAGAGTCACTTTTCACTTAATATTCATTGGACCTCCTAGGTTTGATTGCATGATAGGGCAACATGAAATGGCATTTTACCAACTTTATCTTTTTCCTTTTTATTAGCACCAAAAATCAATAACACTTTACAAGCATCTATGTGTCCTTGTCCAGCAACTACATGAAGTGGGGATTAATGTATATTTTCCATTGAGGAATTAACTCCAACTTCTTTGACTAGAATACCAATTATATTTGCATGACCATTACTTGATGTCGAGTATAGAGGTGTTGAAACACTATCATCCTTTTTTTGCACATCTCTTCCTATCTAGGTTAACCATGAAACTGAATCAATGTGGCTTCCCTTAGTTGCACAATGTAATGGTGTGCAACCATAGCTATCTCTAGAATTAGTATCTACACCAAATATTGAATAAACCTAGTATATGCCCACTGATAGCTACTTCATAAATTGTTTTATGATCACCACTAATTGTTGATGTTTTCTTAGGATATACCTTGAACTCTCCATATTTTCCCACTTGATAGGATTGATGCTCAAGCATCTTGACTATATACTCATGGTCTTTGTTGGATATCTTCACTTTCTTTCTTTTATTCAAGAAAACCTGATTAGTTTGGTCTTAATAAGTAACTCAATCCTTTATGTTAGAAGATAGGTGAAAATTTTTTGATGGTGAAAATCTATATGTCAACAATCTAAGATGATGAATCACCTAATGCATGTTATTTTGTGATGATTCCTATACTCTTCAAATTGAGTTTAGGTTGAAACTTGTGATTTGAATGGTTCCTGATTGTAACCACAGGCTATTCTTTTTCATTCACCTTCCCAAGGCCATAGAATGAGGCACAAGTTTGGAATTCACCTTTGATGTTATTTGTAGTTGAATTCCATTTTTTGGGTGTGTAAGCATGAAAGCTTGACCCAAGCTTCTTTAATTGTAGAGAAAAAAAGTATTTCAAAGAAATCATAGCCATAGAGTTGATCATGGACTTGTCTAAGAAGAAATATCTCCTCCATTCTAATAGAATAAAATCAAATTTCTCTCATTATCAATTTTTCATGCTTGGAATGCTGCCCATGTTGCACTTTAGGCATAATATAAAATAGCTTGAGAGCATCCTTTTACATCTTATAAGCTTATGCCTTTGTTGGTGGTCATGCTTTATAGAGCAATCTAAAAGTAGGTATTACACTCGATGCCTTTGTCTTATACTGGCCCATGGCTCCACATATCTAAATGAGAGATCAACCTCTCTTTCATCAAGCTCAAGAATAAGTTGTATTTATATACATTTCATCACCTCAGACCATGCAGCTTCATAGTTGAACCAAATCATAAAGAGCATCCCAATCTTTATGTTACCATGCAACTTTCTCACTTTTGGGGTATACTACCAAATAGTTTGATGGTATATAATGTGCCATCCCATGCATATGTATAGCTATGCCTCTTCTCAAGGAGACCCAGGCTCATGCTCTCCATTTGTGGGTTTCCTGACCAATACCCTTTATCAGCATTATGTCAAATAGTTCACATACATACTGGCACATTTAGACTCTGTGCAAATGATTCATGATGGACTGTCAAGATTCTTTGAAATGTCTGAAGATAATTAATTGTATGAGCTTCTAAAAACAAGTTTTAATCTTGACTTTTGAATTAATCCTTAAAGTTGAAATTGGATTCAGGTATCGAACTAAACATTGATTGTAAACTTTTTTGAGTCAATTGGTCTGGACTTTTACAATTGAATCTTGGATTAGTGATTTTGAGCTTCAAAACTTGAAATAGCCCTAAACTTGAACTTGCAAACTACATTTTTGAAATGACCATGGATTCACTACATTCAAACCACAACATTGTGTCACCTCTGTCATATATGATAACCTTTCTCAAACTTATACTCTTCATGCTCCAATTGTTATTTTTAATGGATCTACATCAGACATTGGCATGTGTTGTCCTGAACCTAGAATCTAGACCATTAAATCTATATTTTGAATCACTAAACTATAGTGAACCTTGATTCTGAATCTATATATTAAACTCTAAAGTTGTCAAACCTTTACTCTCAAACTAATTCATATCTTCAACCTTTGAGCTTTGAATTCTAGCTTGAACACTATGAATGATGATTGGCTAAGTAAACCCTAAGCATGAACTCGAATCTATGACTTCAAACTTCATACCTTCCAGCTGGGAGCTACTTTTTTGGTGTTGAACTTTGAGAATTTGAATCATCACACTTTGAACCCTTAGGACCATTTTAAATTTTGCTTGTGTTGAACCTAGAGAATAGGTCATTTGAACCACTGAACCACTTTGAACTACTTTGAACTGAGGGTCAAAGTGGTTCAAAAACATAGATCACAAGTTTTAAAACCATGTACATATTGGGTACTAAAAAAAGTAATAGTAAGACTTGATCTAATCACAAAATAACTCACTTGTAAATTTCAGATCTTTCATTTAGCTCTCCATTCTTCCTAGCATTTATTCCCCTTAATCTCTACTTGCTTTTCCACCCTTCAATCCTTCACCTCCTTAAGTCTTATTTCTTATTTTAGAATATATAGTCCACCAATATAATTGAGAGGGGTGGAGGTGAATCAATTATCCAACTATAACCACAATTATCAACCTTAAACAAACTTAACCATATGAATAATATAATTAGAACCCATAACAAGATAGTCATGCAAAATGACACTAGATATGCTAACTAGGGAAACCCTTTATCAAAGTGAAAACCTTAGTGGGGATGGTACACGCAAGATGATGTACTAATAAAAAGTTCCTTATTAAAGGATAAACCTTGATTGGAGTCTATAAATATATCCAATACATAGCAGTCCATATTAGGAGACTTTGAATCCATTCTAGGAGATTCCAAACTTGTTAGGAGTTGTGCCAACCCTATTAGGATTTGTGGAAGGCAAATGGACCCACTATCCAAAAAAAATTAGGGAAAGACCAATGAACACATTGTCCAAATGATCTTCATATTATTCTTTGCAAAAAAATAGAATTGAACTATATTGCTCCTTCCTTTTTCTTTTTCATATCAACTAGAATTTTTCTCCTTCTGATCTTTTAACCAAGTCAAAAAAACTCACATCAAAGAATCCCTTTGATTTCTTATATGCATCTATGAAGCACTATTCTTCTTTTTTCACTGCACACTTCATACAATCATCGCAACTTATTATAAAGAAAACATCTTTTCTTTATACCATATCTTTAAAATAATTCCTTGAGTCAGCCTTGAGGCTTTCCTAGTTAATTATAATAAGATAGTTAATTAATTCTCAATTACAATAGCACAGTCAGCTCACATTCTATATAAAAATTTATACATGTGACACTTGGTCTTGAGCACTCATTGACATCACCAAAAGATTGTCCTCTATTAGCATCTAACCATACATCTATTTATTACATCTTAGATGAAAGATAAAAAACAAACATCAAGAACTACATTTTGAGTCCTTTGTCTCTATGTTACTCTCTATAAACCAAACATATCTTTTGTACATCCTTGATTTAGACTCTACACACTGAACCTTAGCATTAGGACATAACCTAGAACATGCATGTAGGTGTGCATCACTAGAAAATCAAGATATTATTCATAGAAAAAAGATCTCTATTAGTTACCATAGAAATCTTCATAGACTTACTAATATGTTGACATCAATGACAAACATAGTCATGAATGCAATATGTCAATATTCTGTAATGCTACACTAAATTTTATTTTAGGGTAAAGGTTATGGAAAATGTGATCTACCAGGGTTTGTATGGCTTCCATCTGAGTCCTCACTAATTTTTAGCTTATCATACTAAACTTACTACTTAGCCAAACAATGGAATCAAAAACCCAAAGCAATGGTCTACTTAATTTAGGATTGGACACCTAAAATGATTCCTAATGCACTATTTAGTCTCATTTAATTATTGACCAGAGATGTAAACTTGGAATGGTGTTTGGAAAGTATATGCCTCAAACATCCTCTTCTAAGCCTATTTAAGGAATTCAAATAATTATGCTTGAGGAAAAATGAAATAAAACTTATAAGAAAATGTATTCTAATCAAAGTAGGAAATTAACGTTAGGAACTACTCCAACTAATTGTGTTGCTACTAATTCTGATATCAATGGTTGTAAGAACAGTAAAGTTATACAACATATAAATGAATAGGAAATGAACTCTACACTAAAAAAGAAATTCACTCATCAAGTGGGCCCCCTTAAATGAGTGAATGGAAAGTAAAATCAAGATGAAAGTTGCAAACTTGAACTAAAAATGATTACACTTGATTGAAATAGTATGAAAGAGTTCTATATTAAAAACCAATTTTGTTCAACTAACTCAAAAAGAGTCACAATAGTCGATTATTTAAAAGGAAAGTACTACTAACTTCCTAAACCTATGATCACTTCATAATGAGGATAGATTACAAATCATATATTTCATATCAAAGACACTAGTGACCATGAACAATCCCAGAATATAGCACACATTAAATCTATCTGTTGTATGCAACATGAAGCATTGACTTGTTTTGCAAAAATTTTGCAATCATGGTTGGCTTTGATGAATCTCACGCTAGTATGTCAGTCCTTGAATATCCATATTCAACTCCTATAGGATAATTAATGCACACAAATCCAACCATATACATATATATCCACATCATCAATATTAGGAAAAGGTGTTGATCTTAATTATCACTCTTGCAAACCTATGGCTATAGGAGGTAACTACCCAAACCATAGCTTAGGAGATAAAACATCCATTAACATGTATAACAATTATATTCACCATTCTTTCCCATTAAATTAAGTAGATATTATGCCTTTAGAGATATCCACATTCCATCTTATGTTCACACACACACACACACACACATATAATCATATACATAGAAACCATAAGTTCATATGCTTAAAACCATAAATGTATGTCTATGTGCACTAAAATGTCTTAGAAAGAGGATAAAAATTAGTGAGAAAGATGGCTAATTTAGGATCCCATCATTCCCCCCAATTTAACTATTGTTGCCCCCTAGTAATCATAAAATTTTGAACTTTGGCACAAATGCTCAAATCACTAGTTGTTCTCTACCCTAGCTCATCATGAATATAATCAAAGTATCCATAAGGCTCTTTGAGTCTTTACCAATGGTAGACTTCAAAGGCCATTTCATAATCTGTTACACTATCATTCATTGCTAGCAATGTCTAAAGGAAGAGTGGAGGCTAAAACCTTAATGGAACCCAATGATTGAGTGTCCTTCCCAACATAGTATACCATGGAACTCTCCTTGTGGAAAGGGTTAGATTTTGAGGTGAGTGAGGTTCCATTCTCTTTAGAGCCTTTGACATCCTTATCCACCTCTTCTTGGAGGTGTTAATTGTTGTAGCAAGGTCCCTAGAGGAATGTTGGTCCCAATCTACAAAGGCTTGTTCTCTCACTGGATAGATCTTATTGGCTTCACTAGTGTTTGACCTACGATAGAGATCAAGTCAAAATATGTTCTTCTAGAGTACTGTACCTCTAGCCTCATCATTAAATTAATTGACATTTCTTTCTCCCTATTTGGTGTAGCCTAGTGTTCATGACTTATCTCATTCTACATCCATGACATACCTACTTTGAGTTGTACATCTCCTACATAGAGGAGTGAATTCTACTTTGTGTCATCAAGAACTACCAAGTTATGCAAGTACAATTCACATAATAGATTCTTCAAAGTCATTGGGATAGACTAAAATACATAGTAAAAAATATGGGAAGTTAATATGGATGATTAAAGCCTTATACAATCCTTGTTAATTTGAAATTAACAAGTTGCTCTTGAATTAATATTGCATACATTGGTGAGGGTGATCTGCATTTTGTCAATTATGGAATTAGCCCAGTAATCTGATCAATTCTTCATTTCAATACCTCAATCTCATATAATTTCTACTCCAGTTGAGAATTTTTCTCATAAATGACTCATTTCAATATTTCTTTTTCTAAATTCCATTGTCTCTTTTACCATAACAACTGTTGGTACAAACTTATTCCTACTACAAGAGATGTAGACAAATTTAGTGGGGGTAAATGTTCCTAATTGAGTATGTCTACCCATCTAGAGGGAAAGAGAGGTATTTTAACTATTTCTTTAGATGTAGAGGACTTATCCTTCTACACAACAATTATCTTGATCAAATTGATTTCTTCATTGACATCATCTGCCACCTTAGCGAGTGTTTCCAACTTTCCCTAAAAAACTTGCTGGGGTACTTCTTCAAAAAAATTAGTTCCAAAGTTACGAATTTCTTCTATGTCTTCAAAGTCCTTAGGGTTTTGATCACTATCTATTAGTATATAGTTAACCCTAGGGCTAACCTCTATTTATGGAATCTACTCTCTCACTATTGTGTCACTAGTTGTAGGTTGATTATTAAATTCCTCAGAAGAGGGATTGCTCAAAGGTTCATTTTCTATAGATTCAGAAGAATCAATGTTAAAAATAGGAATAGATGCTTCAACATCTTTCTTAGAAATTCTTTTACTTCTCCTCATAGGGGGTGTGGATGAGCTTGAAGAACTCTTCCATTTCTCTTTCTTTTTAATGACCACCTCCTCTACCACTACTTCGTGAGGTTTTTCAGCATTCTCTTCCCTAGGGTTCTTAGAATTATCTTTAGAAGGAAATTTAGGATTCTCTTCTCTAGGGGAATGTAGGTTTTCTTCCATATTATTAGTGTTATCAGCAAGCTAAGGTTCTAATGTTTCCTCTTCTGGTTCCATTATTTCACCCTTACCCCTCCTAGATGCAGACCTTGAAATTCTAGATAGTGAAGCTTTTGAAATATTAGAAGCTTCCACACTTTTTTTTTTCTTCCTCTAAGAAATAGAGGATTTAGAATTGGAAAATTTTTTTCTAGGTAACCTATAAATGGAAGGAGGGGCTTCTTGATCATTCTCAACTCTTTGAACAATTTTATGAACCTCAAAAGATGTTTTTTCTCTCCTACCAACATCATGACCTCTAGGGCTAACTATTCTAGGTTCAACCTCATTCATCTGCAAAAATTCTTCCCATGTCCTAACCTTGTGTCTATTCAATTCCCTTTCCACCATTAATTTTATTAAGCAATGGTGTGAAATAGATTAGTTGCTTCCTAACTAGACTAACAAAGACTATTTTTTCACAATGTTAAATAAGAAGCTAGGAAAATTTATTGGTCAATCATCATGGTGAAGTTGACTAAGAATTTTGAAGTGCAAAGCATGTAGGTATTTTTAGTCTCCCTTGCAAGTGAAGCATTGAATAAGAAATGTGTGATCAGCTAAATGAACTCTAGGGGAAGAGATAATCACCTAGTTACTTGCTTCTTGTCAATATCCAACTAAGGATCACCATGCAAAGTGAACTATGATCTTGCTAATTATAGGTCAAAATATTTCACCCATGGTTCACCTTCCTAAGGCAACCCTATCACCTCAGCAACGACATCTTTTCTAAACTCAATTTTCAAACCTTTGACTTTTGCAACCCTATCTTTTAAGGTGGACATAAATTATAGAGCAACTTCCTTGTTAAACCCTTTAAGGCTTAAACAATAGTCCAACCACCCTCTCCTTCTAAACATTTCACAAGTGGGTGCTTTATTTAACAAAACTATGTGGTCCACTGGTTCATGCCTTTGAATTTCACCTCCCATTTCTTCTCTTAGACAAATTTCTAACTTGCAAAACACAATTCTTGTAGAATTCAATGATGGAAAGTCATAGACTTCAATGCATTACAAAACAAAATGCTATAGAAGAAACTAGTGTACAAACTGCAACTTGATTCATAAAATTAAAGATTTGTTTGTGCAAAATCTAATGGTATGAGTTTTACATAACATCTCATAAAATCTTACACATGCCAAGGCTACCACCCTAAACACATTAGAGCACATCATTAAAAGTTGAGATCATCTTTTAATATCTTTAATTCATTTTGATTATGATGATGCAATTATAAAAGGACAAATCATCACATCATGTTGTAGACAAATTTTGAAAATAGAATAGTTCCCTCCCAACTAAGTAATGTCTTAGGTCCCACCAAGCCAGGTTAAGCAAGAGTGAAAAATTAAAATGATACAAAATCCTAAAAATTAATGAATAGAAATTATATATATATATATATATATATATATATATATATATATATATATATATATATATATATATATATATGAGTATATGTGGCACTAACCTAGAGGGGCTTCAGGAAGAGTTGTCCAAAAAAATTGCACCTACATATGTGAAGTGATGGGATGGGTTGGATGGGTGGAAAAGAGAGAAGGTGAGATGAAAAATTATTACAAAGAAAGTATTCCATGAAATATGAAATATTTATTATGTTGGTCCTGAATGGAATCAGGAATCAATAGAATCATATGTGGAAGACCTAGATTCATTAGCTATAGGAACTGTTACTTCAAGTATGCTCTAGAATTGCTTAAGGAACTCATCACGGCTTATACGTTTGTGGTAAAGTTTCTGACGATGCTCATTGATGAGTAACTTGAATTGAACAAGATCCATTGTTGAAATTTTTATAGCTCCATTGTCCAATACTGATATAATCGCATAAGGCCCAAGCCATCTAGTATGAAATTTGCTAGGTGTATGTTGGTATTGTGAATCATATAACAGTGCCCAATCTCTAAAAAAAAAATCTTATCATGCCACTTTTTCCATTCTTGTTGTATCAACTCTATATTATGTAGACAAGATTTCCTATATTCATCCAATCCATTTAATTGCAATAATCAATCTTTTTGTGCTTTGGTGATAGCTATATCTAGATCTAAAGCAGTGTGAAGTGTTTTATGTTGGAACTCTATTGGCATATAGGTAGATTCTCCATATACCAACTTGAAAGGAGTAAACCATGTGGTGGTTTTCCATGTGGTACAGTAACCCCATATGACTTTAGGAAGGTGAATAGCCTAATCCTTTTTATGCACAAACACTATTTTAGTGAGAAAAGATTCTATCTCTCAGTTTGTAATTGTAGTGCCTCTCCCGTTTGACTTCTGTAAGTCATCCTAATGGATGCAACCTTGCTGATCTTTTGTTGTGATGGGATCATGATTGTGACCCTGAGTGGTCTACACCGTTGAGGTGTTTGGATTTATGTTTTTATATCAGTTGCTTTGTTTATACTTTTGACTGATCTATGAGATTATGTTGTGATTTTGGTTCATTGAGGTTTGTGCCAGTGGTTACCAAGACCAATTTGGTATCATGAGGTTGTTCTGTGATTACCTTGAGATGTGTGCAGAGATTGCACTATGTACTTTTTACCATGCTACACTGGACTAGGTTCCTTTAGCAGTGGTTAGTCATGTTTATGACTGTGTTTACTTATGTGCTTTAAGTGTCTTTTTAATGCAGAGTAAACAATCATTATTAAATTCTTAAGTAATTTTAAATGGATTGTTCATGTTGGATTATTTGGTTATGTGCTACGGACATTACCTTATTATATTTCTGATTAGAGAGATAATTGTTACTCATGTTATGTTTACATTTGAGAGGGCCCGAGGGTCGGATGTTACACTTTGATTTCAGTATCATAGATTTTAGACTACTATGTTGTTCAGTTAATCTTATTGCATGATGATGCCATTTTGAGATGACAGTGTGTTTTATGATGATATATGGTTATCTGGTATTTGGACATACCTCTGATTTTGTTATGTAATGGAATTAATGCTTTGGTTATTTACTTCATTCCTGTGTTGTTATGCTTTATGCGAACGTAAGTGATGTAAATAGATTATTTTAATATAATTAAATAAATGGTTAAATTAGGTGATTTAATGCATTATTGCTTCGGCTATGTTATTATATGCAATTGCACTTGATCGTGTTGTTTAGTGTGTAAGATTTATATCCCTGGCAGTGGCACATGGAGTTAGTGATTCATCCTTTCATATTTTACCAATGTCATCCTAGTATGGTCAACGTAAACTTAATTAAAGTGTTTAAATTAAACCTTTTGGTGATTATTAAATCCAAACTCATTTGCATTATGTGATTAGACTAGTAAGTGTGTCTGTGCATTTAGAGGTTCGCATTGTCATGAAAGTTATAAAGGAGATTTATGTGTTTTTGGGTTTTCAGGCTTTTTAATTGATTTATTTTAATTTCTGGCAGCTTTTCCATACATGAATTCCTATTTATAAGAATAGTCTATTTTCATTTGGGTTGATTCGGGGTTTAACTAGGTTGGCTGGTTATTTGCCCTAATCGATTATTCACTCAAAAAGTGAATAAGTATCCAAAGAGGAATTTAATTCCTCACTTCTCACTTTCAAATTGGAAAGATGGAGAGTAAAACCCAAAATTCGCTTCCTAAGGATTTACTATTTTGTTCCTTGTGGGAACTACAAGCATGGGATCATTGCGAGGTTGGGCTCATTGGATCCAGCTTAGGGAAACCTTGGATTGCTGCAATTTTCAACTACTTGTGCGAGATATTTATTTTATGGTTCACATTCCTGTTTTGCCCTTTTGGCTATGAGGTAGGGCTTTCCTTTTTTACTATTTCTGCTCTATTTTAGCTTCTATTTTTGGTAGTTGTTTGTTTGGAGGCTAAGAACTAGTGTTCCCCTCCATTTCTGTATGTTAGTTCTACCCAGTTGGGTGGGTATGAACATTTTTCTATTTTTTGGGATAACGGTCTGGGATTTTGCACCGTTATGGTCTCCATTTTTGCATACGATGTCTATTTTCATTTATTTTTGGATTTTTGGGGTTTTTGAACCCAAAGGCCAAATGGGTTTTAATTTTGAATTTTTTTTGAAAATTTGGGGTTTTTACCTCATTTTGCATATCGTCCTATTTTCTTGGGTTTTCTTAGCACAATCTGGGTCGTGGAATTGGATGATCCATTTCGACATCAGTCAAACCACTTCTACACTTTTATGTTGCATTGGGATGCATGTTGCATCTGTACTCCCAACATTCTATTCGGTTGAGTGATTTTATACCTAATGTTATTGTTTCTTTTAGACCTTTGCTTTTGTTTCATGAGTGCTAGGATTCGTGTAGAATCCATACTCTCGGATTGAGGCCAGTTGAGTAATTCTATGATCTATGGTTTATTGGCTTTGGGATTCAAGTAGAATCCATCCTTCCCGTGTTGCTTTCAATTGGGTGTTTTCTTTGCATTGTGTTCTCATTCATGTCCTTGTGTTGTGATCTTCATGATGGTGGTGCACCACACATGAGTACGTGCACGTACATTTTTCGGGTGACTTGCGAGGCCCAATCTTCTATGGTATTGCCAGAAGTTATGATCATTGGGGTTGTGATGGGAGTATGCATGTCCACGGGCACTTGTCGTAGGATGAGCATGGGTAGGGTAGGGTAGCATATGGAGGGGGCTTCTATCTCACAGCCCGGTGATCATGACGCCATGGGTATGGCTGAGAGGAGCTTGATTAAGTGATAACTAAAGAAAATGCATGACTGGTAATAAAACTTAAGATAATAAAACTTCGTGTGATGGTCCCAAGGGAGTACCTCGAGAGGGAAGTACCTTGCGAATGTTTCCACACATGATCTAAGCTTGGGCTTTTTGATGCCAAGTGACTGTCCATGATGTTAGTCCCTACATAGTAGCCTATTGAGTGTCTGACTAGGACCTATACTCCTTGCATTGTCTTAGGTTCTTGGTTGCAGCCATCATACTGTCTGGCGTGAGTGTTAGCCTTGGATGTTGTGCTTTTTGTATGTTTGTGGTTGGATCTTTATCTACATCAGCATGGTGGGTGTGGACCTATAGGTGCCACATGGTTGGGAGGCATAGCTACCTTCACCACTGCTAGGTATCGGTGTATAGAGATGATCTTTGTCCTAGTGCGACCGTTGCTGGATGTCTTCACTTGATACTTCAAGTTTCAAAGTATGCTTCCTTGTGATTTGTGCTTTCATTGGGATGCTTGTATATCATGTTTAGATGATGTTAGTTTATTTGATGCATTCCCTTATCATGATGTTTAACATGTGATTAGATGATGTTATTTGATTTAGTAGTATATATGTTTCTTACTATTGTTTAGCATGTGATAGGTGATGTTATCTATTGTAGGATTATCTTATGCTTTTCTACTGGCATGTTAGATTTCCTTATGCTTATAGTGTTGCATGTTTTTAGTAGTGACATCCCTATTATGACAGTATCGATGATCTGGTCGGTGGCTTAGGATGTTATGCATGGGGGATGGCTAGGACCCATGATTGTCTTATGATGCTATTGAGGGTTGGGAGGAATTGTGCACTTACTTTGGTTGTTCAATTCATTGCGATGTTTATTTTAGTGTGTTCTTTGCTGTTGTAGTTTAGATGGATAGATGTTCTTCTTTCTATGTTGTTCTTGCACTCGAGTGTTCATTCCTCGAGCCTTTGTGGATCCGATACTCCCTGGTGTGGAGGTTTTTTGCTCTCTTTTTTGTCCTTTTTTCTTTTGGGAGCATTTTTGTGTCTCTATAGGCAACATTTTGTCAGCATTGTGCGACATAAAAATGTATCACATACCCATACAAAATGTGCCATACGATATTGTAAAGTATCACACGCCTTCTTAAGAAATGTCATATTATACTAGAATAGTGTCACATGCCTTCTTGAGAAGTGTCACATGATCCCGTAAAGTATCGCATGCCTTCTTGAGAAATGTTGTACGACACTAGAAGAGTGTCGCATGCCTTAAGGAGAAGTGTCGCCCTCCCTTAGTAAAAAGTGTTGCACAATTTTTGTAAAAATCCTACACGTGCCATCAGCAGGCACTTTTCTTCATGATCCAAACTTTCTGAGAGTTTTTTTCGATACCCTTTTGGGCGTTCCTCGACCCTATGTTGTTGCATTTTGTATTCTGTCGATTTCTTTTGAAATCCAATTTTTTTGTTTTTGTTTTAGTCTCTTGGGGTTTAAAATATATTGTTTAAGTATAAGTTGAGATATATTTTAATATATGTGACGAATCTTTTGAGATAGGTTTCAGACCACTCGGAGATAAGTTATGGATTCTCAGAAATTTTAGGGCTTCAGAAATCCAGACTTAGCCAATTTTTAGGGCTTCAGGATTTCAAGCTTAACCAAATTTCAGGTTTCTGCATTTTACCCCAGCTTGGTGTTTTGTTGATGAGTGGTTGTTTCTTGTGCCCTCATCATGTGCTTTGTCATTTTTGGCTTTGTTTGGGTGTGTTAGTTTGGTAGTGGCATTTGGAGATTTTTTGGTTGTCGGGATTGTGGTGAAGTCTTTTGTTGCGATCTTTGTGATCCCTATATGATGTTGTCCTGTGCATTCATACTTGTAAAAAAAAAATTATTGGCTTGTATTTCATCCTTGTTTCCAAGGATCTCCAAGCGGGGCATTACATCTGGTATCAGATCCCATGTTCAAACATCGGGATCTTTGTGTTTATGTTGCCCATGTAGTTGTTGCTGCGTTGGTTGAGTGCGAGTGTCTTGGTGAGAACTCGTGATCTTTGTTGCTTTGGTATCTACTCATGATGGATTTGTGTGTCTAGTAGATGTGACTAGAGTAGTGTGTGGAGAAGGAAGTGAGTCTTACTGGATTTGTAGGTGGGATCGATGTGCCTTGTTTGGTCGGTTGCTTGTGTAACCCTTTTTGGATGGAACCACCGATTGGTGTCCATGTGTTGGCTTTGAGTGCTACTTTTTGTTTCTCCTTGTAGAGTAAGGTGCATTTTTTCCCTATTCTCTCCTTATTGTAAGTAAATGAATGAATCTTATTTGTGATTATTTATTTTGTTGATTATAAGAATAAACTGGTTCCTTTCATTGAAAATGATTGTTTATTGTGAATCATTGCAAAGTAGTAGTTTTGCATTATATCCTTGGGTTAATGACTTAAGTCCCCAATCTGTCTACTTCTAAGCCTATGGAAATTTGTATTAGATAGATGAATATCTAAATGTTGTATTGCATGGAAATTATTGTTGTCTGCATATGCATGAGATTACTGATGGGCTATTGCTCAATGTGTGTGAGTGTGTTCTCTAACGATGCTAGGATGATGTATTCCTTAGCATTGTGTGGTGATTTATCCCTCTTGTGTGATTGTACTCAGTCATCACCTGTAATGTGATTTGTTTGATGTCTTATTTTATTTGGCTAGAGGTACTTTCCTCATGTTGTTGGGCTAGCATTGGTTTTTAGTTTTTTTTTCCTCTCTTGGAATAGTCATCAAATTTTATCTATCACTCTCTTTGTGACAGTTGTCACATTTGACTTATTGTTGAAATGAACTCTTTTGGTACTTACTGTTGGGATTGGAAATTTCCCCCATTTGGGCTTTTTGATTATGTTTCATGATGACTATTCTAGATGTGTTTTAACTATTGCCTAGTTTTGTGTTGTGCCTCTATCATGTTCATCTCGAACCTCTAGTAGTACATTCAAGGGATAATATCATGGAGAACATGCTAGTGTGTCTTTTTTAGATTTAAAGTTGTTATTGTTATTGAATGGTTTAAAAGATGAGTAAACATAGCATATTCTTAAAGAAATTGAAAGATATATACTTGTTTTATGGTAAGTGACTCTTGGAGCCTTGCTTGAAAATCTTTCAGTTCATTATGCATTAGTGCTTATGTTATGCTTAATTAATGAAATTATGAAAGAAAAGTAATGATGGTTTCAATGTGTGAATTTCCTTTCATTCCATGTCATATGTTTTTTGGGCATGTGTGTTCTTGAGTGGTTTTGGACGTTTTGTCCATCGCTTGTCTTGGTGGCCAAGACTGTTGTTTTTGCCTTTGTGATTTTGTTTTAAGTGGTGACTCAATTGTAGGTCTTAGATCTCTCTTAGCTTCTTCTTTTGGTAGCCCTTGTTGATATATTTTTTATGCTTTTTGAATGGATTCATCTGAGTTCAGATGTGAAAGCTATGGCTTCTGGAGTTGTTGTTTGATGTTCTGAGTACCTTTTTGAGTAGAGGCCAATTCAGTCATGACATATCATATTTATGGCCATTGGAGAAGTTTAACTCTTCATGTTATTCATAATGGAAGAGTTATCTTGTCTTCATAATCTACTAGGTACCTGTTGGGGTTCGTGCTTGGGTTTTTGTGTTTCCTATTGCACTGAACCGCCCTTGTGAGGTGTAGTGTGGTTTGTGAGCATTCCTTGCTTAAGGTTGATGTTGCCTTGTCTTTTGGGAGTGACTCAGTTCTTTGATGAGTCTAGATTCTCCTTCTTGGATGTTGTCTTAGGCACACCTCTGTATCCTTTTCTCTCTTGTGAGAGTAGGCTAGTGTGGTTATGCCACTAGCTCAATTAGTGTTTTCAGGTGAGTATATTGATAGTTGGTGAAATTGTGAGTTTCCTAATGCATCATGGACTGGTTAGTGTAGAGTTTGAGAGAGAGACTCCCTCTCAATCCTAATACTTTGTAGTATCCTTCTCCCTAAGCTTATATCTTCATGTGGATTGTCTCAGTCAAGTTTTCTTGTTAACTGTTGACTTGAGGCTAGAGATTGAGTTTAGCGATAGATTGGATGTAGTTTTCCTAGAATGGTGCTAGAGGGACATGGTATCGTTGGACACATGTTACCATCTCATGAGTTGGTATGTAGACATTCCATGATTGTGTCCACTGACGAAAGTGTATGCAACCTTGTGGAAAGGTGATATCTTATCTGGTTGGATTATGTTACCCTAGTTTCTAGTGGTAGTTGAGCTTTTGTGCCTTGGTGAGGTGTCATGCTCCTACGCTTGGTGGTGAGTAGTCTTTTGGAGTGTGTCCTTTTGTTGGTAAACTTTCATCCACTTTGTTCTAAGAGTAAGTTTGCATGGATTCCAGAATGATTATGTGTGACATGATAGTATTCTTGGGAATTTGGGATGGTTTTTCCCCATGATTCCAACTCTTGTTGGAAGTGTGCTATGTTTTGACATTGTTTGTGGTCTTGTAGTTGGTGCATGTTGTAGTTGGGAACCTGTTGACGAGGTAGAGATGGTTTTTACTTACCTTGTATTATTGACTCTATGGCTAGATGGGTTCTTCCTAGCACATAGAAGGTTCCTTGTTGGATGACCTTGTGTTTGTGTGACACCCATTCTCTTGTGGGTAACCTATTTGGGGGTTAACGTGATGGTTTGATAATGTTGGAGTGATTTGGGTTTGACTTGTAGAGAGTTGTTGAGTCATTCCTATTGCTCACTTTTGATTTTGTTCTTGGTGTGTTTGGTTTCTATTCTTGGATTGCAAGCTTCCAAGAGTAAGCCTAGTCTTTAGGGGGGATGATGTAGTGCCTCACCCATTTGACTTCTATAAGTCATCCTGATGGATGCAACCTTGTTGATCTTTTGTTGTGATGGGATCATGATTGTGACCTTCAGTGGTCTACACCGTTGAGGTGTTTGGATTTATGTTTTTGTATCAGTTGCTTTGTTTATGCTTTTGACTGATTTATGAGATTATGTTGTGATTTGGTTCACTGAGGTTTGTGCCAGTGGTTACCAAGATCAATGTGGTATCATGAGGTTGTTTCGTGATTACCCAAGATGTGTGTAGAGATTGCACTGTGTACTTTTTACCATGCTACACTAGACTAGGTTCCTGTAGCAGTGGTTAGTCATGTTTATGATTGTGTTTGCTTATGTGTTTTAAGTGCCTTTTTAATGCAGAGTAAACAATCATTATTAAATGCTTAAGTAATTTTAAATGGATTTTTCATGTTGGATTATTTGGTTATGTGCTGTGGACATTACCTTGTTATATTTCTGATTAGAGAGATAATTTTTACTCATGTTATGTTTACATTTGAGAGGACCCGAGGGTCAGATGTTACACTTTGATTTCAGTATCATACATTTTAGACTACTATGCTATTCAATTAATCTTATTGCATGATGATGCCATTTTGAGATGACAATGTGTTTTTATGATGATATATGGTTATCTAATATTTGGACATACCTCTGATTTTGTTATGTGATGGAATTAATGCTTTGGTTATTTACTCCATTCCTGTGTTGTTATGCTTTATGCAAATTTGAGTGATGTAAATAGATTATTTTAATATTATTAAATAAATGGTTAAATTAGGTGATTTAATGCATTATTGCTTCGGCTATGTTATTATATGCAATTGCACTTGATCATGTTGTTTAGTGTGTAGGATTTATATCCCTGGCAGTGGCACATGGAGTTAGTGATTCATCCTTTCATATTTTACCAATGCCGTCCTAGTATGGTTGACGTATCCTTAATTAAAGTGTTTAAATTAAACCTTTGATGATTATTAAATCTCAACTCATTTGCATTATGTGATTAGACTAGTAAGCATGTTTGTGCATTTAGAGGTTCGCATTGTCGCAAAAGTTATTAAGGAGATTTATGTGTTTTTGGGTTTTTGGGCTTTTAAATTGATTTATTTTAATTTTTGGCAGCTTTTCCATAGATGAATTCCTATTTATACGAATAGCCTATTTTCATTTGGGTTGATTCAGGGTTTAACTAGGTTGGCTGGTTATTTGCCCTAATCAATTATTCACTCGAAAAGTGAATAAGTATCCAAAGAGGAATTTAATTCCTCACTTCTCACTTTCAAATTCGAAAGTTGGAGAGTAAAACCCAAAATCCTCTTCATGAGGATTTACTATTTTGTTCGTTGTGGGAGCTACGGGCGTGGGATCGTTGTGAGGTTAGGCTCGTTGGATCCGGCTCGAGAAAACCTTGGATTGCCACAATTTTTAGCTACTTTTGCGAGATATTTATTTTATGGTTCACATTCCCATTTTTCCCTTTTGGCTGTGAGGTAGGGCTTTCCTGTTTTATTATTTCTACCTTGTTTCAGCTTCTATTTTTGGTAGCCATTTGTTTGGAGGCTGAGAACTAGTGTTTCCCTCCATTTCTGTATGTTAGTTCTACCCAGTTGGGCGGGTATGAACATTTCCCTATTTTTCAAGATGAGGGTTTGAGATTTTGCACCATTATGCTGGCCATTTTTGCATACGGTGTTCCTTTTCCTTTATTTTTGGATTTTTTGGGTTTTTGAACCTTTTGGGTTTTTGAACCCAAAGGCCAAATGGGTTTTAATTTTGGGGTTTTTACCTCGTTTTGCATGCCGCCCTATTTTCTCGAGTTTTCTTGGCACAATGTGGGTCATGGAATTGGATGATCCATTTGGATATCAGTCAAACCACTTCTGCACTTTTATGTTGCATTCATACTCTCGACGTTGTGTTCGGTTGAGTGATTTTATACCTGGTGTTATTGTTTCTTTTAGACCTTTGCTTTTGTTTCATAAGCGCTAGAATTTGTGTAGAATCCATACTCTTGGATTGAGGCTGATTGAGTGAGTTCATGATGTTTGGTCTTGTTGCATCATTTGGATTCATGTAGAATCCATACTCTCAGATTGAGGCTAGTTGAGTGATTTTATGATGTATGGTTTATTGGCTTTGGGATTCGTGTAGAATCCATCCTTCTCGTGTTGCTTTCAATTGGGTGTTTCCTTTGCATTGTGTTCTCATTCTTGTCCTTGTGTTGTGATCTTCATGATGGTTGTGCACCACACACAAATACGTGCATGTACATTTTTCAGGTGACTTGTGAGGCCCGATCTTTCGTGGTATTGCCAGAAGTTATGATCATTGGGGTTGGGATGGGAGTATGCATGCCCACGGGCACTTGTCATAGGATGAGCATGGGTAGGGTAGGGTAGCATATGGAGGGGGCTTCTATCTCATAGCTCGATGATCATGACACCATGGGTATGGCTGAGAGGAGCTTGATTAAGTGATAACTAAAGAAAATGCGTGATGGGTAATACAACTTAAGATAATAAAACTTCGTGTGATGGTTCCAAGGGAGTACCTTGAGAGGGAAGTACCTTGCTAGAGTTTCCACACATGATCCAAGCATGGGCTTTTCAATGCCAACCAACTCTCCATGATGTTAGTCCCTACATAGTAGCCTATTGAGTGTCTGACCAGGGCCTGTACTCCTTGCATTGTCTTAGGTTCTTGGTTGCAGCCATCATACTATCTAGCGTGAGTGTTAGCCTTGGATGTTGTGCTTTTTGTATGTTTTTGGTTGGATCTTTATCTCCATCAGCATAGTGGGTGTGGACCTACTGATGCCACGTGGTTGGGAAGCATAGCTACCTTCACCACTGCTAGGGATTGATGTATAGAGATGATCTTTTTCCTAGTGCGACCGTTGTTGGATGTCTTCACTTGATACTTCAGGTTCTAGAGTATGCTTTCTTGTGATTTGTGCTTTCATTGGGATGCTTGTATATCATGTTTATATGATGTTAGTTTATTTGATGCATTCCCTTATCATGATGTTTAGCATGTGATTAGATGATGTTATTTGATTTACTAGTATATCTATTGCTTACTTTTATTTAGCATGTGATAGGTGATGTTATCTATTGTAGGATTATCTTATGCTTTTCTACTAGCATGTTAGATTTCCTTATGCTTATAGTGTTGCATGTTTTTAGTAGTGACATCCCTATTATGATAGTACCAATGATCTGGTTTGTGGCTTGGGATGTTATGTGCAGGGGATGGCTAGGACCCATGATGGTCTTATGATACTATTGATGGTTGGGAGGAACCATGCACTTAGTTTGGTTGTTCAATTCACTGCGATGTTTATTTCAGTGTGTTCTTTGCTGTTGTAGTTTAGATGGATAGATGTTCTTCTTTCTATGTTTTTCTTGCACTCGAGTGTTCATTCCTCAAGCCTTTATGGATCCGATACTCCCTAGTGTGGAGGTTCTTTGTTCTTTTTTTTTGTCCTTTTTTCTTATGGGAGTGTTTTTGTGTTTCTATGGGTGACATTTTGTCAGCATTGTGTGACATAAAAATGTATCGCATGCCCATACAAATTGTGTCGTATGATACTGTAAAGTATTGCACGCCTTCTTGAGAAATATTGTACGACACAGGAATAGTGTCGCACGCCTTCTTGAGAAGTGTCGCACGATCCTGTAAAGTATCGCATGCCTTCTTGAGAAATGTCGTACGACGCTGGAAGAGTGTCGCACGCCTTAAGGAGAAGTGTCACCCTCCCTTAGTAAAAAGTGTCACATGGTTTTTGTAAAAAACCTACGTGTGCCATCATCGAGCACTTTTCTTTGTGATCCAAACTTTTTGAGAGTTGTTTTGGATACCCTTTTGGGCGTTCTTGGACCTTATGTTGTTGCATTTTGTATTCTGTCGATTTCTCTTGAAATCCAATTTTCGTGTTTCTATTTTAGTCTCTTGGGGTTTTTATAAGTTGACGTATATTTTAATTTCTTATACTTAAGATATATTTTAATAAATGCAATGAATCTTTTGAGATAGGTTTTAGACCTCTCAGAGATAAGCTATGGATTCTAGGAAATTTCAGGGCTTCACAAATCCAAACATAGCCAATTTTCAGGGCTTCAGGATTTCAAGCTTAACCAAATTTCAGGTTTCTTCATTTTACCCCAGCTTGGTGTTTTGTTGATGAGTGGTTGTTTCTTGTGCCCTCATCATGTGTTTTGTCATTGTTGGCTTTGTTTGGATGTGTCAGTTTGGTAGTGGCATTTGGAGATTTGTTGGTTGTCAAGATTGTGGTGAAGTTTGCCGTTGTGATCTTTGTGATCCCTGTATGATGTTGTCCTGTGCGTTCATACTTGTAAAAAAAAAATTCTTGGCTTGTATTTCATCCTTGTTTCCAAGGATCTATGGGCGGGGCATTACATTAATTTTAACCTAGCCATTGATCTAAGGGTGATAGGGTGAAGAATTCCCACGATGCATCGTATACTCCTACATCAACTCAATGATGAGGTTAGATGTGAATTGTGTCGCTTGATCTATGAGAATCTCCCTAGGTACTCCAAATCTAGTGAATGTGTATTCATAAAGAAACTCAACAATTTCATGATCTCTAACATGTCTCATAGCTTTGGCTTCAATCCATTTTGTTGCATAACCTATACGTACTAAGACGTAAGACTTTCCATCAGAAGAGGGCTCAATAGGCCCAATGAAGTCAATACCCCACTTTTTAAAGGGTGTGACAACTACCTACAGCTATAGAGGCATTTCATTAGTCTTTATGGGATGTCCCATAAGTGTACACCTATCACATTGTCAAGTATGCTTTACTACATCTTATGCAAAGTAGGCTAGTAGTACCTAGTTGTTAAGATTTTATAGGCTATCCTCTTTGTGACAAAGTGTCCTCCACATGGCTCATCATGGCATACTCAAAGTATGTTATAAGTTTCATCTTCTTGAATACATCTCCATGTGACCTAGTCTAGTCTTGTATAAAAAATAAAGCCTGAGAACCAAGAAAAGTTAAAACTCTTCTTAACTAACAGATGACACTATTTAGGAGAAAAGTGAGTTGGTGTTGTCCCTATAGCAAGGTAGTTTTCTAAGTTTGAATACGATGGGTTAAAAGAATCAATAGAAAACAAGTGCTCATCAGGAAAACTATCATTAATTGTTGCAGGATCATCTGGCACTTGCATTCATAACAAAAAATTGGCCACTACATTAGCCTTACCTAGTTTTTCTATGATCTTTACATCAAACTCCTACATGAGGAGTAACTAGTGTGCTAGTATATCACTAATGGAAAGTTTTTTCATTAATTATTTGATAGTTGAATGATTAGAATACACAAATACTTCATAGCTTGTAATGTAGTGCCTAAATTTGTTTGGTTCATAAACAATTGCTAACAACTCTTTTTTAGTAATAGTATAGTTCAATTATGTTTTTTACAATTTATACTAATATAGTAAATTGCATGGTCAATCATACCTTCCTTTTGTACTAGAACTACTCCAATAGCATAATTAGATGATTTTTGTAGATATGGAATGGAAGCTTCCAATCAATTCCTCTGAGAATAGGTGTTGTTTTCAAAGCATCCTTCAACATCTAGAGTGATACTTCACATTCTTCTATCCATGCAAATTCAACTTCTTTCTTCAAAAAATTATACAATAGTGTTGTAAGTCAGCTAAAATATTTTATGAACCTTCTATAGCAACCAGCATGGCCAAGGAAACCTCTAACATCCATATGCTTAGCTGGTATGGGAAGTGTGTTTATAACTACAATTTTTGTAGGATCAACCTGAATTCCAAAAGATGAAAGATAATGTCCCAAGACTACTCCTTCCTCCATCATCATGAAGCACTTTTCACTGTTAAGAGAGAGATTATAATCTTGACATCTCTTAAGAACCTTTTCCAAGTTAGCTTGTGCTTCTTCAAATGTTTCTCCATGAGTTGTAAAGTCATCCATATAGATTTCAACACAATCAATAGTAATGTCAAATAAAATACCTGGCACTACTTTCTAGAAAGTAGCAAGGGCATTACATAATCAAAATAGAAAGACTTAATAAGAAAAGGTACCCCAAGTATAGGTAAAATTTGTTTTGTCCTGATCTTGTGGTGATATTTGTATCTGATTATACTTACTAAAGCCATCTAGAAGTGAAAAGTACTTTTTACTCGCTAGATTATCAAGCACTTGATCAATGAAAGGAAATGGAAAGTGATCCTTCTTAGTGACTTTGTTAAGTTCCCTACAGTCAAAATAGACTCTCCACTTTCCTCCTTTCTTTGGAACAACCACAAGAGGAGAAACCCATTGACTATTAGAAATAGGATAAATAAAACTTGCACTAAGAAGCTTTTGCAACTTGGTCTTGACTATGTCTCTCAAAGTATGGTTTATTCTTCTTTGAGCTTGCCTTACTAGCTTGTATTCTAGGCTTATATGTATTTTTTGAGTATAGAGATTAGGATCTAGGCCTATCATGTTAGTGTAATCCCATGCAAAGGCTTGTTGGCTATCACCACTTCCACTATGTATGGAGACTTTATCTCATAAGGTAGAAAAGTGTGAAGGTAATCAGGTGCTACAAGAAACTAAGATGTGTTTTTCTTAGGCAATATTGTTTGAAGGGAACAATTTGGATCATCACAAGATGATTCCTTAGAACCATACTAGTTGGTAAGGATTGTTGCAAGAATTTCATCTTCTTCTTGGGATACCATGAAAGGATTTCTCTCAATGAGCATGAGTTTTTTCACAGAGCTTACTTCAAGAGTATCATCTCCTAAGTTGGGCCAGAAAACTCCATCAAGTTCACTATGGGTTTTGCTGAAGAATATGGAGTTAACTTCTTGGTATTTATTCCATATGATATGGTCATCTTTCCTAAATGGCATGCAATGCAAGCATCATCCGTGGCTAATTGAGGCCTTCCTAGGATTAATAGGTACCCTCCAAGAGTGGTTTTGGGTGACAAGACTATAAAATATGAAGGGTACTCTAAAGAATCTAGAGTAACAACCATACTATCAAGCCTGACTGTGGAATTATTAGCTAATTGCAATATTGTTGGTGTGTCCTACAAACCAATGATATTAGGCTTCAATAGAACTTCTCTAGTCATAATAATAATTTATGCTCTCGAGTCAATTAAAACATTCTAAATTTGGGTACCATTAATGAAGATGGTTACAACTAGACTTCCTGGGTCTGAATACGTAGGCATGACAACTTTACTAAGCATGAGATCAAAGATATAGCCTAAGGCATGGATAGTATTATGGTATTTCTTTTTCCTTCTAGGATGCTTGATACAAGCTTCTTTAATTGCTTTTATATAAATTAGAATTTCTTTAAGTGCATCCAATTAGGGAATCTACACTGTCATTTTTTTGAGCTACTCAATTAAATTAGTGGTGATGGGATTTTCTTTTGGAGAAACAACCTAAGACAATATTTATAGATAAGGAGGATTCTTAGGCACTAGTGCAGTTTGAGCAATAGGAGGAACATTAATATTTTGGCTCATAGGTATATCCTCAGTATCAACAACTTTGATTATTACTGGCTCTTTGGGTGCAAGTAGTGTAGTTCCTTATCTAAGATGGATATCATTTATATGCAAGGAATAGGACTACTACTTATTATTAGGATTTGGAGTTGGCTAAGCTAGAAGTTGAGTTGGCTTTTGAGGAGTGCTATTTGCTATAGGAGGTGGTGGCATAATAGCTTGTTGTTGAGGTGGAGGCATTAGTGTTAGTTGCTGATTAAGTTGATTAGGTCCCCACTGAGGTTGTGGTTGCCAGTTACCCTAAGCTGGCCATTAGTTATTCTACTGTGGTTGTTGATAGGAGTTATATTGTTGTTGGTATCAGTTAAATGGTGTATGCTACTAGTAGCCTTGGTTATAATATGGCTATTGATTGGACCAATTGTGATTCGAGCAAAATTTTGGGAGTTTTCATTTGGCCAATAGTTACTATTATTATTATAACCAAAATTATATGGTGGGTCCGAAGGCATACCTTATCTCTAATCCCATGGACACCTTTGAGAAACATAGAAAACTTCTCCATTCTCTTTGTCTATAGCTTTGAACTCAATGGGCATTGAGTTAACATCCACAAATGCAATTGTCTTACATTTACAAGTTATTTTCCTCTCTCTACAATGAGAACAAAACTTAACAAGCACAACATTTGACTCTTCCTTCTTCCCCCTTGCTTGCATATTTTCCAACTAAGTGGTGACATCATTAATGATTTCCTACTTGAAATTAGATAGTACACTAGATAGATCCATTTTAGATACTCTAGAACTACCATTGGACTTATGTGGTAGGTTTCCAAGTCCCCTACCCTTCTTCAAAGTGGCCCTTGAGTAATTATCACACTTATTCTTTATGTCAACACATGTTTTTTGTTTGATATCACCTCTTACCATTAGGCCTAGAGCCTCAATACTTCCATCATTCACACCTTTTAAGAAAAAGGTTCTTTTGAGATGCCTCATTTAGTTGGTGTTGAGGATCACACTATAGGTTAAACATAAATTTGGATACATAATCCTCCAGTGTTTTGTCCTCCTTCTAAGACATTTTCAAAATTTCATTACCTTTTGAATATTGACCTCTACAATACTCTTTTTACTTTGTAAGAGACATTGTATGCATGGCATCTTGAGCTACTATAGCATTAGCACCCAACCCCATGAACCATCTCAAAGAAGCTTCTTTTAGAGTTAATGGGAACAACTTTAGGTTGTGTACATCAGTTGTGTAGTCATAACATTGGCAAAGAATATAAAATTCAAAGAGAAAGGTCTCAGGGTCTTCTATTAGGAGGCCATAAAATTTGGGAAATACAGCAGTAGGTATATTTTTCAGATTCTAGTTGCTTTTTGTTGAGGTATATGAAAAGGAAAGGGAGCTTGAGTAGCAATTTTTTGGAGGAGGAACTTGTGGTTGTGGCTGACATACAACAAGAGCAAGTGGATTATCTTGATATTCATGTTCAACAAATAGGTCATTCAAATGTAGTGATTCTTTAGATGATAAAGAGGATATGTGTTCCTAAGCATCAACAAATGGATTTTTAAGGGGTTCTTCTTCTTCATTCTTACTTTTTGGTTCTTCAATCTGAGGATTAAAATAAATCAAATGGTTCTCCTTGATAGTTATAGGGAAGAAATCTCTTGAGGTAATATCTTCTTCTATGCATAAAATTGCCTATTGCAGTACTAAATTAAAACTAATATTGCAACTACAAGGATTAGTTTGAATTAACACCATCCCCAAAAATGGCACCAAAAATGCTTGGCCAAATAATGGTATCATAAACCCAAAGCAATGGACTACTTAATTCAAGATTGGACACCCCAAATGATTCCTAGTGCATGATTTAGTCTCATTTAATTATCGACCAAAGACATAAGCTTGGAATGGCATCTACAAAGAATATGCTTCAAACCTCCTCTTCTAAGCCTATTTAAGGAATTCAAATGCTTATGCTTTAGGAAAACTAAACTAAAATTGATAAGCATATGTATTCTAATCAAAGTAGGAAATTACAGTTAAGAACTACTCCAACTGACTATGTTATAGGAACATGCTACTAATGCCAGTATCAATGGTTGTAGGAACAATAGAATTCTACAACATATTACTGAATAAGAAATGAGCTCTACACTAACAAAGCAATTCACTCATCAAGTGGGCCACCCTTGAATGAGTGAATGGAAATTACAATCAAGATGAAAGTTGCAAACTTGAACTAAGCATTCTACTCATCCATAAAAATGGTTACACTTGATTGAAATAGTATGCAAGAGTTACATATTAAAAATGAGTTTTATTTGACTAATTCCAAAAGAGTCATAGTTGTCGATTATTTAAAAGGAAACTGCTACTAACTTCCTAAACCTACTTTCACTTCATAATGAGGATCAGTTACAATTCATAAAGTTTCATAATAGAAACATCATTGACCATGAACAATCCCAGAATATAGTACACGCTACATATGCATGTTGCGTGCAATAGGAAGCATTGACTTTCTTTGCAAAGATTCTGCAATTATGGTTGGCTTTGATGACTCTCATGCTAGTATGTAGGTCCTTGAGTATCCATGTTCAACTCCTACAAGATAATTAATGCACACACATCCAACCATATACATATATATCTACATCATCAATATTAGGAAAAGGTGTTAGTCTTAATTATCACTCTTGCAAGCCTACGGCTACAGAAGGTAACCACCCAAAACATAGCTTAGTAGAGAAAACATCCATTAACATGTATGACTATTATATTCACCATTCCTATCCATGAAACTAAGTAGATATTATCTCTTTAGAGATATCCACATTCCATCTTATGTTCACACACATATGTATAATCATATACATAGAAACCATAAGTGTATATGCTTAAAACCATAAATGTATGTCTATGTGCAATAAAATGTCTTAGAAAGAGAATAAAAAGTGGTGAGAAAGATAGATAATTTAGGATCCCATCACTTACTGCGAGAATAGTTTTCATTTATCACTAGTAAATTTTGACCCAATTTTCGATGAAATTTGGTCCATTTTTTGACTCATGTTGGTCAAATTTAGTGCATTACAATTTTTATTGTCAAAATTTTGACCAAACCTCCAATTGGTCAAAACTTAGACCAAATCTTTGGTTGAAAAGATTGCATTTTAGATCAGCATAATTGGTCACCATTGGTCAAAATTTCAACCAAATCTTAGTGGAAAACCCTCAAGAATTAGTCAAAATTTTCATCAATTCTAGTCTATCCCATGACCAAGATGCTATAGTCATCACCAAAGAGTTGGTCACAATTTTGACCAATTCTTGGTGGAAAACTTCCAAGAATTGGTCAAAATTTTCAGCAATTCTTGTCTATCCCATGACCAGGATACCATGGTCATGACCAAAGAGTTGGTCAAACTTTCAAACAATTCTTGGTGGAAAGCCTCCAAGCATTGGTTGAAATTTTGACCAATTCTAGTCTATCCCCTGACTAGGACACCATAGTCACAATCAAATAGTTGGTCAAAATTTTGACCAATTCTAGGTGGAAAACCTTCAAGAATTGGTCAAAATTTTGACCAATCTTATTTATTTAAAATATATATAGTGGGTTGCAGTGGATATTTCAAATTACCATCATAACATGTATGTATTGCATTAGTGACTAAATCCAAAAGAACTTATTGTTGGAACATGATTCTCTTTAGCATAGGAACCTGACCCATAGAGGGAGGGGCAACTGCAGCAGCCACATCCAACAATAGACCAAAAGCCTATTTAGATGGACCAGAGCAACTAGCAACATTAGTGATCACAAATAAATCCTTTACAATAGAGTCTTTAAGGAAAGAGTAATGCTAAACCAAAGCCCCAAACCACCAAGAAGGTATTTTCTTTGATTTTGTCAATTTTGTAAGATAACATGTAACAATATGTCTAGTCTTAGAGAAGACCTAACAACAAAAAAGAATTCCTTCATAGTCTAGAGTCTGAATCTAGGAACCATTAGGGGTGTCAAGTTTGATCATCTTAGGGGAGGCCCTTCAAAGAATCAAACACCACAAGGATGTGAGTGTAAGTGGTATGAAAAATATTAGATGACTTAGAATCCACCATTTGGAAGTCACCAATGACATCTCCCACAGCTTCGAGAACCAAATCAAGCCATAGGTGAAGGGGAAGATTTGCGAGCTTGACCCAAAGAGGCATACAAGAAAAAGATTCAAATGTGAGGTAAATCTAGATAGATTCATAAATCAATGGGTCCTAGTCATTAATGCTAATATTAGAATATATCAAAGAACAAAAATCCCAAACCTCCAAGAAGGTCTTTTCTTTGATTTCCTCAATTTTGTAGGATAGCGCACAACAATATGTCTAGTCCTAGAGAAGACCCTACAATGGAAAGGAATTCCTTCATAGTCTAGAGTCTAAATTCTTTCATGGTTCAAAATGAGAAATAATTGGTGTTGTGTTAAAAAAGAATATAGTAGAGGTCCAAAGATAGAAACAAATAGAGGTATGAGAGTATTGGTGTTTTGAAACAACATAGTTTCAAATTACCCCGATGAGAACAAGATGCATCTAGGAGCAGCTGCTTCCCATCTTTAACATATCATTTGGGACACCAGGCCAACTATAAGGCTTGAACCTTGTTCTACTTCAAGCTCTACAAAACCTAGGTGAGTAGACCTATAGATTCTTTATATCGTACCAATTGCCAAAGCATACACTAAATCTAAACAAAGCAAATAAAACCCTTATTCCTCCTATACTTATGCAATAACAAAGATATGAAATAGAAAATTGCAACTCTACAAAATCCACAAGCTGAGTGAGGGTAACACTTTTTAGCTCTTCAACATGAAAGGGAAAGATATTTGATCAATGATGTTGAATATCAACAAAAAAACCCCAAATATGCAATAGTAAGAACAAATGATCGTGTAGCTGATCAATGCCTTATCTATTGGGAAATTCCATGAATCAAACACATACATCTATGATATCAATGATGTATTTGATACACCCAGATATTAGATCTATCTTATCACTTTGTGAATCAGACATTGATGTTCATAAAAACCTCATTCTTATGAAGTATCCTTCTCAAATAACCAGCAACCCTATCAAACACATCAAGCATTTACTTGGCCCTTTTTTTCTAACAGAAAAACATATTAGACATACAACATTAAAGGGATGCAAATGGGTCTCAATTATTTGTCCTTAAACCACATAAGATTGTAGATTCAAGAGATTGGAGATGAGAATCAAAATCAAACTAAAGAGATTCTCCTCATTTGTATTCATTTCCTTGAAACTATACATTTAGATGTATGAAATTAAAACATAGAAATGTCTAATAGATCAAAACTAGCTATATTATCTTAACTACTATTGTTCATATGAGAGAAAATATGCTAAAGAATGTGGTGTCATAGTGAAAAGAACACATCAAAATTGGAACCCTAGTTTCACAAATATGAGAACACTCAAGATTAGAACACACACAGTATCACAACAGTGGGTAATTTTTCTCCAAAATTGGAACCAACCCCCTTTTCAAAAGAGAGAAAAAATATATAGGATGAAAGAATTCAATTCTAACCAAGAGATATTTTCCATTTCCTCTTTCATTCCAAAAAGATCTGATTCTTCAACCATGACTCCAATTTCAATCCCAAAATTCATCATAACTGGAAAAAAAATATTGCTCATAATTGAAAATTGGAGCCAAATTATACCAGATTGGCATAATATTCTCAAAACTAACCCAACAGACCTTTTACCATGTGTTTTTATAGGCTTGTAACTATATTTTCAATTTTCACCAATTTCACATTCCTGCCTATAACTTGAACCAATTAAGACCTACTCAAAATCGGATTCCATATCTGGATTCCTTGTCTTGAATCCTTTCCAATGGTATATGATACTTGATATTTTAGATGAAAATAACCCCTATGGAAGCCATTTGAAAATTAGGCCCCCATTGCAAGTTTAAAGCATTTAAATGAAAAAAATTATAAAAAAATTACAGTCAAAACTAGAGAAAACTCAAAATTATTTAAAATTTTTCAAATGAGGATTTGAGCATTCAAATGATAAAATATTAATTTTTCATTTTCCAAATTTTGCCCTTTTTTGCACTCAGGTCAACTCTCCTAGTTGACTGCCACATGTCAACCTCTAATTGGTCAAGCTTTTCCATGTGTCACCCTCTATCTGGCTGATGTTACTACCACATAACAACTTTTAATTGGTTCTTAGAATGCTCCATCACTACCACCTCATTGCTCTATCAGCACTTGCCACATCATTTATGACAGAGCTTGTTGCCATGTGGTACCCACATGCTTTCCCACATTGCTTATCCTTCGCACATCTCCACAATGTAGGAATGTGCCAATTGTCAAATGCAGCCACATGTTGTCATCTGGTCATTCAAACTTCCACATCATCTGACATCAGCATCTTTCTGACCAAGCCTTCTACCATGTGGCATCTAGGTGCTTATTTCTTATCCTCCATGCAGCTCCACAATGTGGGAATGCACCAACCATTGGATGTGGCCATGTGTCATCATGTGGTCATTTGGACTTCACAAAATGGATTAGAATGGAAATTTATCTTTATGGAATGCATAGATGTACTAAATGCAAGGTTTTAGAAACATTAAAAATCTCTTAGGCTTCACAAGTATAACTAGGTACATTTGCATTTAGTGCACTAAAAAGGGCTCAAAAGCTTGGAATGGTGCTCAAAATTAAGAAGCCAATTTTGAGTGCCAACAAAGAGAACAAAAACTTGGCAAATAAATTACATGTGAAAACCTCAAAAAGTAATAGAGAATAATTTAAAACATATCATTGCTTTCATCTTCAAAGTGAATGTATTGGCATCATATGTATTTTCCTTCATATTAGTAATGAGATCGGGGAATGATTCAGATATTGTTAATCCTTCTTGAAGTTCTTCATTATTTTTCTACAAGAAAAGTTGGTATATGTCTCTTTCTATTCTCTGCAAAATGCCAAATTCTCTACATTTAGATTCCAATAAGTGCAAAAGTCCCAAGATAGAAAAAATTGATCATTCCTCATTATAGTTATGTGAATAGGGTCAGTATATTAATTTTTACCTTGATTTTCTATATTAGTGGAGCTTCTTAGCACATCTTAAGCAGCAAGGGTACTCAAAAAAAAAATTAGCTATTCCAATGAACAAGAAGATTACCAAAAGATAGTTAAGTATCAATGGAGCTTCTTACCACACATTATAATTGTTTTTCTATTGATTTGTAAACTGTATTATCAAATAATGTTAAGATTGTTATCATTGCACTTTATGTTTATCATTCAAGCAATAAACTTTATTGATATGTACCTCATAGAAAAGGAGCTTCAATTCTAAGGAGACTCCTAGGATTTGCTTGGTTCATACCATTTGTATTCAGTTCAACAAAAGTGGTTGAAGCAAAGAATTCCATCCTTTCTAGCTCAATGATATAAATTGTATGTTTCATTATCAAGTACCTTATGCTTTGAGTTACTGCTTGACATGTGTATTCAATGGTTAGAATGCTTGAACTTTAACATGATCTTCTATTTCTGGAGGTTTCTATTGACAAACCATTTGGTAACTTTTTGAAGCTAGAGATTATCTTTATATAGTCCTTGAGAATCTTAAATTTCAAAATTGCAAGAAAATTTTTAATTGGGTGAAGAAGAAAATTTTGTTTCATTATTATTGTTGTGATCTAGATCTAATGCGAGTTGAAGGAACTTGAGTTACTTTAGATAAATGGATAGAAAATACTTTACTCGATCCTTTTTGGGACCAAAAAAATGAACTCTACTAGATGTAGAAAATGAGACCTTCACATATTACTTATTCTCATTAGGCACAAAGGAATACAACATTGTGCATTATGATTACTGCCTGTTGATCATGTTCAACATCTTAATGGTGATTATTTTAGATGCCTATTTTTTAGTGTTATATCTAATAGATTAAAAAAATGATGCAATAATAAAGATGACAGCACACAACAGATATAGGAGTAAAATATGTTTTTATTCTATCATGAAATTATTATAGAGAGGAACAAAGATGGTTTCTCAAGGAGTACAGTTCATCCCACTACACCATGCTACCTTCCTTAATGATACATGATATATTAAAAGAATTAGTAGTTGCTAAGAGGAACCCAACCTCCAACTAGCTAACACTTATAACTACCTGGTAGTGACAAACAACTTAACACAAATAATTAATATGTTGTTAGATAACCAATATTTTTTAATATAATCATAAATAGTGTATGTTGACTAGACTTATCTTTTGAATCTTAGAAGTGTATTAATGGTGTTTCCAATGTACTTGAGATGAAATCTATAGCTACAATAATTTTAGGCTACCTTATAAGTGCTATCAGTATAATTTAGTTTGAGTCTATAGTTGCAATAATTTAAGCCTATCTTATGGTTAATATAACTCCCCTTATTTAAGTCTATCTTAATGGCTTCTTACACTATCCTCGTTGTTGACTAATATTGTTAGCCAATGAAATTCATGTTGTCAAACTAAGGAGGTCTCACAATTCTATAAATCTATGTGGTTTTTGTTGATTTTATCTAGTTAATTCTTGTTTTTTCTTGGTAAAAATCTTCGACTAGAATTGAAAAAGAAAAACATATGTAAATGATGGTTCTATTATACAAGAATTTCAACAAAAATCTTAGTTTTCATTGTATATTTGTCAAAGGAATTATTGGTTAACATTAACAAGTTTAGGCAAGACATGAAGCTTCCTATTCTGATTGAAAATGAAAATGTCACTTGTTTGGAAGAGCAGTTAGTAGATTAGTTCAAAGGCCAAGTATGTATATATGATACCAAAGATGGAGTAGTTATTTTGGATTGTGTTTCTGGTTTACATCCAAAGATAGCATTTCATAATTATATAGATTCACAATATCTTCAATATGTGAATGACACAAAATTTGTGTCATCTAGGGTTTCTTATGAAGATAATTGGTTTGTGCTAGTTCTGGCTACCAATGCAAGTGGTGCCAATTTCCAAACTTATACTAGATGCATGATACATTATTTTAATACGTTGATGTCTTGAATTAAGGACATTAGAATTATCTTTGAGGGAAGAATAAATAAAGTCTCATCATAGTATTTGTAAAACATCAAAGTTTAAAATATCAAGAGAAGTCCTGACGAGTAGAGTTTACAGTTAACATATTCCAGAGTATTTTAATCTATATGATCAATTTGACAATGGTCTTCTTAATAGTTATGAATCCCAAATATCATAAAGATATACTTGACATCTTTCATAAATTTCATACTCAAGAAGTTGGATGACACCATCAGTGGTGTCCTCTAATGAAACATCAATATGAATTAATTGGGCCTTTTTGTTACCAAGAAAGACTAATATATAGAAAATTTTGTGAAATCTATGCAAGACAACTTAAAGGACCAAAATTTTGTTAGAATTCTTTAGAATAACTGAGAGGGGGGGTGAATCATTTATCCAAGGTCTAAATGCCCTAATAATACTTTTTCTCAAATTATAGTGAGCCCATAAACTTTTCATCCATCCAAACTTAAATCAATCATCTTAGCAAATTATTATAAATCAATATGCAGGAATAAAACATGCAGGATCAACACATGACACAATGATTTACGTGGAAACCCAATTTGGGAAAAATGACCAGTAACATGCTACTTGATTCTCACTCTTCTAAAGTGATGCCCTGTTAAAGGCTTACAACACACTGTTAAATGTGACCTTGTTAGAGGATTTCACCATACTATTAGGAATGGGCCTGATCAAAGGACTTTAGAACATTCACTTGGAATGTCACCCTGTTAAAGGATTTACAACATGGCTATTAAACCAACCTAAGTCCATACAATTTAAACTATCTGTTACAATTGCTAGAAAGTAACAATAATGGCTTGTTGATCTGATACAACTTACGACATATTTTGCAGATTTTTGATCACACTTCAATTCAGTCCCTTTGCTTGGCTTTGATCATTTCAGCTCTGATAGCTTAATCTCAAGCTTCACCTCCTTGAGTCTTCTTACTCATCATACCAATGCAACCATATCTATGGTCATCTGTCGAAGCAGAGTAACTGTGCTTTTTTACTCCTTAGCACCTCCTTCAGCACTTTATGCTTTCATGCTTGACCTCCTCTCTTTTTTTTTTTCTACATAACCTTGTTACTCTTTAAATAGAAATCTAGATTGCCTTTGCCACTCGATTCTCCCTCTCCAACTTTAGGGTTTCAAATGGATTAGGTAGGATACAATGTATCTACCCCATATCTTGCTCTTATCTAGAAACTTCGTCTAGAGTCCAGTTGTATTCTCAAAAAATGTTCTACATGGTGTTCTATGCCACCAGCTCATCACTCTTATCTTCTATTTAATTCACAAAATTCTAGATAACAACCTTGTCGGCTTAGATCTGACGAATCTTTGATCTTTGAAATAATGCAACAACTCGGCACTATTGGTTTACTGATGCTCAGCAACTCTGTGTTACTTGACACTTGTATTTGCTTGGCACTTATTTCTTGCTCAAAACTTGTTTTTTCTCAGCACTTGTATCTTGACTTGGCACCCTCTCTAATAGACTTAGTTAGACTTTACAAATGACTTAGCTAAAACCTTACATCTTTGACATGTTTTAGTGTGCCCATTCTATGTGTCTTAGAGTATGTCATCAATACACTTTTTCATCAATGGCTTAGCTGATCCTTGTACTTCATTACAACATCATAACTTCAACCTTTCTCTAGGTGTACTAGTTACATCTTATTGATTGCCTCCTCCTTGTCAATCAACCAATTGATATTATTTCGATCACTTAAAGCAATTGTCATTTCTGCAAGTAGAAAGTTTGACATCAATGACAAAACAATGATTGAGAGCATTCTCTACCCATTCCATTACTTTTTATATATGATCTCTTTAGTCATTTCCAACAATCTCCCTCATGATCTGTTCAATCATTTCCAACAATCTCCCTCTTTGACATTGATGGCAAACCAAACTAATCAATTGATCAACTTAGTTACCACCAAGATTGTATACGTTATCTTGAATACTACATCCATACCACTAATCTCATATATCTCCCTCTTTCATATATATCTCCCTCTTGCTTTGTATTGATTAGTTTTCTACATATTTCTCCCTCTTTGACATAAATGCCAAAGATGTAGCATCTTTAATATACACAATATAAGCTTTGGCTATGATGTCTTCTCCCTATGTCACCATGCTTGTGACTTTTTTGGAGTGTCTGCTCCTACTATCATCCTCTGCATCATTCTTCAGATATTTTAATGATTTATTTCTATTGATGCAGGGCAGCTACCTTGTTGCTTTAAACTGCTTGAGTTAGGGGTATTACCCCCAACTTTTCTCTAATATATTCATAAACATCCTTGGGCAATGGTTTGGTGAAGATATCTGTAGTTTTTTCCTTTGTATGAATGTACTCCAACTTTACTTGTTTGTCTTCTACCAATTCTCTGACATAGTGATACTTGATTGCAATATGCTTGGTTTTTGTATGCATTACTATATTTTTGGATATGTTTATAGCACTTGTGTTATCACAATACAATATCACAGGTTTAGTTACCTCTTCTTTCATCCCGTTCAATAGATGTGTGAGTTGCACAATGTTTGTGCAATTGACTATTGCTGCCACATATTCTAATTCTGCAGTGGACTAGGATGTGCATGTTTGTTTCTTGCTAGTCCAAGTAACTAGCCTTTTACCTAAAAATAATGCACCTCCACTTGTGTTTTTTCTATCATCAATATTACCTCCCCAATCGGCATCTGTATATGCATTGAGTTCAAACTTCTCATTCTTTTTATAATATAGACCAAAGTTATCAATTCCTTTGAGATACCTCATTATTCTTTTTACTGCTATGAGATGATTTTCTTTTGGATTAGTAGAGAATCTAGCCACTATTCCAACTGCTAATGCTATGTTTGGTCTACTACATACAACATATAGTAGTTTTCCAATCATGGATATGTACATTGTTTGATTGACTTCAGCTGATACATCAGTTTTGGATAGCTTATTTCCTGTTGCCATTGGTGTGTTGACTAGTTTGGACTCCTCCAATCCAAATTTTTTAAGTATCTCTTTGATGTACTTTGATTGTGTCACAAATATACCATGTTTTAGTTGATGTACTTTCAATCCAACAAAAAAATTGATCTCTCCAAACATAGACATCTCAAACTCATGTTTCATTTTGTCAGAAAAGACTCTGCAAAGCACTTCCTTTCCTCCAAAAACTATGTCATCCACAAAGATTTTAGATACAATAATATCATTACCTTCTTTTGATTTGATGTACATGTTGATGTTATCATCAGCTCTTTCAAATCCTATTTGCACTAGATACTTGTGAAGTCTCTCATACCATGCTTTGGGTGCTTGTTTCAGACCATAGAGTGCTTTATGTAATTTACAAACCATATCCCTATTGTTCTCATCAAAAAATCCCTCTAGCTATTCAATATAGACTTCTTCTTCTAGTATACCATTTAAAAAAGCAAAATTTACATCCATCTGATAGACTTTAAAACCTTTATATGCAGCATATGCAAGTAAAATTCTTACTCCTTCCATTCTAGCAATAGGGGAGAATGTTTCCCCATAGTCTAATTCTTCTTCTTGAGCATAACTCTTGCATACTAGTCTAGCTTTGTTTCTAGTAATCTCACCATTCTCATCTAACTTGTTTTTGAATACCCACTTGGTGCTAATCACATTCTTGTCAACTAGTCTAGGAATCAAACTCTAGGTTTTGTTCTTCTTTATTTGATCAATCTCTTCTTCCATAGCTTTATACCAGTCATCATCTTGTAATGCACCATATACTGTCTTAGGTTCAAGTTTGTTGATCAGACATGAGTCATGTCTTAGTTCATTCCTTGTCATTGGTCTTGCATCTTTGTCACCAATTATCTATTCAGTAGGGTGATGTCTTTTTACATATTTGGATAATCTTGGTTTTGTCCTTGTTTCCATGTTTGACCTTTCAGATTTAGGGTCACTATGTACTAAGTTTTCAAGTTGTTCTTCATCTCTTCCATGTGTACTATTTTTAGGATCAGATTGTGCATTTTTTTCATTCTGCAACTCGGCTTCTGAATGTAACTCAGCATTCACTGGTTGTGACTCGGCTGAAACTGAAATTTTTTATTGAATTTCAATTTGATTGACAACATCCTCTAAGAATTCCTTCATAAGAATACACAAAGGTTCTATATTCATCCATTTTCTTTGGTTCTTCAACTTGGACTTCTGTATGCTCATCAAAGTTTACATTTGCACTTTCCACAATTTTGTTAGTGTTAGTATTCAAACACTTATATTCTTTACTTCTAGTGGAGTAACCAAGGAATACGTCTTCATCACTTTTTGCATCAAATTTCCCATTTCTAGCATCTTTAAGGATAAATCATTTGCAACCAAATACTTTGAAATGTTTTACATTGGGTGAGTGACCATACCATAATTCAAAAGGTTTTGTACTAGTACCTTTCTTGAGTTGTACTTGGTTCAGTGTATAATAGCTGCACTTATAGCTTCTCTCCAGTATTTTAGAGCAACATTCTTTTCCATCATTAATTTTCTGGCACAGTCAATCACAAATCTATTTTTTCTCTCAGCAATTCCATTTTGTGGGGGAGTTCTAGGAGCTGACATTTGTCTTTTGATTCCTTTGTCATTACAAAATATCTTGAATTCATTTGATGTGAATTCACCACCTCTGTCTGATCTCAGGTATTTCAAACTCTTTCCTATTTTCTTTTCAACTCTAGCCACATACCACTTAAACATTTGAAAAGCATCATATTTTCGCTTTAAGAACATAACAGTCATCATCCTAGAATAGTCATCAACAAATGACATTATGTATTTATCTCCTTTATAGCTTTTTACTTCCATTGGACCACATAAGTTAGTATGAACTAACTCAAGTACTTATTTTGATGTATAGTTTTTGCTTTTGAAACTTGACATTTTCATCTTTCTTAGCTGACATTGTTTGCACATGATATTATCAGGCTTCTTCAATTTTGGTAAACCTCTGACTTTCTTCATTTTACTGATATTGACCATATTGTCAAAGTTGACATGACATAGCCTTTTATGCCATAACCATTCATCATCAAATTTTGCAACAAAACAAGAGACATCATCCATATCAAGGTAAAATAGATTACTTCTTGTTTGATCTCCTTTCCCTATCAATTTACCATTAGTACCATAGATTTTTGTAGTTTTATTTCCAAATTCTACTTTGCATTCTACATTGCTTAACTGTGAGACACTCAGCAAATTGTAGTTTAATCCTTGAACATAGTATGCATTATCACATGAAATTTTTTCTATAAGCTTAATGGTGCCTTTTCCTTTTATTTGACATGGAGCATCATTACCAAATCTAACACTATTTCCATCATACTGCGTAAAGTTAACAAACTTACTTTTGTCTCCTGTCATGTGATGTGAGCATCCACTGTTTATGATCTGCCTGTCATTTTTTCTTCATACATGTTACCAGTGTTGTAGGTTCTTCTTCATCAAATTGGTCCTTCATGGCTACATAAACAACTTCATCATCATTATCATCAGAATTCTCTTTAGCAATATAACACTTCTTGCCTTTGTCTTTGTAATCTCTCTTATCATCTTCTCTTCTATATTTCTATTTGTTTCCTTCCTTGTAATCATTTTTTTGTGTACACCTTGCAGCAATATGTTCTACTTCATTGCAATTGAAGAAAATGATAGGCATCTTACCTTTGAATTTTCCTTTGCCTTTGTGAAATCTTCGAGCTAGCAATGCTTCCAATTGTTCCACATCTTCCTCATCAGTGCTACTGTCACTGGATACATATTTCATTTTTCTTCCTTTCTTTGATTTCATCTGTTCAACATCTTTCAATGATAGCTTGGCCTTGAAAGTAGATTCAACATTCTCAAGTCTGTAGTTATCAAAATTGGATAACTCAAATGTAGTCAGTCTACCCACTATACCTTCAAAACTTAGATTGTTTCCTGGTACACATCTTAGTTCTTGTATTGCTGATACTCTAATAGCATAGATAGGGAGCAAGGTTCTTAAGAAATTACTATTAATAGTATCTTTATCCAATTGACCACTCAAACATCTTATTGCACTTACCACTTCCTTTATTCTTGTGCCATACTGAGTAGCATTCTCACTTTCCTCCATTTTTCAGGTCATCAAACTTTCTTCTGAGGTTTTCTCTTTTTTCTCTTTGGACATTCTAATCTCCTCCATAGATGTTTGATAGGACTTTCCACATTTTGAATGTAGTGTCACATCCTTTGATGTCATCAAATTCAGCATAGTTGAGTGCAGAAGCAATTTCCAGCATTATCTGATTGTGTTCCTATTTGTTTTTCAAATCTTATGTAGTAAGAGTACCAGTTGGATCAACATGTTTAGTAATAATTGAATTTTGGACATAATCTCCTATGGATCCAATATGTAGCTTCATCAAACTTTGCCATGCAACAAAGTTGTTTTTTTTGAGCTTGGGGACTTCTCTCTTGGGCATTTTGATCTTTTCTTCTTATAGTCCTTTTAAACTGAATCAGTAGTTTGGCTCTGATACCAATTGTTAGAATTCTTTAGAATAACTAAGAGGGGGGGTGAATCAGTTATCCAAAGTCTAAATGCCCTAATAATACTTTTTCTCAAATTATAGTGAGCCCATAAACTTTTCATCCATCCAAACTTAAATAAATCATCTTAGCAAATTACAGTAAATCAATATGCAGGAATAAAACATGCAAGATCAACACATGACATGGTGATTTACGTGGAAACCCAATTTGGGAAAAACCACTAGTAACATGCTACTTGATTTTCACTCTTCTAAAGTGATGCCTTGTTAAAAGCCTACCCTGTTAAAGGCATACAACACACTGCTAAATGTGACCTTGTTAGAAGATTTCACCATACTGTTAGGAATGGGCCTGATCAAAGGACTTTAGAACATTCACTTGGAATGTCACCCTGTTAAAGGATTTACAACATGGCTATTAAACCAACCTAAGTCCATACAATTTAAACTATCTGTTACAATTGCTAGAAAGTAACAATAATGGCTTGTTGATCTGATACAACTTACAACATATTTTGGAGATTTCAGATCACACTTCAGTTCAGTCTCTTTGCTTGGCTTTGATCACTTCAACTCTGACAGCTTGTCATCTCAAGCTTCACCTCCTTGAGTCTTCTTACTCATCATACCAATGCAACCATATCTGTGGTCATCTATTGAAGTAGAGTACCTATGCTTTTTTACTCCTTAGCACCTCCTTTAGCACTTTATGCTTTCATGCTTGACCTCCTCTCTTTTCTTTTTGCTTCGCAACCTTGTTACTCCTTAAATAGAAATCTGGATTGCCTTTGTCACTCGATTCTCCCTCTCCAACTTTAGGGTTTCAAATGGATTAGGTAGGATACAATGTATCTACCCCATATCTTGCTCTTATCTAGAAACTTCATCTAGAGTCTAGTTGTATTCTCCACAAATGTTCTACATGGTGTTCTGTGCCACTAGCTCATCACTCTTATCTTCTATTTAATTCACAAAATTCTAGATAACAACCTTGTCGGCTTAGATTTGACGAATCTTTGATCTTTGAAATAATGCAGCAACTTGGCACTATTGGTTTACTGATGCTTGGTGACTTTGTGTTACTTGGCACTTGTATTTGCTCAGCATTTCTTTCTTCTCGGCACTTGTATCTACTCGGCACTTATATCTTGACTCGGCACCCTCTCTAATAGACTTAGTTAGACTTTACAAATGACTTAGCTGAAACCTTACATCTTTGATATGTTTCAGTGTGCCCATTCTCTGTGTCTTAGAGTATGTCATCAATACACTTTTTCATCAATGGCTTAGCTGATCCTTTTACTTCATTACAACATCACAACTTCAACCTTTCTCTAGGTGTACTAGTTACATCTTATTGATTGCCTCCTCCTTGTCAATCAACCAATTGATAGTATTTAGATCACTTAAAGTAATTGTCATTTCTGCAAGTAGCAAGTTTGACATCAATGACAAAATAGTGATTGAGAACATTTTTTACTAGTTCCATTACTTTTTATATATGATCTCTTTAGTCATTTCCAACAATCTCCTTCATGATCTTTTCAATCATTTCCATCAAATTTGATAATTACATGCATATCAAATACATCTTACCTTTTTGTGAAATCCCAAGATCTTTCCCATCACTAGGATCCAAAAGCAACATTGTCTGCTCATTACAACATTCTGCCCCTTCATCATAGCTCTCATGCATTGCTTTCAACAACTGTTTGTATTCCTTATCCAGCTAATTAATTGGTATTTTCTTACCATCTCTCTCTCTATATCAACATGCACTAAAAGTGAACCACATCAAACATAATAATGTTCATCTTAACAAAGTTTTTTTTGCAAAACTCTAAAATCACAAAAATGAAACACCTACTAATGAAATAACAAGTAAAAAGATTAGAGAAATAAATTTAATTACTTACAATAAGCTACCTACTTGGAGAGCTACCATTAGGGTTGTTGCCAAGATTTCTTAATGCAATAGTGAATTGGTTCTGGTGGACAAGGTCAATCTACAAAAGGAACATACCAACAATCATTGAGATACACTAAAGTTGTGTGTCAAAAATTTGTTATACATAGAAAAAAAGCAGTAACCAAATTAATGTTTGTGAGGTCTTATGGTTGCTTAAAAGAGCCTAAAATCCAAATCCATTAGGTCATGCATTGTATTTTAAGTGCAAGGAGATATCCATTATAAATTAATTTTAATTACAAACCTAGCTAAATTGAGACATTCTAAATCAATATGTGCACAATTTTGGAATCTCAACCCATTAATTCAATTATGCATATGCCTTAAAATATGGTAGGAGATATTGACATGCATTAAGTTTTATAAATATATAAAAAAAGAGAAAATTCTAAATTAACATTCTTGTGAGGTCTAAAAACACTTAATCTATTTTTGGTAGTAAAATGTTTTGCTCCTCACTACCAAATCCACCATATCAAACTCTCCACTAGCCCATCATAGAGTAAGCTATTAACCATTTTATACACACTAATAACATCAAGGATGTTTCAGTGGTCAATTATGAAGGTCATCAAACATCAAAGGCTAAGGTATCTATAACGTCTTGTTTCTTTTAATCGCCAAGTTCATATATAATTCTCAACGTGTTTTTATTAGGACTTCAGAGAGGATCCAATTTAGATTTTCCTATCTATTATCATTAAAAAAAAAATTCTAAATATTTTTCAGGGTTCTTTCCATTTCAATGAGTTCATATCAATGATGTTTATAGAGTTGTTCCTATTATGGTATGCCAATCAAATCAATTATTCACCGATTTCTTCTATTGTAGCTTTGGACTCTAGGTGTTTTTGTTTTCAAATAACATGGTTCCAAATTACCCCACTTGGAACAAGATACATCTAGGTGCAGCTAACTCCCATCTTCAATATACCATTTCAGATGCCGGGCCAACTATAAGGCTAGACCCTTCTTCTACTTCAGGCTCTGCAAAACCTAAGTAGGTGTACCTTATATTCACTTATATGGTATCAGTGCTAAATGTATTCTTGAATCTATTAATAGTAGATTTAGCCCTTATTTCTCTTATTGACTCATGTAATAACATAGATCTGTAGTAGCTAAATGAAAGACAATGCAATTGATAAGCTGAGTGAGGGCATCATGTTCTAGCTCTTCAAACATAAATATAAAGATGATTTGAATTTGATTTGATTTTATGTGGGTGGGGAAAGTGGATAAAAACCAAGTATAGAAAACAAGCTAATGATCTTGTAGTTGATCAATGCCTCATCCATTGGAAAATTTTACAAATCTCTCTCATGCATTTTGGATACCTAAGACACATATCCTATGCCAAGACTCTGGATCTATCCATTTACCTTGTAAAATGGATATCAACATTCAATCTAAATCTCATTCTTACCTGATATTCTCCTCAATAAACCTAAAACCCTATTGATTTCCTTGAAGAATTTACATAACTCATTGAATCATAAGCAACAATGAAACAACATGCAACCTTAAGGGACTACAACTATGATCTAAACTCTTTATTCAAAGATCATAAAACATTGCAAATCATTGATAAAGGAGACAAGATTTTAAATGAAACTCAACACCTATTGTTCTTTGTATTGATTTCCTTGAAAAAATACATGAAAAATGCATGAAGTTGACTCACAAGATACCTAATAAACTAGACTATACAATAAACATGTGTTGTGATACAAGAGAGAAAATGGTGGGAACAAGAAATTGATTGGATTGGAAGGGGATATCACAACCAAAGCATAGCTTCATGGTTTGGAACTAGCACATCCTAGATACTATCCATTTAGATTTCATCAATTCCATAGCCATTTCTGCTTGAATTTCCAACTCCTCACTTTTCCATAACTTTTTTCCAACCCTAAATGAAAGAGAAAAAAATACATATATAGGATGAAAGAATTCAATCCTAACCTAGAAATATTTGTATTTCCTCTTTCATTTCACAAAATATCTAATTCTTCAGTCATGACTCCAACTTCAATCCTGAAATTTAGCCCAACTGGAAAAACAATATCCATCATAACTAAAAATTGGAGCCAAATTATACTAGAATGGCATTATATTCTCAAAGCTAACCCAACAGACCTTTTACCATGTATTTTTACTAGGCCTATAACTATATTTTCAATTTTCATCAATTTCACTGAGAAGGCCCAAATTTTACATTTCTACCTATAACTTGAACTAGTGAACTTCTATGTAAAAAAAAGCTCCATATTTAGAAAATTCATCTCATCCTAGTTCCAATGGTATATTGGAGTGCACATTTTAGATGAAAATTGCCCCTCTAGTAGTAGTTTGCAAATCAGGCTCCTTCTATGAATAGAGTAGTTAAAAGGATTTGAATTTGAAAATTTTTAATATTTCTATAGTTTGAACTATAGAAAATTATATTTTTTTAAACAATTTTTTTCAAATATGGATTCCACGTTCAAATTGGAGAATAAATTTTATTTTTTTAAAATCTCCTTATATCCCCTCAAGCACTCACATGATGCCACTTGTCACCTTCTTATTGGCCCTTTTGACCACCACTGGGTCCCACAAATACTTGTTAGATTTCTCAATTTTTTGGGAGGTCACCATGTCACTTGCTAGCAAAACCTCCCATTTTTTGGTGGTCACATTGCAACCATCGAAATCTAGCCATTTTTTTGGTGAATTCCTCTATCAATTGATACTACATGTAAGCTATCGATTTGTTGATGCTACCACATCACTGCCCAGTCTTTAGCCACATCAGCTAGTTGCTACATCACTATGGTTATCGGTCATGCATCTTCACTTGGTTACATAGTGATCACTATAGGACCATCCATGTGTCATCATCCTATTTCTCAAATTCCACATCATTTGATGTCATTAGGCACATTTTGGTTCAAAATTTCCTTGTAGTTAGATCCAACTATCTGGGGTCCACTATGGGCTTCACTTCCTTCAAAAGTAGCAATGTCTTTAAGACATCTTACTATGTTAGTGCTTTGTCATTTAAACAAAAATAAAACCTTCAGCAACATCTATGTGGGATTAAAACCCCAATTTTTCATTGCTTCATTCTCTTTGTATGGTCTTGTATGAAATTAGAAATCATGAAAGGTGGACACAACTCCTTCAATCCCCATGACACCCCTGGCTATGAGAAAGAAATTTACTATCATAGTTTCAAATGCATTCTATCACTACATTAGAGTTTATTAAAAGCTGGGATTTTGCTCCAAATGGCTCCCTTTTATGTTTTCTCTATTGTCCTTTATTCCCTTACTACTTATGTGGCTATCTTCTCTCATTGGAGCTCCCTTCAATTCTCAAAATGCACTTGACTTGTGGCTCCTGCATTTGAATAATCCTTTCCTGCACTAAAAAAAATCCCATATCGATCGTGGATGAAGAAAATAGATTCCTACCACATTTTCTTACTTCAAACAATAGGCAACTTCCTTTATGGCATCAATGACAACTGCCCATGTATTTGCAAAGATTGGGGAATATGACTTCTTCTTATGCAGTCACCTAAAGGCATCTACGACTTCCCAAAAGATGCATACCAATATTTTACATGCTCACAAAAATAGCTTCACCATGTTTTAGTACCAAATCTCATAATTCCTTGCTTTGACTTTCTTCCTGCATGCCATGGCTTCAACTCCTCACATTGCCTCCTCTGATCTTGAATGTCATAACATCTACAAGAAACATAATGTGTCGAATATCAATCCTCATCCCATGAATTTTTATGGTATACTCAATTTGTTCAATTATGACACTTCTGGCTGCCTCTATTTCAAGCGTTTGTTCAATTTCAATAACATGGTTACTTTTTGTATTTCTCAGTTAGCTACTATTATCAACTCCTTCAATACCCATCACAGTTGCGAGATTTGTGCCTCAACTAATAGATTGTACTTTCTTTCTCATTGTGCATTTCTTCCTTTGGCTCCCCAAGCACTTATTATTATTCTTTAAATATGGACTCCATTAAGACTAAGTCACTTTTGCAATTCAACAATGCTTATGACCCCTACTTGCATGAAAAACCATATCTTGATCATAAGAGTCGAGTCACATGGTGGCCCAGCTAAAAAAAAAAAAAATTTGGGCAACTAACATCTCAAAGTGATCTAATAATCATTTAATACTAATTTAATTAAAATTCAATCACTATCACATCATTCAGAACTAACCTTCAAACTTTCCTAAAAACTACCAATTTCATGCCATGAGTTCCTTTGACTGGCTTTAAAAACTAATCCAAACACATGACTGGGCTCTAGTCATACAAATTGATTCTTTGTTCCACAATCTTTTACACTATCAAATCTCATCTCATGATGAATTCTCAGTCAAAGATATTGACTATTAAAGTTTCCCTTTTAGAACTGCCTACAAGCTAACATGTCAGAAAACCATAAAACATGTTTTGTTTTGGCTCTAAAAATAGGGCAAATGGATACTTGGGGACACAAAATTTTGTTATTGGTTCATTGTCATGAGGAAATTATAAATCTACAATTAGGGCTTATGACAAATAATGAGGTTAAAATGGTCAGCAATTAAAGTGGGCTACTCAGATTTGCAAACTGGAAGCAATGTCAGAAAAGTGATTTTTGCAAATAGAATGGACCTAGGAAAGTGTACAGATGGATTCATCAAGATTTGAAAATTAACACACTCGAAGTATTTTAAGAGGAAAACACAATGATACAATCCATTTTATCTCACCTATCATGGATTTGGAGATATAACATCATGAATAGGGGTATTGACCAATCTACATTTTATGACACCAGTAAAACTTTACAAATTGCATTTGGAATCGTATTCAAAAGTTGATCAAACAGATTCATCATAAGCTTAGAATTGAAAGATAGAAATTTTCTAACCTCTAGAATGAAATGCAATAGGAATTTTCACATTTTGGTCAAGTGAGTCAAAATTATAACAAGTCAAACAAGGCCTCCCAGAATTATGAACAATTTACATCAGCATGACAACAATAAATGACCAACTTTGAGGGATTGAAAACCTAGTCAAAACATATTTGAAACAACTCAAAATTTGAAAAATAGGTTTTCTAGTATGGACACTAAACACTCCCAAAGTGGTGAGTCATGAAACATTACTGGGTGTGAGATATTCAATTGCAAACATAGCCTCCTATTGTTGTTTGACACAAGCAAAATTGCAGAATTAGACATTGCTCAAAAGGGGACTTCATGGGATGACTCGGATGGCAATTTATCTTCATGGAACACATAGACATACTAAATGCAAGGTGTTAGAAACATTAAACACCTCTTAGGCACCCCAAGTATAGCCAGGTACATATGCATTAAAGGCACTTATAGGGCTTGATTTTTTCAATGGTACTCAAAATTAGGGCTTCAATTATCAGTCCCAACACTAGGTTCACATAATTAAGTCTCTAGCTAATTGTAGGTTGTAATTTATACCATTAAATGTATTTTTTATCTATAAATAGAAGCTTGAGCTTGTATTTATCAACGAATATTTGTCATTTTTTTCTTATTTTATGCTTCCATATTTTTGGTTTATTTTCCAAGGAATCAAAGCCATGTTGGAGGAATGGTGTACAATAGCCTAAAAGAAGCTTTATTTTTTGTAATAAATTATTTTATGTGTTCTATTGTTTGAAAATTTGTAGCAGATCTAGCAAGAGGTGACTTACATTAAAAGACAACATAAGAAGTATAGTGCAATGGTATGTTGTATATGAATATTTTCTATAGAGAGGAGAAATAAACTCAAAACTGACATAGCACATCGTAGAAATCACACAATAGTCCAAATAAATTTTCACAAGGATTTCCAACTAAAGATAAGAAGATGTAGATTGAAGCCATAGTAGTGTGAATTGTGGATCTAAGAACAATAACCAAGGAGGTGATAGTGTTTGAGAGAAGACAACAAAGCTCTGTGGATCAAATAAAAATATCCTAGTCAAGGAAGTGTTGGTGTACAAGAGAAGAAAACAAAGCTTTGTAGAGAATTTTATCCTGATCTTATGCAAAGGAAAGATTGTCACCACTAGTTCTAGTGTAGAAGACTCATCATTGGTAGAAGCCTATTTGAAGGTGGAATTGACTCAAATATTTTCTAGTCAAAGATGATCTTTGTTAGTTCGTTATGAAAAATTACAATTTTCATCAAAGAAATGAAATCAATAAATATTTGGGGGAAAATATTTTTATTAGAACCATGATGAATTATATAGAAGGCTGTCAAAAATCAGATTAAACCATAAGAAAAGAGTGCATTGTAAATATCCAAGAAATTGCATGTGTTAAGCTATGGTGTTAAGTGTTGAATAAAGTGAATGCATAAAAATGGCCACATCATGATTTTCTTGACAATTTTTAAAGAGCTTGATGAAAATCATAATGTTTATAGCCTATGCATGGAGTGTGACATTTTCAATCAACTTATAGCAACATTACATTATTTTCCCTTATAGTAACTTAGAACCATCAATTGTGCCACACTATCTTGGACCATATCCTCCCTCATTCTAGTTCAAAACACTTTTTAGTTTAGGTAAATATCATTGAGGATTCACTCACAAAATAATTTCCTTTCAAGTTTGAAAAAATGTGGGTGAGGGATGAAAACCTAATGAATACAATCGAATAGTAGTTGAAGGAAGTAGAGGTGTAAGATCAAAATATATTATTTCTTGGTAACTAAGATAAAGATAATAAAGAATAAATTAATACTTTGGTAATATTGTTGAAGAAAAAGAAATAATAGATTAGGAAAGAATAGAAAGATATCCTTCGTATGTTAGGTTGAGCTTCACTTGGTTTCAAGAATACTTTAATATTCTCTACTTAACAAGGCCGACTACATGAAGGTGGAATCTCATCTGGCCTCACCCCCTCTCCATAAAATCAATCTAAATTACCCATTATCATCTAATTACATACTTCATTCATTTATTTATCCATTTATAAACTATAAAATTCAATCAATACAATCACATAACATTCATTTATATGATATAAAATTCATTAATACACAATACTAATCAAGACTTCATTAACACATAACAACATACATTAAAATGAAATAAAAATCAATATTAATATGTAATATTCATAGATAATTACTTTAAAAAAATTTCTTTCACTATCCAACACAATTTATCAAACAAGGTTTATCAAAGAGCATTTTGAAAAAATCATTTATTCTTTTTGTTTTTCTTTTCTATCTTAAGAAAAAGGTTGATAGGAGCATCAATATCTTCGTTATTCTCCTCCTCTTATGGTACATGTAATTTCAAAGTTGTTGGAACTATATTAGGAAAGCTAAACTCTCAAAGGGGGTGGGGGGTGAATCAGCACTTAAAACTTTAACCCATAAAAATATTCACCACACATCCATCTTACATATTCAATAAGTAAACTGAAATTCCATGTAAAGAATATACATCTGAGGTATGTAAACAAGTAATCATTCACACATATATGACACAAGATATGATTACCTAGATACCCTCCAATGAGAAGGTAAAATTGGGGTGGGGATGACACCCACAAATATTCACTATTGGATTAATAAAGTGTATCCAATGAAGGTTACAATGTTTGATTATGAAACATGATCTAACCTATGAAAGTTCTACCTTATTAAACACTTACAAAGGCTATTAGGTCTCACCTTGTTAAAGTATTTCAACACCTTGTTAGAAGTGTGCATGGTTAAATGACTTCAACTCACAATCGAGTAAGCACCTTGTTAGAGGGTTTCCATACAGCCTATTAGGACAACTCTATGAAGAGATGTAATTGATTCACCTATTATAATGTCTCAAAAATGATCCTATGATTAGTGCTCTATAGCTTCATGTTATATCACCTCTCTCTCTCTCTATGTGTGTGTGTGTGTGTGTGTGTGTGTGTGTGTGTACTTGATCCATCTTGATCAGATGTCTCTCTATTGTTCATTGTTTCCTTCCTTTGTTCTCCTTTCACTAATTTTGCAATGCAATTCAAATCATAATATCTTGGACACCATGAATGTCCTATTTGGACATGCAAACTCTCCTTGATCATTTATCCATTCACTTTTCACTCATTGCAAAAGTTTAGGGGTTTTCATCCTTAAGAAGACCTAGGTGTCTTAGGGTTATGTATAAATCAATGACTGTGATTCATCCATATTGCCACTTATACCTTCCCTTTACCTAATTGGATACATGAAATATATAGGAATTCCTACTTAAGATTCATCCTTATCAACAAAATATTGTAATTCAATTCTTAAGTCAAGCCAAAAATGGTTTACATTGTAGTTTGTGCCAATACAAACAACTATGATAAAATTGTGTTACTCAACATCTAAAGTCCCTGGTGCTTGGAAAATACTATGACTTCAATAATGACACTCAACATCTAGATGACTTAGCATGCACTACCTACTTAGCTCCTAAATCACTCAGCACATATTGTCTACTTGGCACTTGAATGACTTAGCATATGATTGACTTGGCACTCATTTTTTACTCACCATGTTTTAACTTATATGTTGTGTTTGACATATGTTACTTGTTTGACATGAACTAAGTAAATGACTTAAGTGTATAGACACTACTTGTCAAAACTAGTCTAAGATTAAAAATCTCCCCCTCTGACATGAGTGTCAAAAACTCTTGGTCATACATTAATACTCTTATTCTTATGAGCATAAAATAGATGACCATTTGGCTTCAATACAAAATTTCAAAATATCAAAATTTTGCAACATGACTTATACCTCAAAATCTTATAAATTTTCCTGAGTTGGTTGATTTTTTCTATACTATACTCTATATCAAAAATATTTTTCCTACTGAATAGATTTGCATCAACTAATGCTCTTTCTTTTTTTTCTATCTGAACTAATTTTTGCATTTTGTTGTTCTCCCACTTGTTCTTACTCCCCCATTCTTGCTCCCCCTTTGACACTAATGTCAATGGGTTATACACTAATAGTGTATTTGTCCAAAAAGGATTTATGGACCTAAAGTATAATCTTAAGAGTTGCATCCCAATTATCACAAGATACCTCCAAAGACTTAATTTAGATGGATATGTTAGTAGAAAGGTGTACTAAGCCATCTAATGTAGAAAGATTGGGGTCTTTCTTCATAAGTGTTTCTACATAGCCTAGTTCCTTGTGTTAAATATCTATCTAAGGAGTTAATGTAGACTAGATGCTGATCAATTTAGCCCTTATATTGGCTTCATCTACTCGTAATGTTTTTGACTAAATTTGGGATTACAAAAGGGTCCTAAAGTGTTTCTCACTTTGAGCTAGATTCATGGGCAATTTTGCACCGGATGACTACATTTGACTCTCCAAACTTAGGATATAATTACTTATCTCTTATGTGAAGAGTGTAGGATTACATAATTTGGTGTATAGAGACAAAATGTTCTCTAGTACCTTCTTCACACTATCTATCTTAGTTGCCAATGCAACCTATGTTAGTGCAATATCACTAGATATCTTCTCATTCACTTTGTGTTGAAACTTCTTCTCAGACCATTCTAATAGTTTTACATTAGTATCAAGGTCTATGTCACTTACTCTTTCCACTATATTCATCAATTTTTTAATGATAGGATTTGTTTCATTTGGAGTAGGTAGACTGAATGCACCTAAGAAAATCTCTTTGATCTCAATCAAAGCTTGCTTCTACCTATGATCCCTTCTAAGTAGTTCTTGATGCTTCTTTCTAGCTAGGGCCTCCTAGAGTATACCCATCTTCTCAATTTTTATTACTACATAATTAAGCTTGGGTAATACAATCTCTTCATCTAGGCTAACATCTCCATAAGTAATTACCTCTTCTACCTTAGATGAGCTAGGACTCAACACTGAGAATTACAAAGGTGTTGCATCTATGCTTGGCCTTTTAAGAGTTTGATTGGAAGGAGTTCTAGATTCATGTAATGTCACTAGTGGTTGAATTGCTAGGGTGTCAAACTTGTCTCTTTAGGCTTGTCCTTTTCTACCTATTTGATTTTAGTTATACCTTGATCTTGTGTTGGAGGTGCAGGTGTATCTACCTAACTTGTTTGGCTTTGTATCACATCATTTACTAGTGTATCCACCTTGTCTTCTCCAATTGTCTCAACCTTGTCTTTTTTAGGTTCTTCTACATTTTCTAAGACTAGAGTTCCTTCCATGAGTGTACTGACAATGTAACATGTTGTTTTCTTGCTTTGATATACAACTAGGGATCATGAAGGTTGTACATTTGTGACTTAAGGAGTGATTGTAGTTGTGTCTTATGTTTTCACTTCCTCCCTTGTAGTCATAGTCTCTGACTTCCAAATTTCATCCACACTTACCAATATAGGTTTGTCACATAATTTGGCTTGTAGTGTAGATTGGATTGTTGGAATTACAAGTAGGAAAGGAGTAAAATTTTGAGAGGGGAGTGATTCAGGAGTTTAAACTTTGACCCATAAAACTTTCACCAATCATTAGCTACATTCAATATATAAACTGAAATAACATGTAAAGTAAATGCATCTAAAACATGTAAGTAATCAAACACACATAACACTAGATATGCTTATGCAAAAACCCTCCAAATGACAAGGTAAAACTGGGGTGGGGATGACACCCACAAATCTTCACTAATACAACAATAAATTGTATTCAATTAAGGTTACAATGGTTTGACCATGAATCATGATCTACCCTATAAAAGGCCTACCAAGTTAAAGGCTTACAAAGACTATTAAGCCCCACCTTGTGAGAGGATTTCAACACCCTACTAGAAGTGTGCCTTGTTAAATGACTTTAGGTTATTCACTTGGAATGTCACCCTATTAAAGAATTTGGTAAAGCTTGTTAGGACTACTTCACCTAGGAGATTTAATTGAAATCACATGTTAAAATGTATTAGCATAGATCTTGTAGTTGGCACTTGCTTTCCTGATAAGAGATCACCTCTATCCAATCTCTGACTAATCCTTCATGATCTAATGTATCAATGTTATATCCTCTATCCTATGTTCTTCACTTAACTAATTATACAATTCACTCTTACTACTAAGTCACTTTGCATGCTCTACAAACTATCTTGTTCACTCTTCCAATTTGATTATTCACCCCTTCAACTCTCTTCAAAATTTAGGGCTTCCTCCTCCTTAAGAAGATTGAGGTGGCTTAGGATTAGGTATGAATCTACTGCTAAGATTCATCCATTTGGCCACTTAAAGCCTTCCCATTTTTTGATTGGCTACATGTAATTTGCATAAGGAATCTCCATATAGATTCATCTTTATCTCTAAAGTATAAAAAACTATCCTTAGGTCAGCTGAAAAAAAATTTTACATAGTTGTTTATGCCATAACAAAAAAATATGTCCAATCTGTGTTACTCAAAATATGTTGTTACTAATGCTCAGCATACACTATTTTAACTTGGCACCTAAATTGCTTGGCATCTACTATTCACTTGATACTTGAATCACTCAGCATGGTCTATTTGCTCAACACTTGAGTGACTCAATGCATGAGTGACTTGGCACTCATTGCAATTTGACATGGTCTTATATTTACATGTTGTACTTAGCATGCATTACTACTTTGGCATGAACTAAGTAAATGTCTCAAGTGTGTTGACACTCACTTGTCAAAACTAATCTGAGATCAACAATCTCCCCCTTTGACATGAGTGTCAAAAACACTTGAATATACATAATCAATCTAACCTTCTTGAGTATAACATATTCATGACTCAGCTTATATACAAAACTTCAAAATTTTCAAAATTTTGCAATAACCTATATACCTCAAAATTTATAACTCCCCTTGAGTTAATATGTATGATCTATATTTAAAATCTATTCTTCATTCTGAGTAGATTTGTCTTTGTTGATACTCTTTGACTTCAATGCACTTATACTCTTTATGTTGCTCTATTTTATCTTTGCATTTTATTTCTCTCCCTTTTTTGTTGTCTCCCCCTTTCTCTATAATTTTCCATTTGTATCTCCCCCCCTTTCATTATTCTCTCCCTTGCTTACTTACTTCCCCTTTTTGACACTTATATCAAATGGGCTATACACTTATAGTATATTTGTCCAAAAATTATTTATGGACTTTCATGATGATTTTAAGAGATACATCCCAATTATCACATGCAACATCTAATGACTTGACTTGGATAGTGTGGTCGGCTACAAGGTGTACTAGGCCATCTAGTGTAGAAAGATTGGGGTATTTCTTTAGTAGAGTTTCTACATAACCTAGTTCTTTATGGAGGATTTCCATGTGTGGGGTGAGAGGACACCTAAATATTTTTCAATTTGGCTCTTATGTTAGCCTCTTTTACTATTAACATAGCTAATTCACTCTGTGATTGAAGCAATGTATGGAAATGCTTCTCACTCTGAGTTGGGTTCTTAGGTAGATGTGTACCTAATATGTTTAGATTCCTCTCCAAGCTTAGAATTCTATGCCTAGTCTCTTGGGTGAAGAGTGTGGGATCACACAATTTGGTCTACAATGAGAAGATATTATCAAGTACCTTCTTCGCATCCTTAACCTTGGTTGCCAATGCAACTTGAGTTAGTTCTTTGTGACCAAATATGTTTTCATTAACTTTCCCTTGAAACTTTATTTTAGAATATTCTAAAAGTTTAGCATTTGTATCTAGGTCCTCATTATTAATTTTCCACAATCTTTGATAGTTGTTCTTGTAGTGGCATGGTTTCTTTAGGATTAGGCAAGTTGAATGCATCTAAAAAGATGTCTTTGATTTCTTACAGTGCTTTCTTTTGCCTATATTCTTTCCTAAGCATTTCTTTGTGCTTCTTCTTCTCTAAGGCTTGTTGCAAAATTCCTATTTGCTCTAATGTCATTGTTTCATAGTCAAATTTAGGAATCACTATCTCTTCATCTAGAGTTGCATCTCCATAGTGAATTACCTTTTCAACCTTAGAAGAGCTTGAGCCTAGCGCTAAGATTTGTAAGGGTATGGCTTTTGTGCTTGGCTTCTAAAGTGCTTTTGTAGATAAAGAGCTAGATGTTTGTAAAGTTACCAATGCTTAGATGGCCTCTTGTTCCTTTACCTTCAATAATTGCTCCTCATATTCTAACTTATCTTGATCTATGAAAATGACTTGTCTTGCACCTTTTTTTTGTGCTTTAGGTATAGGTGAATCTATCTATTCTATTTTCTCTATTGTTGTCTCTTTTTCTTCTTTGGCAGTCTGCCTCTGCTCAACTGTGTCTACTTTAATACTTGTGTCAACCTTGACAAACATGTCTATAGTTGTTTGAATGAAAGTTTGATCACTAGTAACTAAAGGGATAACAGAAGGTGGTTCTTGTGTATTCACCTTATCCCTTGTAACTTTAGTTACTACCTTTTGAAGTTCTTCTACAATGATCAAAATAGGTTATCCACACAGTTGTGCTTGTAGTATAGATTGATCTAGAATATTTTTCAAATCTTCTATAGTCAATGGATTGATATTTTGAGCTAATGCATCAGAGACATCCTTGACAATGATAGTTTATACAATTACACTTGTATCATGAGGAGGACTAGCACTTGACATTTGTGTGTCTTGCACACTCTATTCCTCTTACTATTGTTCAGTTGTTTCCATGTCAATATCCATCTTCTTAGTCTCCTCCTCAATTGTATTTCTTTCTTCCTTGTTTTTTTTTTTGTCACCCTCTTCTTTGTCATCTCTATCATCATTCTTACCCTCAAAGGGGTCCTTCTCTCCTTCCTTCACAGTAGTTAATCCATAGATTAATTTCCACATTTGTGTGGAATTCTTCACAACCTCTTCAATGTCATTTTGAAGAATGTTGAAGGCTCTATACCTTGGTGTGAACCTTCCTCCATATTTCTTGTTTGCCTTAGTAATTTGCCCTTTTGTCAGCTCTGGTATTACTTGGGCCATAGTAGTTTCCCTTATTTACTTTTCCAAATTTAAACAATAATGCCATTTTTTCTCAACTAAATCATATAATTTCTTGGGTACTGAGTTAGAAAATTCTAATCATATAGTCTTGAATTTAGACATCATTGCATATTAGGCTTCTTTTACTAACTTTTTCTCCTCTTTTCCCAAACCATAAAAATTTACATTTTTAAGGCTAGATAGATTTGCATTATTTCTAACATTTTCACACAAAGTTTAAAGATCAAAAAGTGGTGTATGAGTTACCACTTTGAATTGGCTTAGATCATCTGATTTAGTTCTCTCTTCATCTAAGTCAGGTTGTGCAATATATTTCCTTCTTGTCTTCTTTTTCTCTTGGCCTTCTTGTTCTATTTTCTTGGTTCTCTCCTTGGCCTTTTGTGTGGTAGCTTGTGTGCTTGCTCTGGCGATAGGTGTTGTTGTCTTTCTTGGGCTTGGTTTAGAAACTTTCATTGCTTTAGAAATAGGATATGCCTTGGCCTTTCTCTTCTTTGGCTCAACATGTGCTGGTGCTTCCTTAGCTTCTTCTTCCTTAGCACCCTTTATTTCCTCTTCTTCTTTATCCTCACCCATGCCTTGAGTTAATGCAAGAGGTTCTTGGGTTTGTTCTTGTTTCTCCTCTTCATCCTTTGCATCTCCTTCCTCTTCTTCCTCTTTAGCATCTTCACCAATTTAGCTTTAAGTTTCTTCACTAGTTTGTCCTTCTTCTTTAGTGTAGAGGTTTTCTTCAATTCCATTTTTTCCTTTGACTTCATTACATCATATTTTCCAAATATTTTTGTTGTTTTGTCCACTTCCTTTGCCAGAAGTCTAGTGATGGCTAGTAAGGCCTCATCGACATTGATCTCATAACCTAAGGGTCTTAGCCATCTTACCCTAGGTGTGGTAGCCTGTACATATTTGTAATCAATGTCTACAAGAAAACAAATATCATTGTAATATTGTTCAACTAAAGAAAGAGGTATCCTCATCCTTTGCTTCATAGACTTCTTAAAGTCTTCAAATTAACTTGTCGTGATAGTTTCAAAATTTTCTCCCATCTACTCAATGTACTCATTTATCTAAATAGAAACTGACCTATTTGTCTTCCATCCTAAAGTGCCAAAATATGCGAATGTATTATATACATAGAAAAATATGCAAACTAGAATTGATCCAAATTTGCACTCTGTGCTCTTATTCTTCCTTACTACTCCAAGGTTTTCCATCAATTATTGCAGTTGAAGCTTAGCTAGATCATAAGTATGATCTTTCTTCACAATTTTATGTCCAACATCTACTACAATATAGGGTACACTATTTAATCTGCTAGATTGATAAATTTGTGAGAAATAACCCTTAAGGAAAAGTTTATCATTGAATCTATTATAGTGTCTATTATTATTCCTCATTTGTTCCCATTTGTTCCTTTATTATTTTCTATTGCTTCTTTGGAATCACTTCATAGAGTCTTTAGCTAATCTAGGGTTGGGTATCTAATCATCCTGTGAATTATTCTCTTTGATATCTTTATTGGTCCACCTTCCAACCATAAGGATCTATCGTGTATTCAGCTCAATACTATTCTTATCCATTCTATCTTGAATATACTAGGAAATTCTAGGGCACGCGTCAAACCCTTCCTTTTCCTTTCAACAATTTTAAATTCTTTTTTCAAGACACTATTTTCACATAATTTATCATAGGCTTCCCTTATTTCCATTTCACATATTCCTCCTATCTTACAGTTGTAACATTTTTTGACATCTTGAACCATAATGACATTTGGGGGAATCATGGATAATGCATGTGAAGGGTCTTGTTTGTAAGCTACATCTAGAATTGCTTTGAAATTCGGTTGTTTCACCTTGTTACTAACTAATTGGACATTCAAGACCTATTTCCCTTCTACATTTCTTGAGCTAGATGCTATTGTGACAAACTAGGGTTTTTTGTAAATGCAAACTACGTAGCTTGACATACGATAAATACCTTTAAGATCTGAAGAACTAGAGTGAAATTGTCACTGAGATCTTTTACCAATGCTTCAAACAAATTTTTGAATCTCCTTCTACTCTATTTGGTCTTTCTTGAAATCAAAATGATGAACAAAAATGAGTGAAAAATGACCATATACCCTTCAAAAACCCTTGCAATTAATGCTTAGTGCTTGTATAGTTGTAAACTCAGCATTAACTTGATTTCAGAATCATTCAGCATCCATTGATATTACCATTACTCTGCAGTCACTATAGACTTGACATCAACTAATTAATCTAGTAGCTCAAAACTAACTAGCATTCCACTTAGCATCCATTGAAAACTTTTCATGCTCGGCAACAACATGAAAACTTAAAAATTTAATCTTGAATTTTCAACATCCTGCATCTTCATTCATGCTAATGTAGTCCTTTTAGTATTAATCTGAAAACTCCTTGATGAATGTTTGGAAGTTTGCCTCTCGCATACTTATTGTGAAGGGAATAAAGTTGCAAATTTTTTATCAAATTTGGGATGTGATGGGGTTTATGTTTCTACTTTTCATTCTCTACCTTTTATTGAGCAACATAAGGTCTTAAAAAAATTTATTCATGATGACATGGCAGCAGCTGATAGTAGTAATGTTTGAGATGAGCAACTTATCTTAAGATGTTGAGTAATTTTGTTTCATGTGTTGAGCTATGTATTATCCTTTAGGAGCTGAGCTCCTTAGTAGTTTTCATTGTGAGCTGAGCTTAGTCAATTTTTTAGATGCTGAGCAGTGCCAAGTTATTCTACAATGCCGAGAGTATAGGATCCTTTTAGGTCTTGAGTTGGCATTATGATAACTAGTGCTAAGTTCTTTTAAATTTAATCTGATTGTGACTCATTGGGATTGATAGCTTGTCCAGGAATGGAAATTTTAATTTATTCCTAATGGGTGGAAGATTAGTCCATCACCAACTCAGATCTTATTGAGGAAGAATAGTTGGAGACCTCCATCTTCTAGTTTTTGGAAGCTATAATTTTGTTTCATGTGTCGAGCTATGCATCATCCTTCAGGAGCCAACCTTATTAGTAGTTTCCATTGTGAGCCGAGCTCAGTCAATTTTTTCAGATGCTGAGCTCTTCAAGCTATAGGTGCTGAGTTATTCTGCAATGTAGAGAGTACAAGATCCTTTCAAGTGTCAAGCTAGCATTCTGATAATTGGTGTTGAGTTCTTTAGCTATGTCGAGTTTTTCAGGCTTTAGGTGTTGAGTTCTTTAGTAGTGTTGAGTATACAGGATCCTTTTAGGGGCTAAGTTCGCATAAAAGTAATTAGTGTTGAGTTATTGAGTGTCAAGAAATTGAGTCTTTATTTAGATGTCAAGTTTTTGACTGTCTCTGATGCTGAGTTATGCTTATCAAATGTTGAGTTACCCTATTTATAAGTTGGTGTCGTATGCAAATGAATGTAATGTTGCATGCTTTTATTCAGAGTATTTACACTGATATGACTCCCAAAGTACATTTTGTAGGATCCAAATCTTTTATTATCTGATGATATTCAATTTTGAAGTCATGTTGGTCAATTGCTTCATGTGAACAAATTTGAATATTTAAGGAGTAATGTTTGTGGTACTATTTACAGGCATGATTAGGACATTACTGGAGAGATTAAATGACAAGCTAAAATTTGATTATTTAGTAAGACTCTTTGCATCATCTCGAAAAATATTTGCAAATGTTAAATTAGGCAAATACAGTCTATAAGCTGATATTGTGTTGAAAAATGAATTCTGGGTGGGATATTGATTTGGTTTGCACAACATGTCATATGCAACATCGTTTAGTTATGCCAAAAAAAAATTAGATTTGGCTACAGCTGGCCTTAGATGAAGTTTTGCTTCCTAGGCATATAACAAATGAGGTGCTAAATCAAATGTTCACTATGAACTCACACTCGGTCAGTTCAGCTATTCAGTGCATCATTGGTGAGGAGCTTCTCTGTCCCTCGGCACTTGTGTTTTTATATCCCTCCTAGGTCATATCTATTTTCCTCTCCAGTGCCATGGATCTTTTACAATCTCTAGAGTTACTTCAAGGATTGGCTCGTAAGGTAATTTTGCCACATTTATTACTAGATTATAAATTGGAGATGGTCATGCAGAAATATGATTTATGGCATGGTATGGCTTTAGTAGGTGGTCTATTTTCACATTTTCAAATCCTGCAAAAGCATGAATATTATATTGTGCTTGAGGCAATGAAGAAAACCATAGATAACTACAATATCAATTATTTGAAACAATCTTTGCCTTCTAATCCACAGTTATTGGGTGAGCGGGTGGTGGAAAGAATCTTGTTAGTTGGAATGGCCATGATTTACTTGCAATCATATCCTAATGTTTCAACCCCCACTCAGCTGAATGTATTGGCAGTAACTCCACAAACAATGGAACATCATCTTTGGGATTCTATCAGTGTGCCTAACTCTAATTTAGATTGGCCCATGCATAGTTCAGTTTCATGATTTGGCTACAAAATTCTCTTTGTTGGTCTCTAGCTCCTCTGTTCGTGTTCTTACAGATTGGGCAGAATTGCAAAGCAATGTTTTAAGGGTTCATCTTGGAAATTATCTTTTTTAAATTGGGGGTATCTCTTATGTTGCAACTTTAAGTCTATTTGCTGCCAAACTTATTGTATCTCTATTATACAGAAGCTTAGAGTGGGTTATCTTCATATGGGTGATAACCTTTTGTAATTATTTTCTATTAATATATACATACATGTAAAATTTAGAGATGATGCTGGGTTTTCTTCACTGATTCTTTCCCAGTTGACCTCGTTGAATCAGATTAATAAATATTATAGTGGCTTGCCACTTTTGTTTTTTTTTTTTTTAACTTATTTTGGGACTAATGTATGATATAATACTTTAAGTATCAGCCCCGCATACCTCTTATTTTCTTAGTTTGATGAGGTGTGACCACCTGACCCATTAGATAAACTGATCCCTTCTTCATTTGATGTATTGTAACCATCTTTCTTCATCCATGTCTTATTTATCTCATTCTTGCTGTGTTCAACATCTGCCTTTCCTTTGCCTTTATCAAACTCACAACTTGGTGCCTTTAACCTAGTTGGACAATGCTTACTAATATGACCAGTCTTCAAATAGCTAAAGCATGTGGTTTGATTCAACCACCTTTTTTAGTTACCACTAAAGTTAGTCCTAATAAAATTCTCAAGAATATGTCTAACAATAGTGGCAACTATATTTTGTATTGTAATCCCAATTATAAGATTTGCCATAGCTTCTTACCTTTGTTGGCTTGTTTGATGAACACATGGACTTGGATCTACATTCAAAGGCTCTATCTCCATATTTCTAATAGTTGTAGCAATATCCTTCAAATTTTTGTTTATGCATGGTCCTAGTTCTACATTCATGTGCTTGATGACCTTGTGTATTGCACTTATGAAAATGAACCATGTTCTTAGGCTTAGCATTCTAATTTGTATTCTTGCTCCTACACACATTAGCATAATGTCCTTTCTTACCACAAAAGTGACAAGTAGGTTTGGAGTTCTTACCTCTTTTATTCCTTTCTTCAACAACTTTGGATGATTCTCCTTATTCAATGCTTGTGTGGCCCAATCTTGATGTATCTTTGTTAGATCTAGGGGATATTAGTAATTGCTCAAAGTATTTGATGGCTTCATTTGGCTTGTTGAAACTTTCAACAAATTCCTTTTCTCTTTTTAGGTCATTCTACATTTGTCTATTCTGCAACTTCAATGTAGTTATCTCAATGTCCTTGACATTCAACTCATGATGAGCATTCATCATTTGGTTCAAGGTATCCAATTGCATGTTTGAGATCCTGGTTAGCTTTGTTGACTTCTCTTCTAGTCTGTTTGCCAAAATTCTATTGTCTTCTTCAATCATAGCTTTCTTCTTTTGTTTAGTCACCTCACATAGTAGTATAGCTTGTGATTCTTGCTCCAACTTGAGATTTCTAATTTCTTTAGCTTGTGCTCTATTCTTTTCCATTAGATCTACAACTGTTGCATCAAATTCACTAGAGTTACCATCTAAAAATAGCTTTGTGGTTTTGATCTCTTTGTATTGTGTGTAATTTTCTGCTATAGTAATTTCTTTCCTTCTCTTCAAGGAACTCTTCAAAGCATCTCTAGCTTCAATTAGTTGATGTACTATAAGATGTATTTCAATCTCCTAGTTCTCAATAGTCTTTCCCAACTTTAGACTTCCATTTCAAGATCTTTCCTCTAAGCTACAAATCTTCTCCTTTTAAGAACTTGGCTCTAATACTGATTTTTGGAATTACAAGTGGGAAAGGAGTAAACTTCTAAGGGAGGTAAATTAGGAGTTTAAACTTGGACCCATAAAAATTTCACCATTCATTAACTACATTCAATATATAAATTGAAATAACATGTAAATTAAATGCATCTAAAACATGCAAGTCATCAAACATACATAACACCATATATGATTACCCAGAAACCCTCCAAATGAGAAGGTAAAACTAAGGGGCAGGGATGACACCCACAAATCTACACTATTGCAACAATAAAGTGTAGCCAATTAAGGCTACAATGGTCTGACCATGAATCATGATCTATCCTATCAAAGGAATGCCCTATTGAAGGCTTACAAAGATTATTAAGGCCCAACTTGTTAGAGGATTTCAACACCCTATTAGAAGTGTGCCTTGTTCAAGGAATTTAGGTCATTCACTTGGAATGCCACCCTATTAAAGGATTTGGTAAAGCCTATTAGGACTAATCTACCAAGGAGATTTAATTGAAATCACTTGTTAAAATGTCTTAGCATAGATCTTATGGTTGACACTTGCTTGCCTGATAATAGATCACCTCTATCCAATCTTTGATTAATTCTTCACAATTTGATGTATCAATGTTGTATCCTCTATCCTCTATTCTTTACTTAACTAATTCTACAATTCACTCTTACTACTAATTGACCTTGAATGCTCTGCAAACTATCTTGTTTGCTCCTCCAATTTGATCATTCACACATTTAACTCTCTTAAAAATTTAGGGCTTTTTCCTCCTTAAAAAGACTGAGGTGGCTTAGGGTTAGGTATGAATCTATGGCTAAGATTCATCCATGTTACTACTTAAACCTTCCCATTTTCTTATTGGCTGCATGTAATTTTCATAGGGAATCTACATATAGATTTGTCCTTATCTTGAAAAGATTAAAAACTATCCTTAGGTCAGCTAAAAAATGGTTTACATAGTTTTTTGTGCCATAACAAATAGATATGTCATATCTATGTTACTCAACATATGTATTTATTGATGCTCAACATACACTATTCTGACTTGGCACCTAAACTACTTGGCATCTTCTATTCACTCAGCACTTGAATCACTTGGCATGGTCTATCTACTTAGCACTTGAGTGCCTCAGTACATGAGTGACTTAGCACTCATTGCAACTTGGCATGGTCTTATATTTACATGTTGTACTCAGCATGCATTACTAGTTCAACGTGAACTAAGTAAATGTCTTAAGTGTGTTGACACTCACTTGTCAAAACCAATCTAGGATCAACATGGATAAGTATCCTTTTCAAATATTCCTCTATTAGGGGATTGATGTTTTTATTAGTAATATCAAAATCATCCTTTACCATGATAGTTTGTGTGTTTGCACTTGTCACCTACAGAGGGCTAGTACTCGGCAGTTATGTATCTTATACACTCTATTTTGGTTACTTCTTTTCCTCAACTAGTGCCTAATCATCAATATTCATATTAGTGCATCCCTCAACTATGGCTTTTTCATTATTTTATTCTTCATCCTCTCCTACCTCAATAGGTTTTTGATCATCTTCTTTTGATGTTGTTAGTCCATATGTTAATTTCCACATTTGTTTATACTTCTTTATGACATCCTCTATGTTGTTCTATAATATGCTAAATGCCCTATACTTAGGTACAAATCTCACAACATATTTCTTTATAGATTTAGACATCTCATTCTTACTAAGCTCTAGTATAACTTAAGCAAGGGATGTCTCCCTTATTTGTCTTTTTGTGTTCAAACAATAATGTCAATTTTTCTCAACTCTTTCATATAAACTCTTAGGTATGGAGTTAGAAATTTCTAGAGGAGCATTCTTATATGTATCCATCATGGCATATATTGCCTCCTCTACTTAGTTCTTCTCAATCTTTACAAGATTATCAAATTTAGTGTAAGAGAAACCTAAAAAATTAACATTATTTCTAATGTTCTCACATAAATTATCTAGGTCTGAGGAGGGACTATGACTCACCACTTGGAATTGGTTGTTGTTATCAGATTTAGTCTTCTCCTCATCGATTTCAACTTGGAGAACATATTTTCTCTTTTTTTTCTTCTATGGCCCATCAACTTTCATTTTAAACTCAACTACCACTTTAGCCTTTTGTGCAACAACTCTTGTACTAGCCTTTGTGGTAGGTGTTGTTGGTTTAGTCTAGCTTGGTTTTGCAACCTTCCTCCTCTTGCTGATCCTCTCCCTAACCTTATGTCAGTGTCAATGGTGCTTGAGCCTATGTTTACTCTTCATCATCATTATCATCTTTTTCTTTTTCTTCCTTGGCTCCTTCACCAAATTTTTCTTTTAGTTTCTTCACCAACTTGTTCTTCTTCCTAATCACATAAGCAACCTTCAAATCCATAGTGATTTTTTATTTGGCCAATTCATAATTTCCAAAATCTTTGGCTTCTTTGTCCATTTCTTCTATAAGTAATGTTTTAATTGCTATAGAGGCCTCATCAACATTGATCTCATATTCTAATGGCCTTAGCCATCTTACTCTAGGAATTGCTTCTTGAACATATGTGCTATTAGTATCAACTAGGAAGCAAACATCACCATAATGTTTCTCCACTAGAGAGACTAGTATTTCTTCATGGTTTTCTTAAAATCTTCAAAATAACTAGTCATTGCTAACTCAAAGTTATCACCTAATTGTTCAATGTATTCTCTTATCTGAACTGTAATTGATCTATTTATCTTCCATGAAACCTTGCTAAATGTAGGAAATGTATTCTACACAGAGAAGAAAATACATAATAGAATAGATCCAAACTTACATTGAGCACTCTTGGTTTTCCTTATTGCTCCCATATTTTCAATCAATTGCTGCAATTGTAACTCAGCAAGATCATAGGTATGATCTTTCTTCACAATTTTGTAGCCCATATCCACTACAATGCAAGGTACAATATTTAATGTACTTGACTAATAAACTTGTGTGATATTACCCTCACTACAAAAGCTAGCAAGGGATCTATGATAGTTTCAATGGTCATTCCCCTTTTATTCCATACAGCCCTTGTGTTCTTTTCAATGTCTTCCTTTGACTCACTTCTTATAGTCTTTGGTTGATCTAGGGTTTGATACTCTGTTACCTTATGAACAATTTTATTTGTGATTTTAACTAGCCCATTCTCTACCCATATTGAGCTATCATGAATTCTTCTTAAGACAATATTAATTCACTCAATTTTGAAGACATTGGGTAAATCTAGGGCACAAGTTAACCCTTTCTTCTTGACAATATTGTATTCTTTGTTCAAGGCTTTATTTTTAGATAGTCTTCTATATTCTTCTCTTATTTCCATGTCACCTATGCTTCAAATCTTACAAGTGTAACAATTCTTGACATCTTGAATCATTAGGACTTGTGGTGGTATCACAGATAACACACCAAAGAGATCCTACTTATACATTATGTCTAGAATAACCTTGAAAAGAGGTTATCTAATCTCATTGCTAATTAACTAAACATTCAAAACCTATTTTGCATCTACACCTCTTTCTTTAGAAGAAGTAGATGCCATGACATATATATAGGGTTTGCAAAATTTGAAACTGTGTAGCTTGGCACACTATAAATACCTTGTAAATCCTAATGAAATGGTGTCAAACAACCATTCAAATCTTCCACAAATGCTCAAATTGAATTTCCGCGATTGATTTTAGCTCTTCATGTTCTTTCTCAAATTCAAATGATGTCAAATGAGTAGAAATCAATAAAATAGCCCTTAAAACACTATAATTAATTCTAATTGCTTACACAACTATAAGCTTAGCATCAATTGATTTTGGCTCACTTGGCATCCACATGTCTTTCCATATGCTTGGAAAATACTACAAGCTCATCCTCAACTAACCAATTTCTTTAGCTTGACATCCACTAACATTTTACATGGAAACCATATGAAACTTTTTATGCTCTAGAGTAACATGAAAAACTGATATAATTTAAAGATTTATCCTTGATTTCTAATAACACTTTGCATCTTTATTCATCCATATGTAATATTTTCAAAACTAAATCCTTGGAATTGATGTATGGTATATCTTTTAAATATCAATTTGACATACCTCTTGATTTCTTACTTTGATGAGGTGTGATCACTTGACCCATTGGGTGAATTGATCCCATCTGCACTTGATGTGCTATAGTCCTCCTTTCTCTTCCATGTCTTGTTCATCTCATATATAACATTTTCAATATCTACCTTTCCTTTTCCTTTGTTGAACTCAAAACTTGGTGCCTTGGACCTTGTTGGACAATATCTACTTATGTGACCAATCTTCAAACAACTCAAACATGTGGTTTGACTAAACCACCTTTTGTAATCACTTCTGAAGTGTGTTCTTATATAGTTCTCAAGAACATGTCCATACTCTTAACAATAGTGAAAAATATACCTTGTATTATAATCCCAATTATAAGAGTTTCCATTACACATTACCTTTGTCTACTTGTTTGATGACCACTTGGGTTTGTATCTGCACTCAAAAGCTCTATGTCCATACCTCTGATAGTCATAACAATATCCTTCAAATTTTTGAGTGTCCATGTTCTTGGTTCTATATTCATGTGCTTGATGACCTTGTTTATTACACTTATGGTTGTGACTCATGCTCTTCTACTTAAAATTTTGATTTATAGTATTGCTCCTACACACATTAGCAGTATGTCCTTTCTTACCACAATTATGACAAGTAGGTTTTGAGTTCTTAACTTTATTACTTCTTTCTTTAGAAATTTTGGATGATTCTCCTTCTTTAGTACTTGTGTATCCTAGTCTAGATGTATCATTGTCAGATCTAGGGAATCTCATCAATTATTCAAAGTACTTAATAGCTTCACTAGGTTTATTGAAACTTTCAAAAAACTCCTTTTCCCTTTTCATGTAATTGATCAACTGTTCATTCTACAACTTTAGTGTTGTTATCTCAATGTCTTTACTATTTATTTCATGATTAGCAATCATGACTTGATCCATTGTTTCTAGTTGTATGTTAGATATCATGTTTGCTTCTAATGATTTCTCTTCTAGTCTACTAGCCAAAACTCTTTTGTCATCTTCTATGATGACTTTGTCTTCTATAGCTTTATTTTTCTATTTGGTCCCCTCACATATTAATATGTCTTGTGATTCTTTCTCTATCTTAAGATTTATGATCTCTTTAGCTAGGGTTTTCTTCTTTTCAATTAGATCTGTAGCTGATACATCAAATTCATTAGAGTTTCCATTTGTAAATAGCTTAGTAGTGTCCATCTTTTGTTATTGTGTGTCATTCTCCTCAATAAAAATTTCCTTCCTTCTTCTCAATGATTTTTTTAGATCTTCTCTTGCTTCATTCAACTAATGTATAATGAGTTTTATTTCAATCTCTTGGTTCTCAATAACTTTTCCAACCTTGTAGGCTTCCATTTCCAAGATCTTTCCTCAAAGCTATTAGGCTTCACTTTTAGAGAACAAGGCTCTGATAGCAATTGTTGGAATTCTAGTAGGAAAGCTAAACTCTGAGGGGGGAGGGTGAATTAGTGCTTTAAATATAACTCATAAAAATATTCACCACACATGCATCTCACATATTCAATAAGTAAATTAAAATACCATGTAAAGCATATACATCTAAAATATGTAAACAAGTAAGCATTTACACATATATGACATAAGATATGATTACCCAGAAACCCTCCAATGAGAAGGTAAACTGGGGTGGGGATGACACCCAAAAATCTTCACTACTACAATAATAAAGTGTACTTAATGAAGGTTACAATGTTTGATCATGAAAAATGATCTACCCTGTAAAGGTATGTCCTATTAAAAGCTTACAAATACTATTAGGTTTCACCCTATTAAATAATTTCAACACCCTATTAGAAGTGTTCCTAGTTAAATGACTTCAACTCACAATTGAGTAAGTACCTTGTTAGAGGATTTTAATACAACCTATTAGGACTACTCTATTAAGATATTTACCTAATTTATCTATTAGAATGTCTCAACAATGATTCTTCGATTAGTACTCTATTGCTTGATGTCAGATCACTTCTATACTAATGTGTACTTGATACTTCTTGATCAAATGTCTCTCTATTGTTTACTGTTTCCTTCCTCTATTCTCCTTTAACTAATTATGCAACGCAATTTAGATCATAATACATTGGTCACCATGAATGTCCTATTTGCACATGAAAAATCTCCTTGATCATCCATTCACTCCCTTTTCACTCATTCCAAAAGTTTAGGGTTTGTCCTCCTTAAGAAGACCTAGGTGACTTAGGGTTAGGTATGAATCAATAGATGTGTTTAATCCATATTGTCACTTAAAATTTCTCTTTACCTAATTGGATTCATGTAATACATAGGGATTCCCACTTAAGATTCATCATTATCAACAAAATATCATAATTTAATCCTTAAGTCAGCCCAAAAATTATTATTGTAAATAATTATTATTTACACTTTACTTAAGTTTCCTTAGGATAAATGCACTATTTTATTATTTATTAGGTTAGACACCTAGGAGTTTGTATACTCATATGAGCTTTCATGTAGAGAACATAGGAGTAAGCAACTCTATTTTAGCACTTGGTGTCTACAACACTAAAATATGCATAATCAACTGAGTTGTCATGTCGACAACATAGTTTTTTGCACTCTCAATTAACCACATGGTGTCTACAACATAATTTTATGTGACACACCTTTGTAGGCTTATCCTCTCATTATCTCACTAACTCTTGTGCTTAATAGAGGATAACCCATTCCTAATGGACATGTGCTTAGTTGTGAGGCTTATCATATGGCTAACTCCTAGATATTTTAGATGCAGCCTAGAGGCTTTTATATGTAGGCTCTCCTAGTGTACTATAAAATGAATTAAATATCATATTGTTATTCTAATCATACTCTATTGGTCTATTTTGTGCTAGTCATTTTTATTCTTGGTCTTGGATGATTTTTCCCTGAGGAAAGTTCTTACATGGTATTAGAGCTATACCAAAGTCTTACATGGTATCAAAGACATTGGAGCATCATTTCATAGCCATTAGAGACCATTCTTGCTTCACCTCTCTGAGGACACCTTGATCCAAATCCAAAGTATCCACAGCTATTGGGAGCATCTAGAACCAAAAATGACATCACCATTGCATCCATAGTGTTGATTCAATGAAAATTGACTATAAATTTGCCTATGTTGGGTCATAGTCAAATTTGAGGCAAAAAAAATTTGCAAACTGACAACCGAAGGCCTGATTTGCAAGTACAGTATGATCATTTTAAGATCTACTTAATTTATTTTTGGATCTATTAATTTTATTTTCTCTATATTTTCACAGCATTTTGTTCAAAATTCTTTTTAGACCATTAAGCTTGTAGAGAAATGTCTTTGTAGGAACCAAGAGGTGAAATCTTAGCCCCTACAGAAGGAATATTCCTTATTACCACAGATGCATATTCTATCAACATCACATTGCATAACTAATAGACTATTAACCAACAATAAATATTCCATTTCTAGAAAGTGACACCTATTAGTGAACTACACAATATTTCTAGCAACTTTGTAAATTATAGCAAGAACCACTCAATAGTCAGTGGCTCTTAAGCCACTTCAACATTGGCAACCAAGTGTTTTTAAACACTTGAACCCCCACTACACCAAGCATGTGGGATATTTCCCACACTTCTTCGATGGTCATTTTAACCTCCTCCAGCAACTATTTCCCTTATCGTTGATGATAGGAACTTTTCCTCTGGTGTCTACCAACTCTAACCTACTGGCAACATAAATAGTGTCATGTGTCACCCACAAACACCTCCATGTGGTGCTCATGTATTCCCCTAGCATAGTCAACAATCCACCCACCATGTTAGACTAATCTAAGTCAGTCGAGCCACGTGTCCCTACACATGTAAGTGGACACATCAGCCATACAACTGGATAGCTCAGCAGGCCACCTCACCCAACATGTCAGTAGCCATGCAAGCATTTTTGTACCATCTATACTACTGATTTCATCAGTGACATTACTGTCATGTCACCCATGGTGCCCTTTTTAGGTGATGTCATCATTTAATGGCATTAAATTTTTCATATGACCATCATCCACATGCCAAAATTGCACTACTGCGACAACTTTTTGGACATCAAATTTAACCTCGCAGTTTTCTAATCAGACCCCTCTTCAAATTTAGTTTTGATTTGACAGTCTAACTTTGGGAGGCCATATCTTAGTCCTTCAGGCTCTAAATCAAGTGCAATTTTTTTTTTGGCTAGAACTTCCTAAACTTTTTAGTGGTGCTATTATTTTTTAGTTTTGGTCATAGATTTGTAAAAAATTGTAATTTTTTGTGACTATACCTATCCAATCCTAGATTTTGCAACTTTAATTGCTCCATACAAGTTCATCTAGACTCCAAAATAGGTTCCATTTTTTTTTAAAGTGAATAATTTTTTGTCTACTTTCCAAATCCACAATTAGATTATATGCTTGTTTGGATAGAAATATCACATTTAGAAATAGGTCCCTTCTTTGCATTGTATTGCTTCAAAATTATTGTATTTCTGAGCTATATTGTAGTTTTCTAGATTTGAACTATAAAAGGAGGTTATAAATTTAAAAATTAGAAGTCCACTAAATCCATTCTGACAAAGTGCCCCATTGTAATTGCACTACCTATAAAGTGCAAAATCATACATTGGTGGGGTTGATTGATTATTTTTACATTTAGGTGGGTGCATACATTGATCTCATGGAGATTTGTTTCACATGTTGGGGTGGTTTTAAACTAGAGTTGACAAAGAGGAACTATAAAAAATGGAGTGCCTTGATAATTGATCATCTAAGAAGAGAGCATAAAGAAGTATTTCCTTATGTATGTTCCAATGAATTGGACTCTTCCCTTACCCAGCCACTTGTTAAAATAATTCTAGATGTCATTTATTTATGTGTCACTCATTCTTGCTTGAAGGTCATTGACAAGTTCAATGATACTTATGATATTTGGATAGGTCTTTGGGAAGCATATGGAGATCCAAATATTCCTCCCTTTATAGAAGACATTCTATCTTTAGTCACTTCAGTTATGGTACCTTCAACTCTAGATGAGTTCACATATTCGGATACTCCTATTGATTTTACTGATCTAGTTCTAGCCACAGATGCTCTTGATTCAGTATAGTAGGATATTCCATGTCTTCCTACTTCATCTTTATGGGATGACTTCCTTCCATTCATTGTAGGGCTATTTGTGGAGTCTCACATTACGGATGTGGGAAACATCATTGATGACATCAATCTTCTCTTTGTTGAGGAGACTTCTTCACTCATTGCAAGGGAAAACTCTAACCCTTAAGCACTTGAACTTTCTTCTGAGACTCACTTGATTGTGGCTTCTTTAAAAAAGTTGGAGAAGGACTCTTTCACTTATGAGAAGACATATCAGTCTATGGAGATTGTATTCTAGTTTCCTTAGACATCATATTTTTTGAGGGTTCTTCCTACTAGTTGGGGAGCATTCTCTACTACAACTATGGCACCATTTCTTCCTATAGGGAGGACCATCATTCAACTTTCATGGTGCAACTTTTTCAGTCATCAAGGAGCTTCTTTCATAAGCATGCCTACATCATTGGAGGGGGGGTGGGGGGGACATTGCTTCTCTTCCTACATCTTATTATCTAGATGCTTCATCATCTTTGGAGTTTGATTCAACTTCATGCATGGACATGTTACCTTGTTTTCCACCTTCTTGTGGGCATTCACCAGATATGTTCATGGCATCTACATTCATCAACGACATGTTGACATATGAGAAAACTTTAGAGGTAGCACCCACTGCATACTACATCTAGAATCCTCTTCCATCTTCCTATCCATAGTGGGAAGCATATTTTTACCTATATCTAGTGTGTCTTCTTCCCCAAGGGAGAAATATTGTTTGTTGGCATTAGGTGTTCATCTATCTTCAAGCACTCATCATCTAGAGATCCTTCACTAAGGGGGGGATTTCATCAAGGGATCCTCTATTACATATATGTATGATGTATGTCATAATGGGGGGGGTGTCTTTATTACTCCATCCATACATACATTTTTCTTTATTGTACTTATCTCTCTTTTTGGATGAGGGTTTCTCCCATGAGGTTTTCCCTCTTTCTCTATTTGTAGAGATATTTCATTTCATTTTAGTATTGCATTTGTACTTGGGTACCTAACATGGCCTAGTAGTTGGGACCTATTATGCATTTCATCATAGCTTTTGTGAGCTTAAGTGTATTCCCCTAAGTTGCACTTAAGGGGGGGTGTTAGTGTAAATAATTATTATTTACACTTTACTTAAGTTTACTTATGATAAATGCATTATTTTATTATCTATTAGGTTAGACACCTAGGAGTTTGTGTACTCATAAGAGTTGTCAGTAAGCAACTCTATTTTAGCACATGGTGTCTACAATACTGGAGTATGCATAATCAACTAAGTTGTCATGTTGACAACACAATTTTTCACACTCTTAATTAAGCACATAGTGTCTACAACATAATTTTACATGACACACCTTTGTAGGCTTATCCTCACATCATCACACTAACTCATGTGCTTAATGAAGGATAACCCATTCCTGATGGACATGTGCTTAGTTGTGAGGCTTATCATATGACTAACTCCTAGACATTCTAGATGCATCTTAGATGCCTTTATATTTAGGCTCTCCTAGTATACTATAAAATGAATTGAATATCATATTGGTATTCTAATCATACTCTATTGGTCTATTTTGTGTATTAATTGTGCTTCTTGGTCTTGGGTGATTTTTCCTAAGGAAAATTCTTACAAAAATGGTTTACATAGTAGTTTTTGCCAATACAAACAACTATGAAAAAATTGTGTTACCTGGCATCTAAAGTCCCTGTGCTCAAGACATACTGTGACTTCAATATTTTCACTTGTGATCTAAATAACTCAGCATGCACTACTTGCTCAGCTTTTGAATCGCTCAGCACATGTCTGCTCGGCACTTGAGTGACTTAGCATATGAGTGACTCGACCCTCACTATTTTCTCAGCATTCTCTAACTTATATGTTTTGCTTGGCATATGTTACTTGTTCAAAATGAACTAAGTAAATGACTTAAGTGTATAGACACTACTTTTCAAAACCAATCTAAGATTAACAAAAGTATGATGCCTCCTCCTATTTTGAGGAGCAAGAGGTTGTTGCACTAAAGGGGGCTATGTTGCAAGAACAAGTAAATGGATTAAATTGGCATACTTTTTTTCCTTTTTTAGTTGTTACAAGTATTTAATTAAGTACTACAACATAGCATGCATTTTTTTACCTGAAAATGCCACATCATGTACATTAACATTTTAATCTTCCACCAAGTCAACATGCTAAACACTTGGAAAATGCTCCACTCCTTCACCACGATGTTCAACATGCTCTAAAATATTCAAAAAAAATTCACATTAAAATTTGATTGAAGATGTTAAATTGTATTTATAATTGCATAATTGATTTCCAATAGAAAATTAATACCTCCACCATTATAATGCACATCATGGCCTTCATCATATGCAGGTTTTGTGATAGGATATGAAGGTTGTAGTGAAATGTTATGGGCATTGTTTTGCAATCAATTTATGTTCAAAACTAACACCAAATTTTTTTTCTCAACTATTCAATTTGATTTACTTTTCATCTAACTAATTTACTTGTGTCTCATTTGGTGCACCAGATTCTTGAATATGGATTTTAGGTTCTTGACGTAAGCATGCATCCATGACTTTATAGCCTTCCTTCAAGGCAATTTTTTTAACTTCATATGTGAGCTCTACATTGAATTGTGTGCCCTATATTTTTTTCTTAATATTGTTTGCATGTATGATTTGATTAAACAAAATTGTTTGCAACATATATATATATATATATATGTATATATGTATATATATGTATATATGTATATATATGTATATATATGTATATATATATGTATATATATGTATATATATATGTATATATATGTATATATATATGTATATATATGTATATATATATGTATATATATGTATATATATATGTATATATATGTATATATATATATATATATGTATATATATGTATATATATATATATATATATATATATATATATATATATGAAATTTCATTGTTGCTACAAGTACAAGTCAAGACTAAAGATTCATATAGCCACTAGGGTTAAGTCTATGTTGGCCAACCTTTTCTAGTCTTGCTTTTGTAGCCACTGATGTGTCTTGTAGTATATAAATAGTTTGAAACATGTTAGATTATATATTTACAAAGATCACTAATTAGTGCATGATTACATTCTACTAAATGCTATCATGACATAGCTTCTTTTTTCCTATTTTGGTTCATTTCCTTTATTATCTCATAGTCTTTTCTCTTTTGCATCTTCTATTATTTCATTCTACTCAATTAGTGGAATCATAAGAGGATGATCATACTTTGGGTTCTCCGTTAGACCTGTTCTATATTGGTCCCTCATAGTCTTGATATCTCCTGATATTCTTTTGAGAAGTAGGGTAGTGTCAAAAATGTATTTTTCCAAAAAAGTCCTCAAAAGATGTAATGAGCTGATTTTTTAATTCAAGACCCTATTCATTTCACCTTAAAAAAAATAAAAAAAATTTAGATCAATAACTTTAATATAGTACAATAAATGGAAGCAAAGAAAAATATTGTAGCCATGATATGAAACTAGGTAGCTTTTATGTATGGTGGGTCCAAGTACCCTCAATGTCATATCAAAAAGATGATCAAAGAAAACATGATTTCTTACAAAAACATCATAGGATTATTAGTCCAAAACAAGTTATGTATAAGTAAAATAAAATTACACTTTAAAAAATAGCAATTTTAAAGCACCTAGAAGCTTTCATAATTTTAACAGAAACATATTTTTCTTCTTTAACAACAATGTCCCTACAAATAAATTGTCCCTACAAATAAACTAGTACTAGTCACATGGACTGCTCTAGGAAATGGATTAGCTTCAATAATACTAGTCTCTTTTTCTCTATCAACTAAAGGTCTATCTATTGGTACAAAAAATAGGTACATGAGTATAAAATCAACCCAACAAAAAAAAATGCATGATTATCACATTACAAAATATAGCAAAACAAGTTTTTACCAATTGTACTTGACATAGACAAGGATTGATAAGTAGGAGATAATTTCCACAGCAAGTCAAATTGTGATATTGCTATCAAGATTTAACTGTGTGATTTTTGAGTCAAACTCATTGACCCATGTTTCATGAGTAGTGATTCAACATGAATCCATCTCTCATGAGAATAAATGGAGCACTTAGCACTCATTCGATCTAGGTAGTGCTTCACCCCTATGAGCATCACCTAGATCCAATGAGTGCTAAGTGCTCCATTTATTCTCATGAGAGATGGATTCATGTTGAATCACTACTCATGAAACATGGGTCAATGAGTTTGACTCAAAAATCACACAGTTAAATCGTGATAGCAATATCACAATAGACAAAGATTTTTGCATGCTCCTTGTTATCAACATTGCACTTGGCAATATTAGAGTGATGACCAAAGGAGGCATCCACACTTCATTGTGAGCTAAAGAGTATAATATTTTTTAGAAAAAATGTCTTTGATGGATAAAGATCAGATGTGATACTAGCTAGAAGCATCCAAAAATAAAAGTCAAGTGTTATAATATTGATGAAAATAAACAATATTGCACTAGTTTCACTTTCAACATTATATGTCATATTTAAACACTAATTAATTGCCTTAAATAAACTCAACGGTGTAATAATACTATAATTTTTAGTAATTTTGTAAAGAGAAAGTATTACTTGCATGAAGGTTGTGTGCTACAACCCTCACCATGTTCACCACATAGTGTCACAAGTGTCACATGTTGTTGTAGAAGAACACATAATATTTTAGATCATGATCCATAAGATACTATAAAATATAGCCATCTATTGAACTTCTATTCTTTCTTGAGATTATTTATTGCTTACCTTCAATTATTTGACTCTACAGGCTAATTCTTCTTTTAATGCATCTTTCTCCTCGCTTGTGTCACCCTCAATGGTAATATTGACAATTTCATCAATGTATCTTTGTTTGAGTTGTTGGAACATGAACATACGATCAATAGTAAGGGTGATGTCATGTAGATATGACACCCATATTTCAGATTGCATTTGATCTACTATCATTTTACCTTTTCCCTATCATTTGTGACATTAGTATCAATAAAATTCTATCAAAATAACTCTAAAACCATAAAGAAAATAACATAATAATATGACATTTGTTTCTATATAATTTGAATAATTATAATAATTAAGGTTTACATTCACTGAAGAAGGTGTGTGAGATGGTGCATCCCCACCTATGGGTGGTGGTCAGTCCATGCTGCCCTATGAAAATGAGTATTAATTCTTAGCAATCAATAGCAAAATGAAAGTATTTGACATGTTGTACTTAATGTTTATATTAGCACATATGGTTTTCAAAGGAAAAACTTGGTGTAACTAATGTGTATATCTAAAAAAATATTGGACATGTTGTACTTAATGTTTATATTTGCACATATGATTTTGAAAGAAAAAGTTGGTGTAATTAATGTGTATATCTACAAAAATATTTTAAAAATTGTAATTAATATTTATATCTAGACAAATGGTTTTGAAAGAAAAATTTGGTACAATTAATGTATATTTCTACAAAAATATTAGACATGTTGTACTTAATGTTTATATCTGCATAAATGGTTTGAAAGAAAAATTTGTTCACCTCACTCAAATTCCACTAAAATTTAATATTAGTAAAATTCCATCAAAATAACTCCAAAGCCATAAAGAAAAGAACATAATAATATGACATTTGTGTGATATGGTGCATCCTTGCCTATGGGTGGTGGCCTATCCATGTTTCCCTGTGAAATAGATTAGTAATTCTTAGCAATCAACAACAAAATGAAAGTAATAGACTTATCCAAAAAGATATTAATAATAAAGTAGATTGTATATTGGATTCAATATTAATTAGAGGCAATTCATTTAAATTTTATACTTACTAGTCCCATGATAGAGAATTTTTTTGAATCTACACTATTCAAATTGTAATCTATCAAAAGCTCTTCCCCTATGCTTATTAAATTTATCGCACATACAAAATAATGATTTCCCTCATGTGCCTTGAATATATAATTCACCAACTTATTAGTTGACACAAGTCAAGAATTATTTATAAATCCTACAATATTCCCTCTTTCTTTTTGCCTTCCATCAATATACATAATGAATGTTTTACTTTGATCATTTTCTTTTCATTGTAAATAATTTTGTGACAATGCATACTTTTTTATATTGTGCAATCTACATCTAATTATTGTAATTGTAACAAGGTCTTACATACTCCATTAATTCAACAACTTTATTGTAACATTCATTTATGCCATCCATGGAAAATAGGCCCAAACCATGTAATGAAGGTGGAACTATGCAATATATCCTTTCATTAACAAAAAAATCAGTGTTAATTAGAGATAGTTCCTTGGGTACCCATTCTTTTAGAACATGTGTATACCTTAAGGAAGCCTTTCTATCACCTTTTCTCTTATTATCATAAGAACATGACCCACCCCCCCCCCCCCCCCCCTCCCCTCAACAAGAAAAAATTGCATTCATTTGTTGAATTTTCTTCTAATCTTTTGACCTCTAGTTGATCTCCCTATTTTAGACCTACTAGATGTCTCACTTTTATCTTCTATTCTTACATTTTCCTCACTCGAGGAAGACAGATTAGACAAATGCCTAATTGGTGATATGTGCAATACATAAAATGAGAGACACACTAGGAAAAAATTTCATGTTGATGGTAAAGAGAAGATATACAAATAAAAAATTGTGTCCATAGGGTCTATTGATATATACCTTTCGATCCATGTGACTATGCAAGATCCTGGTCAAAGGTGTTGAATAGCCTACATATGTAAATCATTCATCTTAAGTTATCAAAAAAAAATGTCTAATAAATGTTTATATCTAAAAAATTATTGGACATGTTGTACTTATTATTTATATCTACATATATGGTTTTGAAGGAAAAATTTGGTCACCTTGCTTATCAAATTCATCCATATTGTAATGAATGAAAATTTGTCCACTTACAATGCTCTATAAACTATAAATTACATAGAAGACAAAAATTACATGATGCATTCATCAAAATCAAACAAATTTCTATAAATAAAAATTATGACCCCATCATACTTGACATTGATCATACCTTGACAAACATTTCATTGATCATGTCATTGATCATCATCTTCATCCATATCATCATCATCATCATCATACTTGTCACTTTGTTCATCATCATCACCACCACCATCTTCATTACCATCATCATCATGCCCATTATCACTATAATCATCACTATCTTCATCAACATGATCATGATCATGATTGTCATTGTCATCATCATCATCATCATCACCACCACCACCATTATCGTCAACATGAATAGAATCATCATCATCATCTTCTTCTTCTTCTTCTTCATTGTGTAATAGTCATTTGTAATCATCATTTACTTCATCTTCTGATTCTTCAGTATCTTCTTCTTCCATTACATTATACTTTACTGGCCTTCCTCTTGGATCATGTCTAACAACAAATGACCAACATAGTTGGTTCGGAATACCAAAGTAAAATACTTTATTGCATTTTCTTGAAATAACATAGGGCTCATCTTAAATTGTCTCAAATGACCTTTTATTAATTATTATAAATCCACTATCATGTTCAATAACAATCCTATCAAGATCATTTTGATTCACCTATATCTTGTACCACTTGACAATAAATATAACTAATTTTAATGAATTTAAGTCACACTCAAGTATATCATCCAAATTTTCATAGTATTAATTTTCATATTTTTGAGGATGAATGTCATTTCTAGATGAAATATTGGTGACCATGAAGACTACACTTATCTCAGAATCACAAGTTTTCTGCATTTCATCTAGCTTTTTTATGCAAAATTTGTGGCCATGGTAGTACATAGCTTTGTCATGTTTGATCTATAATTTTTCAAACATGTTAATATTATTTGCATTGATATGTCAGTTGATATTAAACTTATGCCTCGTGATTAGTAATCTTTTGCATATCTATCTCTTAAGCCATATGCTAGATCAAGCACCATTGGCATAACATAAAGATCTCCATTACGATGAGCTTCTTTAGCTAATGATGCAACACCATCCTATATTAATGAGTGACTTTTTTTTGAGAAAGTTGAATCTATAACATCATTTAATCAAGATTTTTTACAATATACAAATGTAGTTCATCCCACTTGTGACCAGCTATAAAGAAAACAAATAAACCAGTTAGAAACAACTTATATTGATGATAGATAAGAATTAATTAACTACAAAAACCAACTTATAATTACCTCTCACTCTCCTCAATCTACCTTTCCCTGTCAAGTACTACCCTTTGAATTTGTTAATAGAATTGGGATCTCAAATACAATCTGCATGGATATTTGCTACAAATTTTGGAAGATATTCACTAATGTACACCATGGTCCAATATACCATAGAACCCTTAGGATGTACCTTTAATTGGACGAAGACCTTCATAAATTTCAAGTTCCTCTCAACCATCCACATTGACTTAGTTTGTATAGGTCCACACAATTCAATCTCCTCAACTTGATGTATGAGATAGTGTTCTTGAGAATTGAAAAAGGTTGAAGGTAGACACTTTTTCATTACACACATAAGATGTGAAATTTTTCTCTTCCAATATTTTATATCTTTTTATCAATTTCTTTAGATGATAACCACCTAAAAGAGATTCAAAATGCAAGAACATATAAATGAGATTTTAGATAAAATTATATGATAGATTATATAAAAATTAAAATAAGTCATAAATATAATATATGTGCAACAAATCTAAGAAAAAACACTTCTAACCTCATGTATTTTCCAAGATCATATATAACTTGTTTAATACTATTGTCAAACTAGTGTGGGAGGGATAGAGGTAGGACATACTACAATCACTAAAAAATGATCATTTTAATATATTGTTAAATAATGAAATAGATAGTACATTCAGTTTTACAAATGTATTGTAAATAGAGAACATGACTTATCTTGATGAAGCTATGACAATCATGTGTTTTCAACCTTAGCCCTAAATCACCTTTTTTTAGTACAAGAGTGTTTATATTTACAAAAAATCCTATGAAAATTTTTGTTTTTTTTTTAATGAATTATTTTAATGCATCACTTTGTTGCTCTGTTAATAACCAAGGAAAGGCACTCATATTTATGCAGTCTCCATTGCTATTTGATTCGATGAAATCTTTCAGTGTATGATTGGATTCATGAATGTCAATACAAATTTTGGCAATGTTTTCTCTATTATGCCTTTCATCTAATATTTTACATAGTTTCTTCATTACATTCTTTCTAATATTCATAGCATCAAAAAAATGCATGATTGGGAGATCCTTGTAGTATTGCAACCTACTAAATTGAGTAGGATAACTTTTTATTCCTCTAGTAAGTTGGTCATTGATGCCTTGATGACCTTCATGAGCATCAATTACATTATTTATAAATATAAAACAATATCAAAATATAAACTTCAAACCACAAACTAGACATTACCTCAACGATTTAGTCAATCGTATTCCAACTTCCATAAATGAGGTGTCATTTTTTGTGGCCTTGATGTCATCTTTTCTTTCCCACTAAAAAGATGGTTTTCAATAATTCAATACTTATGATTATTGTGAAGAAAGTGCCTAAACTCATCAAACACCTACTTTCCTAAACTTCTTGAATTAAGAGATTTCATCTTTGGACCACAAACTAGACATGCAAATTTTCCCTTGTTTTGAAGACCTGAAAGATCATGTACAATTGGATCATGTACAATTATCATGCGCAACTTAAGTATACAACAATAATGTGCAAGCACTATAATAGACCAAAACTATGTGACCTTAACAATATAACATACCACAAAAATGAGTTAGCCCAAGGGCATCATGTATTGTCTATACAAGCATCACATGGAATTGAAATTTTAATTGTCCTATTGATCTAGAGATGTCATACATAGTGACACCATTCCATAACTTCAACAACTCAACAATTAGGGGCTCAATATACACGTTCATATCTTTAACTTGGTACTTACCTAGTAATTGAATGAACAACATTGAAGATGTGGAATAATAAAAATGTACCAAAGAACCTTGTGAGGTATCTTTTTTGTTATTTGATCTTACTGATATATACTAATATGAAAATCAAGGCATTCTATTCTAAATTTATCTTGTTTAAGATATAGAATGTGATCATTGAGACATGCATATATTGTCTAATACTTCATTCCAATTTGATTCATAATGGTAGATAATTCTTGGTATGAATGAGGTAGAATGTTTAACGGTGGTAACAAAACCTCACCATCATCCTAAAAAAAAAAATCTAACTTGTTAATATAATGAATAGTAATGGTATGCTAACATTGAAGATGACAAAAATAGCACACCTTAGCATATGTGACATTGCTATATTGGATAAACCATTCATAAACTTCAAGTTCACCAACAACACTATAGTAGATAGAAGAGTTGTTTGGGAGCCTTCGTATAGGGGCTTGTGTGCTTTCTCAAGTATAGGTATATCAAGACCATCTTCATCATCATTATCAAATGCACTAGCACCATCATCATGAGTATCTTCATCACTTGCACCAATGCTAGCTTCTTCGATCATGTCCTCTAGGACATTATCATCTTCTTCTATGGGAGTGTTATCCTCATCTTGGATATTCACACCTCCATGTTCATCCAGCAGGAAATCCACATTCAAAAATTGACCAAAATCATGGCCCCGTTCAATGTGACCATGTTGCCTACAATGACTCTAGACTATTGTGATTAGAATTCTTCAATTCTTTAAGCCCTTACACTTTTTGCAAGGACAATTGCATTTATCATCTTTTCTTCAGAACTGAAACCATAATGTAGCCATTGTCATATTATTTTGTTCTGGGTTAATATTCTCAAGTGTGGTCTTTCTTCATAGGAAAATCTATCTACAAAAATATTGGACATGTTGTACTTAATGTTTATAGCTGCACATATGCTTTTAAAAGAAAAATAGTGTAACTAATGTATATATTTGCAAACATATTGGACATGTTATACTTAATTTTATATCTACACATATGGTTTTGAAAGAAAAATTTGGTCACCTCATTCAAATTCACCCCTATTATATATCAACAGCTTTCATTGCACCTTTCCATTAATCCTTGTTTCTCATGAGTTGGGGTCATTTAATGGGGCAAGTTTGTATTCAATGTAGAGTATGCACATATTAGAGTTGTGACTATTTATTTCAATAGCTCAATATGATTGATTCATTCTAGTAGTTGTTTGTCTTTCCTTATGTACATCTATACTTGGTTTTTGGAAGTGCCAGTATTTTTTTTTGTTTCACAACTACACATTTTATCAATTTTTGAATTATCACAATCTCTTGGGCTGAGATACCTTGTTATTTCCTTCTCATGCCTTCATTCAAAAATGTTGTTGTAACAAAATTAGACTAAAACATACATGCCTTTATTATTAGATTTTAGAGCTACTAATTTTAATCACCACTCCTTTCTAATTATCAAGAAGGAAGCACAAAAATAAGATGGCCCTAATTTCTTCTTCAAAATTACTAGCACGGTAGCTTCCTATAACTTCCTGCTCATCACCATTGTACCCCAATATTGTATTCATGTATTATATTTTTAAATAAGAAATTTCTTTACTTTCAATGTTACAAAAAGAAAAAATATAAAGGCATTTTAATCCATAAAAAAATTAAATTTATTTATGATTTGATTTAGGGACAATCAAGGGGAAGACGTATATTGTTGTTTTGTGGAGTTCACGTGCCTAGAGACAAGCTATGGAATAAAATGGAAGAATTAGTATCCTAAACATGTATAGGATGGTAGTGTATAGACTATATGTGAGAGCTAGGGCCAAAATCAGTACTAGTGAAGGAATTCCCAAATATTTAGGTAGTGATATTGGCATCAAGTAGGGATGTCCTTTATCCCTTTCATTTTTTGGGTTGTACATTGATAAATTAGGAACCTGGTTAAACAAAATGAATGGAGAAAGGGTCCAACTAATACAATATGTGACAAAGCTACTTTTAAATGCTAACAATCTAATATTAGTATTAAAAAAACTCATGGATTAAGAGAGATCATTTAAGGGCTTTAGAACACTTCTTTTAAGAGGTAGGGATGTAGGTCATGATTTTCTCTTTATAGATAAAAATTAATCAAATTACCCTCCTTGAAAGCAACCTGCTTGAATGAGAAAATGAATACAAATGTTAGTAGATTTGCTTCCATTATAAGCTCATTGGGATAATTGTACAAGAGGGTGGAAAACATCTTATCTATTCCAAAATAGGTGAAAAAATACAAAATATTGTGACTAAAAAATGAAGAAACCCTTGTAAGATTTTTGGTCATGTCAATTGCTCTTTATGGTTTTGATCTTTGGGGAGGCAACATATCATAATGTGGCTGTATATAGTTAGAGAGTATTTAGAAAAACCTAACCACAAGCAATCTCAAAGTTAAACCATCAAAACCATATAAAATCCTATTAGTGGAAGTAAGCACTTATCTGTTGGAGGCATCAGTGATAGCTTAACTAATAAGCTATTTAAATAAGGTTGAAAACATGGATAACCAACACTTTCTTAAAATTATGATGAAAGAGGGTCTTGATTGTAGGAAGAAAACTTGGATGAAACAAAACAAATAGTGGTTGAGAAAATGGAACACCAAAAAGGAACAAATGGAGTTGCTTAAATGAGGCTTCAATATTGAAAATGTGAATCTTCATTTAAACAATAGTTTTACATTTTCTTAAAAGGTGAAAGTAGATGCAATTCATATTTTGTGATTATAGTGGTTCTTAAGTTTCTTACATGGTGAAATGAATCTTAGAGCTTATGCATATGTGCATGATATCATTAATTTATTACTAAGAGCTTATTACTGTGTATATTAATAGTAAATACTACACAATTCCAAATTTTAGTGAGCATATTATTTGTATGTTTGATTGTGTGAAATCAAGGAGTTTGTAAAGGTGTCTTTTAGTGTTTTAGATTACCATTTTAATGGTCCACAACATACCATGTTTCGTACCATATATTTGACCATGAATCAACATGTTAACTATTGTTGCAAGTAGAACAATGAATCAACATTCTTGAATAAAACATGATAGAGGCTTGGTTAGTGTTGCATGTGTTGATTAGTGTTGCATGAATCTCTAGAACACTTGTGCTCTGACTTCCCAATTATTGTACAAATTGACTCTCATGTATACATATCATCCATAAGCCAAAAAGGATGTGTTGTACATAAGATTTTTATAATCTTATTAGAAATTTGATGCTTATGCTTTCTCACATTTTTCATGTGTAGTTTAGAAACAAAACTTCCAAGAGATACTTCAACTAAAGAAAACAACTAGCAGATATGACATTCTCATATGTAAGATTGAAGAAGAATGTGAAGAAGCTGTCACCATCTATAATTATGCAAGCAATGTCCACAACTTGTGATATGTGTATCAAAATGATTTTAAGAAAGTTATCTCTAAATATTTTCCAAAGGAAAGAATTGAATCTGTATCACAAATCACTACTCTCTAGTTTCCTTGTGGAATTCCATCTTTTCGTTCACACCTCAGACAATGATGCCACATCTATATTTTCTCTTTCTTTACACTGGGTAAAATTAGATCAGAACAAAGTTGTTGAACATATATTGCAAGCTTTCCCTATTGATGGATAAAATAATAAGTATGTGTAATTGGAAGTGGATCACATCCATGGTAGTGGAAAATCTAGTCATCTAATCTATCCTTCATAAACCTTTTAAAATGCTTGTCACAACTTCCTTTGTAGTTGATATGAGAGACATGGGTATATTCACATATGACCCCTTTCAAATTATAATGTTTTAAGAATGAACCCAAAATACTCTAATGATAAGAAAAATAAGTTGTCCAACCTTCTTTAGAGAATCCTCCTTCTTCATTCTTTGATTTTACTTTAGCAAGGATTCTTTAGAAATATTTTTATAACCAGTAGTTCTAGTAGTATCAAAAAATGTAAATGTGCCAATCCCAATGCAATCAGTAGATTCTAAATCCTTCATGCCCAAATTAGAAATAATTGTTGCATATGAGATTTTATCAATGAGAAAGATTTTTCAAAAGCCCACTTTAAGGAAGCTATTAAACTGGGCACTAAAGAAGGGGAATATATAGGTCAAAAAAATTCATGATTTTTTTAAATCAAAATATGATTTGCAAGCATGAACACTAAAAAACTTCAGAATTTGATATTTAGTTGGATTAGCCTCTTGATTAGTGCAGATGGTCCAATAAATTTGTATGTGACCACCCTACTCTACTTTATGCAATCCTCATGGAACCTCATTAATGGATATGTTGAGAAGTCCTTCTTCAAATACATAGTCTTCAACAATTAGAGGATAATATATGGATCATTAGTATTTTAATGAAAATTAGGGCTCCATCTATATGTATCTTCTTGGTTGAAAGTTTTTGGTTTTAGAAGATGTTCTTAACATGATAGCTATGTGAGAAAATCTATATAATTTTTACTTAGGAGATGGTTTTTATAGTACTATATGCAATTTGGTACCATAGTTTACTATGATTTATTTGTAATGATGAGGATTCACTATTAATAGAAATGTACTAGCATTTGAAAGTTATGAAAACAAAGACATAATTACTTTCCTTTAAAATGATTAGTGTAAAATTTTCCTTTTCACTCAAGATTATTGACACATAATAACCTATTATGAGTTCATAGATGAACTCATCACAAGATCTGACCAAAAACATCTTGATTGTTACTTTAGGGAACTCACATTAATAAGGAAATCCAACATCACTTAAGGACAACTTGTAAAGAGCCCAATTGATGTGACACCCAAACCTTGTTCTCAAACCCCAAGTGCTCCTTGGGCTTCCTTAGGTCATTCATGAACTAATTTGGGCTTCTTCTCACCCTATGCTTCCTACGACCTTTCTCAAGAGGTCCTATTCCTTTAGTTGGGGGCACACCAACAAAGTAACATCATATTGCTTACTAGCTTGCTCCATTACACAACTAACCCTCAAATCCATTTATGACCTCAAAGGGTACCAACCAATCACCTAGGATGTCAATAGATCCCTCATAATATCTAAGACCCTAAACAATGTTGTGATCATGTGTACATTCCTTCCACAAATGTTCAAACACCAAAATGTTGCAAAATGGGCTACAAGGATTAGCCCTCCAAATGACTATCCTTAACAATCCCACATGAAATTGGCATTACAAATACCCTTTTCAAAGTAGATAGATATTTTATGATTTTCCAATTCCCAACCTAACTGTACAGCCAAAGCACTATTTTAGGCTTAAAATGAGGTGTTTCAAGGGTTTAGTGGTTGTTGTCTTGAAAAACCACCTTATATAGCTTGCCAAAACATATAATTTGGATTTATTTAGGTTATACCTCCTTCTTACCTGATACATGCTTGGATTGAGGTATTTGCACTCTCAATCCTCTCCATTTCTTTTTTTTGAACTGTGATCCCTAGCCAAGTTGCGTCTTCTTGCCTAGGGCATGACTTTATAAATTCTTGATGGTACTTCCAAGGGCCCTCCTTCTTGGTACATAGTTTACATGGACCTTATTTCCAAATCCCAAAAAACTAGAGGAATCCAATGGTAGGAAGTGGCCCTAAGATCCCATATTTTAAATGTTGCCTTGATTAGACCAACAATCTAGCAAAAGAAAAAATAATTTCAAAACTACTAAGACCTAATTGAAATAAGAAAAATAACACTACACACAAATTAAAATGAGATTATAGATCTTTTCCAAAACCAAATTCAAATTTTCCAATCCAAATCTATTCAAATGCCTTCAAAAATGTCAAGACTGGCAACCAAATTGTTGTGCACAGTCTATACAGTACTTTCTCCAATTTTTCCAACCCATTGAAAAGGTTTTCCTCATGCTTTTAAAGATTCCCCCATTGATTTCATAACTATTCCAAATTTTTAGAGCATTGCAAAAACAAATTTGCAAAATCTTGCAAAAAAGTTGCTCTTAGTAAGAAAATTTTATCATGACAACATGACAACATTTTGGCAACTTTTTCCCAAATTAGAGTTAGACCTCCAAACTTTTTCTAGAGATAAATTGGAATATAATATGCATTAAAGGACATCAAATAACATATCCAATGCCATGGGAACCCTAGTATACCATTTTACCCTTTCTTGAACCTAAGTCACCTAGTTGACAACATTTTGTACTTTCTAGCAACTTGGCCATATTGGGCCCTACCAACTCTCCTAAACACACCTAAGGACCAAATAGGACCTCGTATTAGACTATTAATGTTGTTAATAATCACTACAAGCCAAAAAACAAGGAATCCCTAGGATTCATACTAGCCTACCTAGGTGCTCCTATACCACCAACTACCTCACATTGAAAAACTAAGAAAGTGTGTATCTTGGATGCTTAAAAATTGCAGCTTCCCTACTTCTTGTAATGCCATAATCAGATATAGGGATGCAACGTAAGAAAATACTTTTTACCAAAATAGAGTTAGTTACCAAGATAGGATGAATTAATTAATTGTAATTATATGCAATAAATTACAATCTGACAATCATTATAAGATTCAAACCATATTATATGATTCAACTACTAAATGCTCAAGAAATTATAGTACTAAATATAGGGAACCAAATAATTTAGTTTCTTACACTAGATCACTTATGTTTGAACCTTTCTCAATCTAGATTTAGGACTTTTTGGTTGATAGAAACCACTCTTTACATCTGAAGATGTCTAGTTTGCACATGAACTACATACTTAATGCCTAGCACCATACACAACTTGATTAGAAGTATATGTTGCTCCAAAGATATTACCCCAACACCTCTAATGAGCTACAAAAGATATGCCTAGGAGGAAATTAAGTTCATTCCAAATGTAACTATAGAATGTGATAGCGATGTTGAGAATTGAAACTCCACGCTACCCAAACTTCAACTTGTAAAATGCCCAAATTACAAGGAAATTTTGGTGCTAGAATGTAGGGAAAAAATCCACATAGAGTATACTATACTATGTAATCTAGAAAACTTAAAATCTAACAATTGATTGGAATTGAAACAACATAATATTATGGATTCAGCATCACCCTTGAAAGTGTTTAAATGAAAAAGTGATTGCGCAAAGGGTTGGATGCATTTACTCTTTTCAATGACCCCCTATATGAGCACATTTATTCAAAAGGTAATAGTATCTGAGAACCTTTCTTAATCTAAAAAAGAGATCTATTGGTGATGTGTAATTCATATGGAATTTCAGCATGTAAGCAATTCTCTTCACACTCCACAACCAATATAAGAAGATATTTAATCCAACCCTATTGATCTTTATAAGCTATTTTTTGTTCTCTTTTTTAAAATTGCACTTTAATTTGTACTTTGTGAGTTTCTTATTCATAGCAAGGTTTCTATAATACTTTAAAATTTAAATAAACCTATTCATACTTAAATTTTTCCAATAAAATATTCTCATACTCTATATTAGTAATTACTTCAAGTAATCTTCCTGAAAAGCCCCTTGTGACAAATACATACAAACTATTTTCAAGAAGTTCTTGATCAAAATGTAAGGGCTTTTCTATAGAATTTAAAACTTTTGATGCTATCTTCTTCATAACTTCCCACAATATTATTATATCTTCATTCCTTCTTATTGCAATGTACTACAAATTTAAGTATGAAAATTGATATAAATAAATAAATCATAATAGTTCAAGTGTGCATTGGATTTTGATACATGTATTAAGTTTGAAGAATTGTATAGAAATTTGAATTGATATCACAGGAGTAAATCATTACCATTTGGCAGGGATGACTATACTCTTTCAAAACTAAAAGCTAAAATTTTATTTATAGAGAGAAATTTAGAAGGTTAGGTTCAACTAATTGGATTTTTCATAGTAGGCTCCATAAAAGGGGCTTGCACCCTTTCTTTAACCATAAGAATAGTACTATAGAAATAGAAAGTAGAAGTAACTAAAGTAAAATAGATATATATCTATTCAATGGGAGCCAATGAAAGCTTCTCATATATAGATATAAGCTTCATGTTGGTCTTAGGGTATTGAAAGTTTCTCCACCAGTTTAGGGAATTTTGTGCTATGTGGCAATCTCCAAACATATTATTTTTAAAATTTATAATCTTAGAAGAGAAAAAGATACTATCTATTTTGATATAATTCCCATAATTTCTAACATATACTCAAGTGACTTCTACATAAGTTATTTCCACATTATTTGTTTGCACTGTGTATGGGTGATAGTGTTGGAAGATACAACCTATGAATTCCTAGAAGAATAGATATGTAGAGAAAAACAAGAATATAAATTGAATAACTTCATGCATGAAGAAGATGAATATTATGAATAGGCTATTTTAAATATGTTGTAGCCAATCCATTTAAAAAATTGATCTTATAGTGCAAAGAAGAAAGGGGAAAATAATGCAATGCTTAAAAGAAAATGCATAGGATAGCTTGGAAAATATGATTCAAAAGTAACAAAAGGGTCTATTATCTTGCATAACCTAAATAATAAAATAGAGTAAAGGATAAAGATTATCAAAAATTTGTACTTTCCTAGCAGAGATACAATGCAACACCAACCAATAGAGATCCAATGCAACATAAACCAAGAAAAATAGGCCCTAAAGACCAAAGAGGGATTCTACGGAAATAGAAAGAAATCATAAGCAATGAGAGTAGAAATTAAAATTAGGGTCTTTTTTAATCTTGTATAACCTAGAATAGAGAAAATTATAAAGTATTGTTGAAAATCTATACTTACCCATGCTATAAAACCAAATTATAAGATATCAGCATGCAAATATTTAGATCAAGAAACATATTACCTATTTGCATTATAGATACCCTATAGAAAATCCAAAATCTAGAATGTAATGTTAGAATTTTCTGTCCTAAAACAACTTTAGCTTTAGTTTTCCTAATATGGAAGAACTAGATTCCCTTTGAAAATGGAAGAAATAGATTCATATTTACCAAGAGTGGACTAGTTTGACAAGAGGTTTTTGAATTGGGATTTGTAGACCTTGATGTTTCCTTGGTGCAACAAAAGTAATGGAGCATCTTTGTAAAGATGTGAGATTAACGACCACTTTTTGTCATAGTTAAATGACATGAATAACAACTCTTATTGCACCTTATAATGGAAACATGTTGAATAAGGTTGTACAACTAATTATGAACAACCTATGTGGACTACACAACATCAAGGGCCCAACCTTTAATAAAAAAGTGATAACCTTTAAGAGTATGTAATTTTTAAAGATGTATATATATAGTCATTACATGTATTGTAGTCTATATTATTAAGCATGGTGTTCTTCCTTGTCTATTCTAATAAGAGTGAGATTACTTTTAATTCCTATTAACTAGGCAGAGTATTCTATACATTGTCAACCCATGTTGATGTAGAAGTTGTAATAAAAACAAGTAGCAATTTGTATACAAGAGAATTATCATTGAGCACCAATAAATTTAAAGAATAGAGTTCAGGATTTAGCAAGAATTCTAGGTAGTAATAATGTGCAAGTACATGAAAATCTTAAACATAATCATGCAAATCCATTTAGTATTCATTGTATACCACAAGCTTGAGAGAAGAGGTTCAAATGATAATAATACGAAAACAAGAGTTATGTACTTAATTTTTCAAATCCTTTACATTGGTGTATAATCAATTACTTAATTACAAACAAAAATAGAAGTGCAAGTTTTTATAAATTGTATAAAGTGATTTTTGATGTATTATTTTCTATACATGAAGATGTTCAAATTTCATAGGAGGGAAGCCATGTTTTAATCTATAACCAACATTATAATTTTTGTTTTAACTTAACACCATGTGACCATAGCATTCTCTATCAATGAGTAATGAGAAATTTATAAAATGACATCAACACTCATGACATAATATACCACAAAGGTATCAATAGAAAAATATGTTCATCTATTGCATTTTAAGGAGTCAAAGAGTCATAACTAGAATTCAAAGTATTTCCCATAATAAAGATTTGAGTGACTATGAGTTTAGTGACTAAATAGGCATTGAACCATTTACAATATGTCATGCACTCTATTGTTCACTATTTCCTTAGCTTAAAAATTCATTCTTGACAACTTATTGCAGATAGTCTATATTCCATATGTTTTTTAATATTTTTATTTAGCCAACTGATGCAAAGGACTCAACAACCCAACCACATGTGCCAAAATATAAGGAATTGAATCTACATTTCACATCATATATGATAGACACAAGTCCTTATATTATAAAATAATTATTTAAGAGTGATTTTGTATTAATTCACATTAAAATAGGAGGAATTATTTAATAATTGTAACCATATTCAATGATATAGACACTAGGAAGTAAAATAACATTTACTAAAATCATATTCAAGATAGCAATCAATATTTTAATAATGGAAAAGAATCACATACCTTCCAACATCAACAATCACATTATCGATATAGGTATATCTATATCTTGTATGTTCTTTGTACCTACACAAAAACTAGTATTGTGGTTGGATTTTTTAATATAGATCGTAGTTTCTATAGTCATAGTCATCCAGATACATACACAAATATAAAAGCCATACCTCTCACCTACATGATGGAAATAATTCCAAATTCAATTCTTTATTGATCTATAGAAGCTATACAAAATCTTTATTCAATTCTAGAATTAGCCCAAGTACTTCTATCATGTCTGAAAAAGGGGTTTTGAAGTCATGACTGATATATATGACTCTTCATAGCTCAACAAAATCTTAGCTCTTCAACAAATACAACACCTCATAGAAACCCTAGAGAAGGAGAAAATTAGCCATGAATATGTTGGAATACTTTAGAATAACTGAGGGGTGAATTAGTTATCCAAGGTCCAGATGTATAAATAAAACTTTTCACAACTTAGTGAACCCATAAAAGATTTATACTCATGCATGCATCTATAATCACTAAAACTTGTAGGTTACTATCAAATCGACTTGTAGAAATGTAAATAATGAAACATTACAAATTCATCAACAAACTTGACTCAATGATTTACATGGAAACCCAATTTGGGAAAAATCACCAGTAACATGCTACCCTTTTCACTCTTCTAAAGTGATGCCTTGTGAAAGACCAATCCTATTAAAGGTTATAGTACACACTGTTAAATGTGACCTCATTAAAGGATTTCAATCACCCTATTAGGAGTGAGCTTTTTTAGAGGACTTTAGGCCATTCACTTGGAATGCCACTCAGTTAAAGTATTTTCTAATGACTTTTTAGTCAAAATTAACCCAAAGGATTTACCCTAAACTTATACAATTGTTAGAGAGTAATAGTAAGTCTTTGATCTAATATAACTTACAACTTCACTTGTAGATTACAGATCTCTATTCTCTCCTTAATTCTACTTCACCTTCATACTTTTTAGCTCTAATAGCTTGTTCACCCTACAAGCATTCATCTCTTTAAGCCTTCTTCCTTAACATGCCATTGCAAACTCTTGATGAAGCAAAACCCTTGACTCCCTATCTCCCTTAGGTTCTCACACATGACCACTTTGCTTCAAGACAAACCACTCTTATAAATAGGAAATTACAATATTTTGCCACTCATTCTCCATCATCCAATTTAGGGTTCAGATGGATTAGGTGGGATACAATGTATCTACCCCATATCTCATATCTCTTCTAGAAAATTCTCCTAGAGTCCACTTTGAATTTTCCTAAAAATAGTTTACCTCAAATTCTGTGCCACAAGCTCATCAACCTTATCTTCCACTTGGTTCACAAAATCTAAGAAAACAAACTTGTTATCTCAGATTCATCAAATCTTCAATCTTTTAAATAATTTAGTAGCTTGACATTATCAACCTTCTAATTCTCGCTACATACTACATTGCTTGGCATCCACTATGATATTACTCAGCATGAACTAAAGTTTGCTGATGCTCAACATCAACTAAAATTTACTTGGCATCAATTGTTCTGTTGGTGTTTGAAAACATTACCTGTTTTCAATTACCCTGATGAGAATAAAACACATCTAGGGGTAGCTAACTCCCATTTTCAACATGCCCATTCAGACACCAAGCCAACTATAAGGCATGACCCTTCTTCTTCTTCAAGCTCTACAAAACCTAGGCGGGTGGACCTACAGATTCTTTATATGGTATTAATTATCAAAGCATACATTGAATCTATTGTGATAGTAGATGAAACCCCTAATATCTCCTAGTGGCTTATGAAGTAACACAGATTCTACAATAGCTAGGTGCAAACCTATATTAGTCATAAACTAAGTGAGGGTTTAAACTTTTATGTCTGCTTTAACATGAAGGGAAAAATGATTGATTCATATTGAGAAAAGACAGCATGTCTAATATGCAGCAAAAACTTAATGATCCTACAAATGACCAGTACCTTATCCATTAGGGCAATCCTATACTTCAGAATTATGCATCCTTGAACATCAATCAACATATGGAATATGTAGAAACATTCATGTTCGGTCTGTTCACCTTATGAATTAGACAACAATATCCAATACGACCTCATACTTTCACATATCCTTCTTAGTGAATCTGCAACCTTGTCTGAAACCACAAGCAATTATATGACTCCTTGAGTCAAAGGCAAGCAAACTTCAAACATACAACTGAGCAATTGCAAATAGGTTCAAGGCCTTTTTTCTTGAACATATAAAATTACAAATTCAACAAGAAAGGAGACAAAATTATATTGAAATTCAAAACCTTTTGCACATTGTATTTATCTCCTTGAAATAAGTACATTAGGAATGCATAAAATAAGATACAAGATCACACTACTATATCAGAACTATCTATGAAATCCATATGCTATTCATACAAGATATGTTGGGTGTGTGGCTTTCACAGCTTAAGTAGAGCTCCAAGAACTAGAAATTGAAAACCAACTAACAACCCCCCTTCTCTAGCCCTGGGATCTCACTTAAATACTATGAGATGCAACAAGCTTCAGGTGTAGAGAACTAACAAGTGTCCCTTACAAAAGATATCAAAATTTTATAACAGAAAAAAGGAGAGGAATGATTAATAGAACACCACGTAAATTAAATATTCTCATGTAGGCTCCTTTATGTTATAATCTTTTGCTGATTCGATTTTACCATTGATTTGTTGTGTACGCAATTGCTAAGACCGCCCCATCAATGACAAAATTGACTCTGAAAAATATGCAGCAACCTAGGCCCGTGGGTTTTGTCAAGATGACTATTGAATGAGACTCATCTTTACTTCCCACTCTTTACTGATCATGCCAGGCTTTAGAAATAATAGAATCATTACTTAGCATGCAGTACAGAAGCTGAAAAATAATGTGGCTATTAAAAATAACAAAATAGGGATCCTCTAATCCCCTGCCATGCCTACTTCCTTAACCAATTTCCTACCAAAATTTGCCATCCATTGACACAACAAGGGGGAAAACGCACAAAAAATGAAAAAGACTATACCCAAGGGTATAAAATCTTCCTCACCTTCTTCCAAAACTATGCGCAGGGTCTCAAAAATTTTTGCTACCCTAGCATGAAACTAAGATGCTTTGAAAATTTTTTTAAAAGATGATGTTACTATTGGAAAGGTTGTTAGCTTACCAAGTCTATTCCTTGTTCTTCTTACCACCTTGATGACTTGACTATGACACCTGATTACTAGCTTTCCTCTATCAAAGAACCATATACAGGCATATGAAGCTAACCACTTTCCTTTTGTGAACCATCCTTTGAAAACAAATAGATCATTTTTCAAAATATCAGTGCCCCAGAACCAACTACTCTTAATGAGCAATCCTTCTGCTATCCATACCCTCAGACTTAATGAAATCTTTAGAGACATCTTTTGAATAAATCACCTAGATTAAAAAAATGCAGAGACTACGATATACAAACTTACCTGAATCATTTTCCTTTTATCTCTGTAACTTTTCCCTTTATCCTTGAGCCAACTACTTGACACTCGTGCCAAATCCATATCAATCCTAGCAGTAATTTTTTCCATTCAGAGGTGACTCAAGAGTTTCTACTTGCACAAGTTGATCTTGGGAAAATCTTACCTGTTACACTCTATTCTTCAGTTTCACACGTGAAGGTTTTTAAGTCTCATTAATGTGCAAAATGATACCACCTTCAATAGTAAAATATGCGTTGTCGATCTTGAAGATCTTCCAAGTTGAAACTATGAACATGATGACTTCGAAATCTACTAGACAAGCTTGTCTAAACTAACCCAATCATAATTAGTGATGTGTGCAATTTCCCTTTTAGTTGGCACTTCTTGCTTTTAAGGAAATGCAAACATGCAAGAGTCGTAGATCTCAATTGAATCAATGATCTGAATCCACCCCACATGTCAGGCTTGCGCATTCTCGCATTTCTTATTTTGCGAGTACCTTCAAAAAAGTAAGAATGCACCGGTCGTTGATTTGACTAAGATCAATGGTCAAAAAAAAAAGTTTACACTCATAAGGCAAGACTTGACATCACCGGGGACACATGTCTTCATGATGCATTCCCGCTTTTCTTAATCTCCCTACATATTGATAAAGTGGTCCAGAACCCTCTGTCGATCTAAAGAAGATCAACGGTTGATGAAAAACTGCTCAATAACCATTGCACTGTTCCTTTATCACAAAACACATGGCATATGAAAATGGCATGATTTGGTCAATCGCGATATGTGTCCACAACCTTTTATTGCACATGATCTGACAAAATTGACCGCGGCATTCAAAAATTCAGCACCCATGACATTGTTACCTCCACACTTGGTCCCACCGTTCCCACTTGCCTGCATTATTTAAAGATCGCACATTTTGATAATGCGGGAATGCGAGCACCGTTGATCTTGCTTTAATCAACAGTGATCAGAAACTTGTGATGACTATGCATTCATTCAATCTGAATAGATAAATGAAATGCTTTCTCTTTGTTCCATGTCATCTGACAATTTTCCAGGGAGGACACACCGTAATTACCTTTCTACAAAAGGCGGGCCCATGGTGTCACCATTGCCACATGTCGCAAAGCGGCATTCCCATAATATTTATCTGCCTCACATCTTGAAAATGCAAGTATGCCTCATCCGTCGATCTCTCATAGATCGACGATGTTCATAACTTGTCCTCTTCACTCATACAAAAACCTCTCTATATCTTCACTAGGGAGAGATGTCACTTATGTGCTCATCTGCTTTGTTTAAACCATGCTCATCTTCATCTTGTGGGAAAGCAGCATCTGTTAATCTATCCAAGATCAATGGTGAGTCAACCTTTTGAAATATCTTGGACCCACAAAATTAGGCTGTGCTACGTGTCCTCTTTGTGCTTTCCTACATTTTGTAATAGCCTTGCATCTCAAAAATGTGGGAATGCATGGTCCATCAATCTGAACAAGATCAACGATTGCAGAGACTTGCATGGTAAGTTTGAAATGCAACTTTTTTAGATTTAAATCCACGTAAATAATGATTACCTTAAACTTAAAATAGATTTAATCAAAACATTATTTCACATTTTCCTAAGGTTTAAAAGGTATACCCTGAGCAAGAAAAAGAGAAAGGGCTAAAGGATTTCAAAAGACATAGCAAATTTGCACAAAGTAATAGGTTCTTGACTGGATTTTGCATATTAGTTGGCGTAGAAAGTAGATTTAGGATTGGTTCAAAATAAGAATTTGTCAGAAAACTCAGAATGACAAATTATTATCAAGGAATGTTTAGGCAAACTAAATGAAAAGTGTTAGAAATACTGAACACCTTAAGGGCTTTAAAGTTACAGTTGATTACACAAGCATTATGGGGCTTGATCTTCTTAAAATTTCAAAAGGATGCTCAAAATTGGAATGCAATTTTGAGCGCCAAAATTTTCTACTCAAAATACACTAGAATTAACTTTTACTTGACTCCAACTAATTTTTTGCTCAGCTTGTACTCACTTTGCTCGACACCTGCTATCCACTTAGTCAAGCTTGATAGACAAACTTTTTGTAACTTGTTCTTCTAAATTTTCTAAGTGTAACTAGACTTTGTAACCTTAAGTAGATTATCAATACATCATGTTATCATTGTCATAATTGATCCTTTTACTTCATTACATAATCATAACTCAACCTTTCCTCTAAGTGCTATTGTTACATCTTTTGATCAAATCCTCTTCATCAACCAACTAACTGATAGTATTTGAATCTTATAAGTAGTTGTCTTACCAAAAAATAGTAGGTTTGACATTAGTGATAAAACAATAATTCAAACACATAGTCTTTGTCAACAATCTCCCTCTTTCAATAATTTCTCTCAACAATGATCTTTTCAATCAGATCTCAACAATCTCCCTCTTTAACATTAATGGAAAACCAAAATAATCAACCAAATGGTAAACATCTATATTCAAACTAACTAACTAGGTTAAAATAGTAAATGAAAACTTGTATGAAAATACCCCCCTCTATCAACAACTTCCATCTTTTGATTAGGTTACAAAACTCTTTCTTATAACTCCATCTTACTATATCTCCCTCTGACTAGGTAGATTAGGATTTCTCCCTCTTGATTATATTCTTTTCTCTCTCTCTTTGGCAACAATCTCTTGATATCTCTCCCTTACCATTTATATTGGCTTGATCTATCTTCCCTTTGATTAGTAAATCTATCGCTCTTTGATTATGCATACTATCTTGATTAGTAGAATATCTAACTCTTTGACAACAATACCAAAGACATATACCCATCGAATGTGTCGGATGATATAATTCGTGACTTTTAACCCTTTAGACTGATTTTGTGTGAATTGCTCTATGATGGGTTTTCATATTTTATCTTGGAGGTCTATGGTGAATTTTCTATTAATAAAGTCTTAATAAATAGATTTAATTAATTAATTAATTACTTGAGAAAATTAATATAAAATATCATGTTATTTGATATTTTGATTATAATTAATTAAATAAGAATTAATTGAGGAAAAAGAATTAAATAGAAGAAAATTAGAAATTAAAATTAATAATAAATATAAAATAATAATAAAAGTAATAAATAAATAATAATAATAAAAGTTATAAGAATTAAAATGAAAGTTATATAAAATTAAATTGGAGTTATAAGCTTGCATGTGAGTTAATGCACCCTTTTCATTTCTCATATGTCAACAACACGAGGGTTAGTGCATCAATTAAGCACATGGTGTCTACAACCCTATGAGTCATCTAGAAGGTTGGAAAAGACACATGCTTAGTTGGTGACACCTTCTAGCTGTTTCTCGAAGTATTCTAGATGTTTCCTGAGAGCTCTTTATATTCAGGCATTCCTAGAAGCTTAGGGACAGCATTTGGAGAGCAATTGGAGCATTGGAGGATTTGAGAACTCATAAGAAGGGAGCTTGCTCTGCGAGTTTTCTGAGGAAGAGTGAATTAGCATCAGAATCCGAGTAGATTCTTGTGATTTTACTTATGCTATTTCCGCATCTTGCATTCTCTGTCTTCTTCGTGTCTTCCATATGTCTTCTGAGAATTTTTCCTATTTTAATTGTATGCATTCTCAATTTGGGTAGTTACAATTATTTGAGAATCTTATATGCATAAATCTGAAAAGTTCACAAGGCTAGGGTTTAAATTGTAGCAAAATCCATTATATTAGTATTTGGATAAATTTGAGATTAAAAGTTTATAGGAAAATTCTATAAAAAAAAAAATTAGAATTTTTAAATAAACTATGTATATACATGTTTATATTTTTGAATATGCACACACACACACACACACGTATGTGTGTGTGTGTGTGTGTGTGTGTATGTATATATACATGTTTATATGCTGTGATCTTTTAAACTCTGCATGTATATATATATATATACACACATATATATATACATATACCTTCATATATATATACATACATATGTATATATAATATATATTTATTTAATTAAAAACTGAACATTATACCAGTAATCAAAAATGTTTTTGGAAAAATGTTAAACTTTATTAAAATCGAAATCGCATACTCGAATGGAAAATCGCTTATACGATTTTAAAAAAAGTGATTTGCATTAATGGGGGGGGATGAGACCCGCGGCCCCATGCCCACTACAGTCACAGTGTACCGGTTGCCATAGGCACTGCGATGGCAGGGGTACATAGTACCCGATGACGTCGTAGGCCCTGCGACCGCAGGGCCCTGCGTACCGCCGGGGGTACACACTTTTGTATATGTGTGGTATGACAGTCGTTTCGTATGGATTCGACTTTTCATTATTATTAAATTTCCATATGTGATATATGGTATCAGTCCAAATTATTAATTTGATTTAATAAAACGTAATAATAATTATTTATATATTTATATATGTATGTATATATATATATATAGATATAAATATATATATATATATATGTATATATGTATTATGTAAATATGTTATTAATAGATTTAAATTATTATTATTTGATAAATGATTTATATTAAAGGTTCATAATTTAATTGTTTTAAATTATTAAATAAAGTATATTGATAGTTTGGTGGGGGACATTTTCAAACAAAGATTATAATTGAAAGATGGATTTTAAGGAAAATTTGTATTCATCCAAAATAATATATGTGTTAGGAAAAATGTTCAAAATGTTCCTCCATTCATTCTCCAAACTTGGAAACATAAATTGAGACCTCTATATTTAATTCAAGTTTGTAAATTTAGCAAAACCAAAACATGTGTTTGCATTGTGTATTCTTTATGCTATTGTTTTGAGTTTTGGGTTGACTAGTGTTGACCAGTTATAGGACGTCTACCAGAGGCTTGGGGGTTATGTGATTGTGATGTCATGATGATGTTTTAATCTCGATCTTTATAAACCCAACCATGGTTATGTGATGGAATGCTCTATGTATTGGTTGTAATTACTGATTGTTATAGTTGAGATTCTTATGTATGAGACACTTGACTTAACCATTTTTGGTCTTCGATCAGTTATCCTTGGTTATTTTCTAGTCACCATGATGGGACTGAAATGTGGATTTATTCTAGATGATGTCATGTTGTGACATATTTTGACTCAACCATTTTGGACTCTTCGATCAGTATGATTGAGATATATTTTGGTTATTGAGAACCATTGGATACTTTTGATTATTAGTGAAACTTCAGTTGCCAATAGAGAACTGTTGTGATCATGATTTTCTATGGATGCTTGCTCATGGAGATTTGATGCTTTTATGCATATTTGATGATTTTATTATGGATTATCTTTTGTGATTTTGAGATTTATGATTCCATGAGCTTAGGGTAGGATATCTGCATGTAGTGTTAGGAAGTGGCTTACAATGGGGGTTGGGGCCCTAAGAGGCTGCCAGGGTAACTCATTGTAAGTTAGATTAATAAGTGATAACATTCACACCTAATACTAACTAAATGAACCTAAAAAGATAAGAGTTTTGGTTCCCGCCCATGCCTTGAGTGCTTGTACAGGCTAGGATGGGAGTAGTGAGAACGCATGGTTGCGACCTTGCATTCCATAGTATGCCTTGTCAGTGTGAGAGGATACTAGTGGCCGCATGAGATTAGTATGGACCCGTGGAGTTTAGCTAACTGCCAGAGTAACTTGTACGTGATAAATGCGATGATACTTTCCCACTTGCATAGTAGGTTCCTACATGTCATTGTGTGCCTCTGGGGATTAGATATCAATTTTGTGATTGGAACCTTTGAGTTAGTATACTTTTAGGATTCCTACACTTGTGGAGATTTATGCTATGTGTTTTGAATAGCCTGTTTGGGAGTTGAGATTATCTCCTCAGCACGGTGGGAGTGGACTACCTAGGTACCACGCGGTCAGGTGATAGTGTATTTTCCACTCTTATCATTTGAGATTCATTGAGACATCATGACTGATGCATCCTTCATGTTGGTGGATATGTATCCTTTCATTGATGATTAGCATATGTTAGATGATGTTATCTTATGCTTATATTTGCATGTTAGATTACTTTCTGCATATGATATAGTATATGTTAGGAGTGACATTCCTACTATGTTAATATCGATGATCTCTTCGGTGATTTGGAATGTTACACACAGAGGGATGGCTAGGATCCACAATGGTCTAATGATGCTATTAACGGTTGGAAGGAACCGTCCACTTAGTTTATTATGTTTGATCTTTATGATGGATGTATATGTCTTCTATGATGATGTATCATGTGTATCATGTGTATATCTTTACTTTGATGTATCATGGACTTGAAAAGGATGATGTACCTTATTCTACATATGTATATTCTTTTAAGATTTTCATACCCTGTGACATGTACAATGGATGATTGGGCATTTGGAAATGTAATGTATAAACATTGAACTTAACATTATTATTTCATGTGGATGTTGTACTAGATGGATTCATATATGTTAGTTATTTTAGATGTAATTCAATGTTAAGGGATCCTTAAGGAATGTAATATGTTAGGTATGTTATGTTTACTTTCAGATGGACATTTCTATTTCTTCCATTATGGTGCATAAGTTATATGTGGTATTTACTTTCATGTTTTTAAAAAAAAAAAAAATGCTACCAAACTTAGTGAAATTCTAGGTTAATTCTTTGGATCCCTTGGTGGGGCATTACATCTTGCTTGTGACTGATTTAAAGTTTTAGCTCTATGATTACTTTAGGCAGCTCCTAAAGTAAGATCCTATGCATCAATGTGTAACATATAAACATCAATTTTTTTATGCAAGGCACTACTCTTGTTATTTAGATAGCCTTTGATAGGGTTATCACCCATATTTTACCTCTTAGATACTCATTTGCATCCTTAGGTATTGCTTTTGTAAAAGTATCAATAATTTTATCCTTTGTGTTAACATATTCCATCTTTACCTCTTTATCTTGAACTAACTCTCTCAAGTAATGATACTTGATTGCAATGTGCTTAGTCTTTGTGTGCATCACTGGATTCTTTGATATATTGATAGCACTTATATTATCACAATAAAGTATCAATGGTTCTATGATTTCTTCTTTCATTCCTTTGAGTAGTTTTTTAATCCATGATCCATACAATGTTTGTGCAATTTATAGTAGTAGCAACATATTCAACTTCATCAGTAGATTGTGAAGTACAATTTTATTTCTTACTAGTCCATGTAACTAATCTCTTTCCTAAGAAAAATGCTCCTCCACTAGTGCTCTTTTTGTCATCAATGTTTCCAGCCTAATCAGCATTATTATAAGCTCTCAATTAAATTTTTTTATTCTTCTTGTGTGTAGACCAAACTCTTCTATTCCTTTTAGATATCTCATTATTCTCTTCATAGCCATTAAATGATTATCCCTAGGATTAGTAGAGAATCTTGAAACTATCCCTATAGATAATGCAATATTAGGTTTGCTATGTACTACATATTACAATTTTCCAATCATATACCTGTAGAATGTTTGATTCACTTCAGCAGAATCATCATTCTTTGACAACTTACGTCCTATCACCATAGGTTTACTTACTAGTTTGGAATCCTCTAATCCAAAAGCTTTCAATATTTCCTTGACATACTTTGACTAAGTGATGTATATACCATATTTCATCTGATATACTTGTAAATCCACAAAAAATTTGATCTCTCCAAACATAGACATTTCAAATTCTTGCTTCATCTAATTTGTAAAATTCTTATATAAAGCATCTTGACCTCCAAATATGATATCATCAACAAATATTTTAGATAACAATATACCTTTTCCTTTATCTATCTTCATATATAGATTTTTTTTATCATCATTCCTTTCAAATCCAATCCTCACAAGATAGTTATAAAGTCTCTCATACCATGCTCTTGGTGCTTGTTTCAAACCATATAGAGCTTTTTTTTGGTTACATACCATGTTCTTAGTGTTAACATCAACAAAACCTTTTTGGATTTTCTATGTAAACTTCTTCCTCTAATATGTCATTCAAAAATAGATATTTAACATCCATTTGATAAAGTTTGAAACCTTTGTATGCAGAATAAGCAAGTAAAGTTCTTACTCCTTGCAATCTAACAACAGGAGAAAATGTATCTCCATAGTCAATTCCTTCTTCTTGTGCATATCCCTTGCAAACTAATCTTATTGATGCAGAGAAGTCTACAAAGAAATGAATAAATGGGATACATGTTGATCCCATCAAAATATATGAAATAAATTCCATTATTAGACATCTCATTAGGAAAAGCAAAACTCTTTCCAACACTAGTTTACAAATACTTCATCATTCACATTGTCTAATTTCTATTCAAGAATATATTATTCATAACTTTTATTTGTAAACATTTCTTTCAAAACCATTTGGAAAATTCTGGAAAAACTAGGCACATTAAAACATAGCTAAATCTCATTCCAACCTGGCAAAAATGTTACAAGTTATGGTCTTTGTGCCGAGACCCATTGTTACTGTCATAAACCAATAACAAAACTTGTAACCCTGTCTAGGGCATCCCATATCTTTCACAATAAAAAACTAATTGATCCCTAACCAATTTCATAATAAGGGTTACTAAATCCATTTTCTAAAAATTTAATTCATTGAATCTTAAAATGCATAAATCATTAGATGAATGCAAATCTATGCCTACAACTCTATTGAAGATTTTTTAAAATGAGTTTTCACTAAGAAATGTATAACTTCCACAAATCTCAATGAAAAAACTCAAACCAAATGTAAATAAAACTATATTCATATGTATTTCCAATGAATATATTTAGAGTTAATAAATCTTTCACATGTGTTAGTACCAAATGTTGAAACTTGACTTCTGTCAGGGAATCCAAAATTTGCAAACACACACTTTTACCAAAATGCTCATAACTTATTCATTTCTTCACATAAATACTCCAAACTAAAATTAAAAAAATAGTATTCATCCTAATCTCAAAATATATAGATTTTATATGGTTTCCATATGGTACATGTCCATAGAAGACCTAGAACCAACATAAAAACTGAAAAAGGAGTCAAAATAACAACTTAGAATCACTCCAAATTTGTTTCAAATGTGAATTTTTTCCTTCCCTTCTCACTTTGTTTGACCATACATAAGGTTTTATAGGCTCATTAGTGCTTTAAAACTTCTCAACCAACTTTTAAATCAACCCATAACACTCTTTTAATCATGATGCATTTTTTTGCAAAAGTTTGTGCTTTTTGCAATATTACAACTTATAATTTTGCACTTTCTTGGCAACTTTGCATTTATTGCCTTTATGCATTAGAATTGATTCTATTACATGAAATATCACATAAAAACATATGTAATTACATTAGATAATTTAAAATTTTTATGGGATCATCTCCAATAGCTTTATGACTAGGTGCTCCTGTGCCATACTCCCAAGCTTGAAAAAAATTCTATGTCCCATGGAAATGCTCTACTGAGAATTTGTAAAAAAAATTGTTTCCTCTTTGTCTTCATCAATGTATTTATTCCTTCTACACTTTCTATATCTCATTAAATCATGACTCCTATTCATGTAGTTTATGTTCGTCATCTTCAATGGTGCTTTAGTTATTGCACAATCCAATCATCCATGCCTCATTTGTCCCTCACCTAAGAGTTCCATCATGCCTCTCTCCCCAAGACTGTTGATAACACACAAGACCAATCACTAGCCCTAGATCATTTCTCATGACCATCTTGGTAGAAATTATCATCCACCCAATGCAGTTGAGCAAACTGACACCAATGTGCAATGAAAACGTCATAAAAAGAATCTCAAGTAAACCCAACATAGGGTTATGTCCTGGTGTGAATCCTCACACTCTCAAGGGCTTCTAGCTATTATACCACTTGATGCAAAAAATCCTAGAAAATAAACCAATGAATGGGATATTTCTGATCCCATCAAAATACATGGTATAAATTCCATTCTTAGACATCTCATGAGGCAAAACAAAACTCTTTCCAACACTAGTTTACAAATACTTCACCATTCACATTGTCTGATTTCTACTCAAGAATATATTATTCATAACTTTTATTTCTAAAAATTTATTTCAAAACCATTTGGAGGAATTTGTAAAAACTATGAACATTAAAACATATACAAATATCATTCCAATCCAACAAATATGTTACAAGTTATGGTTTGTGTATCGAGAACCATTGTTACTATCATAAACTAGTAACAAAACTTGTAACTCTTCCTAGGGCATCCCATATCTTTCACAATAAAAAACTGATTGATCCTTAAACAATTTCATAATATGTATTACTAAATGTATTTTCTATAAATTTAATTCATTGAATCTTACAATGCATAAATCATTACATGCATACAAATCTATGCCTACAACTCCATTGAAGATTTTTAGAAACTAGTTTTCACTAACAAATGTATAACTTCAAAAAATCTCAATGAACAAATTTTTTTTTTTTAAATTAAGATAAAAATAGATTCATATATATTTCCAATGAATCCATTTAGATCTTGTAAATCTTCCATATGTGTTAGTACCAAGTGTTGGAACTTGACTTCTATCAAGGAATTTGAAATCTGCAAACAAGAATTTTTACCAAAATGTTCATAACTTATTCATTTCTTCACATAATCACTCCAAACCAAAACCAAAAGGAATTAAATTCATCCTAACATCCAAATATACATATTTTACATGGTTTTAATACCATAAATGTCTTTAAAATACCTATAACCAACACAAATACTAAATAAATTCAAAACAACAAGTTAGAATCACTCCAAATTTGTTTCAAATGTGAGTTTTTTCCTTCCCCTCTCATTTGGTTTGAACATACATAATTTTTATAGGCTAATTGGTGTTTTAAAACTTTCCAAAAAATTATTAAACCAATCTATTACATTCTTTTAATCATGATGCATTTTTTGCAATAGTTTGCACTTTTTGCAATATTACAACTTATAATTTTGCACTTTCTTAACAACTTTACATTTATTGTCTTTAGGGATTAAAATTGATTCCATCACATGAAATATCACATAAAAATATATGTAATTACATTAAATAATTAAAATATTTCTTGGTATTATCTTCAATATCTTTATGACTAGGTGCTCCTGCACCACTTGCTTTGTTCCTTGTGACTTCACCATTTTCATCTAGCTTATTTATAAATAACCACTTGGCACCAATCGCATTTTTGTCTTCTAGTCTAGGAACTAGACTCCATGTTTTTGTCTTCTCTATTTTTTCAATCTCTTCCTCTATGGCTTTGTACCTATTAGAATCTTCCAATGCATCTTTTATTGATTTGGGTTCATTTATGCTCAACAAACATGTTTCACTTCTCAATATGTTTCTTGTCATTGGTCTAGCATCTTTATCTCCAATGATTGAGTAGCAGGATGATGTCTTTTGACATACTTAGATAATCATGGTTTAGCTCTAGTTTCTTCATTCTATCTTAAAGCTTCAGAATCACTATGTATATTTTTGTCAAGTATCTCAACATCTCTTTCATGTATACTAAACTAAGACTCAAAATGTGCATCCACTTCATTCTGTAACTTGATATCTGAATGTAGCTCAATTCCTTAATGCAACTTGGCACTCATAGGGTGTGACTTTGTAGTCACTATAACTTGCTATTGATTTGTAACTTGATTCGCAACATCTTCTTCAGTAGGCATACCTTCATAAAAGTTTACAACTGATTTGTATTCTTCTAGTTCTTTCATAGGTTCAGCCTCATACACTTCTATATATTCATCAAAGTTTACATTTGCACTTTCCAGAGTTTTTTTAGTGTTAGTATTCAAACACTTATAAGCTTTACTTCTTGTGGAGTATCCTACGAATATACCTTCTTCACTTTTTGCATCAAGTTTACCATTCTTAACATCTATAAGAATGTAACACTTACTTCCAAATACCTTATAGTATTTTACATTGGGTAAGTAACCATACCATAGTTCAAAAGGTGTTAAATGTGTACCTTTCTTGATTTGCACATGGTTCAAGGTATAGATAGTTTTAGTTATAGCTTCTCTCTAGTATTTCAAAGGAACATTCTTCTCCATCATGAGTGTTCTAGCACCATCCATTATAGATTTATTCCTCCTTTTAGGTATTCCATTTTGTGGAGGGGTTTTAGGGGTAGATGTCTATCTTTTGATTCCTCTATCATTATAGAACATCTCAAATTGATTTGATGTGAATTCTCCTCCTTTGTCAAATCTCAAAAACTTCAGACTTTTACATGTTTCCTTTTCAACTCTTGCTACGTACCACTTAAAAATTTGAAAAGCATCAGATTTTTGTTTCAAATACATAACTGTCATCATCCTAAATAGTCATCAACAAATAGCATTATGTATTTATCTCCCTTGTAGCTTTACACATCAACTGGTCCACACAAGGTAGTATGAACAATATCTAGTATTCCTTTAGAGGTATAAGTTTACTTTTAAAACTTGACTTTGTCATTTTGCCTAACTAACATTGTTTGTACATTACATTATCAAGCTTGTTCAACTTAGGAAAACCTCTAATTTTCTTCATGTTACTGATACTAACTAATTTATCAAACATGACATAATCTCTTGTGCCATAGCCATACATCATCACATTTTACAAGACAAGTAGCATCCTCTATATCAAAATAGAATATATTACTTCTAGTTTTATCACCCTTTCCAATTTGTTTCTCATTTATGTCATATGTCTTAGAAATCTTGTTTTCAAACTTGACCTTACATCCCAAATTGTTTAGTTGTGACACACTCAATAAATTATAGTTAAGTTCTTCAACATAGTAAGCATTGTCACATAAAATTTTATTTGAGAGTTTGATATAACCTTTTCCTTTTATCAAACATTGTGCATCAATTACCAAATATTACACTATTTCCATTATAACAATTCATGGTAATGAACTTAGTTTTGTCTCTATTCATGTGATGTGAACATCCACTGTCAATGATCCATCTATCATTCTTATTTACATAAGTCACAAGTGAATTTGTCTAGTCTTCATCAGGTTTGTCTTTCATTTCAACATATACCACCTCATCATCATGTTCATCAAAATTATCCTCTTTAGAAATATAGCAACACTTCTTGCCTTTGTCTTTGTAATCTTTTTTTCTTCATCTCTTCTACTTTTGTACTTGTCACCCCCTTTGTAGTTCTTCTTCTCTAGACATCTAGCAGTAATATGACCAACCTCATTGCAATTGAAACAAATTATGGGTAACTTTCCTTTGAACTTGCCTTTACCTTTATGGAATCTTCTTGCCAGTAGTGCTTCAAGTTGTTCAACATCCTCCTCATTTGTATCACTATCACTAGGAACATACTTCTTCTTCTTCTTCTTCTTCTCATCAGGTTTCTTTAATGACACTTTAGCTTTGAAAGCATATTCAATCTTTTTAGCTTTGTAATTATCAAAGTTAAATAGCTTAAAAGTAGTGAGTCTACCCATCAGACCTTCAAGTGATAATTTATTCCCTAGAATACATCTTAGTTCTTGAATTGTAGATACTCTAATAGCATATATATGTAACAATATTCTCAAAACTTTTCTTAGAATAGTATCATCATCTAGTTTTCCATTTATTGCTCGCATTACATTAACTACTTCTTTTATCCTTTCAACATATTGAGCAATATTCTCACCTTCTTCGATTCTCATTTCATCAAACTTATCTCTGAAGCTTTTAGCTTTGGCTCTAAGAACATTGATGTCTCCTCCATAGATGGTAGCTAGGGAATCCCACATTTTCTTTGCACTATCAAGACCATTGATATCAACAAATTCAACATAACTTAGGGTAGAGGCAATCTCCAACATTGTTTGGTTGTGTTCTTTCTTCTTCCTCATAACTTCAATAGTTGAGGCACCAGCAAGATCAACATGCTCCACAAAAATTGTAGATTGTGCATGATCTCCAAGTCCTCCATTGTATAGCTTCATCAAACTTTTCCATGCAAAAAAGTCATCTCTATTGAGCTTCGGTACTTCTCTTTTTGACATCTTGATCTTTGTGCTTCTAGTACTTTCAAACTAGTTCTCTTAAGCAGATAGTTCTAATATAAATTGTTGGAATACTTTAGAATAACTAAGAGGGCTAGGGATGAATCACTTATCCAAGGTCCAGATGTATAAATAAAACTTTTCACAACTTAGTGAACCCGTAAAACATTTATACTCATGCATGCATCTATAATCACTAAAACTTGTAGCTTCCTCTAAAATCAACTTGTAGAAATGTAAAACATGAAACATAATAGATTCATCAACACACTTAACATAAGGATATATGTGGAAACCCAATTTGGAAAAAACACCAGTAATAGGCTATTCTTTTCACTCCTCTAAAGTGATGCCCTATGAAAGGCCAACCCTATTAAAGGTTATAATACACACTATTAAATGTGACCTAATTAAAGGATTTCAATCACCTTGTAAGGAGTGAGCCTTGATAGAGGACTTTAGACCATTCACTTGGAATGAAACCTAGTTAGAGGATTTACAAATGACTATTAGCTCAACCTCAATCAAAAGGATTTACCCTAAACTGATATAATTGTTAAAGAGTAACAGTAAGGCTTTGGTCTGATACAATGTATAACTTCACTTGTAGATTATAGACCTCTATTTAGTCCTTAATTTTTCCTAGCCTTCATACTCTGCAGCTCTAATAGCTCGTTCACCCTTCAAGCATTCATCTCCTTAATCCTTCTTTCTTAACATGCCATTGCAAACTCTTCTCTTAGGTCACTTGATGAAGCAAAACCCTTGACTCCCTATCTCCCTTAGGTTCTCGCTAATGACCACTTTGTTTCATGACTAGCCATTCCTATAAATAGGAAATTAAGATATTTTTCTACTCATTCTCCATTATCTAATTTAGGGTTAAGATGGATTAGGTAGGATACAATGTATCTACCCCATATCTCATATCTCTTCTAGAAACTTCTCCTAGAATCCACTTTGAATTCACCTAAAAATGGTTTACCTCAAATTGTGTGCCACTAACTCATCAACCTTATCTTCCACCTGGTTCACAAAATCTAAGAAAAAAACTTGTTGTCTTAGATTCATCAAATCTTTGATCTTTTAAATTATGCAATAGCTCAGCATTATCAACCTTCTAATGCTCAGCACATACTACATTGCTCAGTATCCACAGTGAAATTACTCAGCATGAACTAAAGTTTATTGGTGCTTGGCATCAACTAAAATTTACTTGGCATCAACTGTACTATTTGACATACAATAGAATGAACTTTTACTCAGCTCCAACTAATTTTTTACTTGGCTTGTACTGACTTTTCTTGGCACCTACTATCCACTCGGTCAAACTTGGTAGACAAAGTTTGTGTAGCTTGTTCTTCTAAATTATCTAAGTGTAACCATCCTTTGTAACCTTAAGTAGATTATCAATACATCATGTTATCATTGTCTTAACTGATCCTTGTACTTCATTACATAATCATAACTTAACCTTTCCTCTAGGTTCTATTGTTACATCTTTTGATCAAATCCTCTTCATCAATCAACTAAGTGATTGTACTTGAATCTTATAAGCAGTTGTCTTACCAGTAAATAGTAGGTTTTCCATTAGTGACAAAATAATGATTGAAACACATAATCTTCTTCAACAATCTCCCTCTTTCAATAATCTCTCTCAAAAATTATCTTTTCAATTAGATCTCAATAGGAGAAACATATTTATATAATACCAAAATCTTTTATCAACAAAAAATAAAGAGAGAAAACTCCATACCAAGAAATACATAAAATAATATGTTTCCCAATTTAGCTAATTGCAAGAAAAAATTGACTCCATAACAAGAAACTAGAACAATATGATAGTAGAAAAGATGGTAAAATAGTTGAACAATTCATAGTCTGCATCATCTAGCACCTTGGCACCTATAAACTGGTCAAATATTATTTGTACAAAAGTTATCGATATAGACTAATCATATCTATATTCATTATAAAGACATTGCATTCATCATTTCTAGACTAGTTAAAACTCTTATCAAAACTCTTTGTAATGAGAAGATGATGAGCAATAAACAAATGTCATGAAATACCTAAATGAATGTTCACAAAGTTAAATTTTTTATTATGTATAATTAGAGTTGGTCAAAATTTTGACCAACTTAGGCATAAACACTTTAAAAAGGTATTCAACAACTCTCTTGAGGAGTTGGTTGAAAATTTAGATTGAAATTTGACCTCTAATGTACTAGTGATATAATAGCCTTGACCTTCTTTGGCTCAATGGTTGATACTAGTGCTAGAGTTTTTATTGTTGGAGAGAATGGCACCACCAAAAAAATGACCATGCAAGTTTGTCCCCAAGATGTTCCATGAGGTAATTCCTCTCCTGATATTGTTTTGAATTTCAAGGAGTTTGATAGTGCATGCACTTGATTAGAATAGAAAAACCTCATTGGGCATTTTATGGGTCGTACTCCTTCTAAAAGTATGCTATGAGATTGGTTTTTCAAGGTTTGGACACCTTAGGGTGTTCACCCTGAGGCATTCAAACCCTTACCAAAGGCTTTTTCATTTTTTTCTTTAACACCCTAGGCCAAGTTGAACATGTGTTTGTTCAAGGTCCATAGACTATTAGGTCCTCCCTCTTGGTTTTTCAACATTGGTCGCATGATTTTACTCTTTCTAATGATAGCATGATTAAGGTACTTGTTTGGGTGGAGTTCCCTAGTCTACCTATCCCATGCTGGTATTTTTTGTCATCCATTGTACAAATCATCAGCAAGGTTGTTTTCCTTAAACTAGAAAGGTTTTTCAATGCTTGATCCCAATGTAGGGCTTATGTTGAGGTTGACCTATCTAGGGACCTCAAAAACTCTGTGGATATCTAGATGGGTAGTACCACCTTCACTCAGAAGGTTCTTTACCTAAACCATTTGAATACCTATTATTATTTCCATTCCACCAATCACAAGATTGGGGATTTTCCTTTGTTGGATTGTAATCATCCACCCATTTTAGAATCTAAGCCAACTATGACCACTAAAAAATATGAATGGACTATGGTGGTAAAGAAAGGAAAGTTTTTGGATGCAGCTAAGGTGAGCTCTTTGCAAGTGGATAATAGTAGACCTAGCTCAAGCCTAGTTCAACTAGAGCCTTTAGTCCCTTTTCTTCCTCTGCCTCCTATTTCAAACTCTAGAGTGCATGGGAAATTGGGTGTCTACACTCTTGATCCTCATCCTTTATGGATTCACGAACAACAAGTGGTGTCAATGATTACACATTAAACCCTATGTCGATCTCATAGCCTAGATGACTACAATGAGTATCTTGACAATGGGGAGAAGATTTAGAGGGCCATCTCCCTTGATGACTCCTCATTTCATGCTCCCACATTTTTGCACAACAACTTCTCCTCTCTTGGAGACAAGGATGACATGCAAGCTAATCTACCATGAATTGCATCTAATGGAATGTGTGGGGGCTGACAGACCTCCCTAGGAAATATTTTATTCATGACACCAAGTGTTAGCTTTGTAATCTTGATGTGCTTTGTCATCAAGAAGTTAAAATTGTTGGGTTTCTTCTCACCTCATCTTGTAGGGTTATTTGGTTGGACATCATCATATTTTCTTCCTAGCATGAAGCTGACCAAGGTGGAGTTGTTACTCTTCTCTCCCATTGTTTATTTTCTTCTATTATTTCAAATGGGTCTAACCCTTTGCACAGGGTGGTTTGGATTTTGTTGTCTTTTCAAAATAATTCTTTTGGTATTGTTAACATTTATGCCCCAAATGATGTTGTTTAGCATTCACTCATTTTCCACCTATGACCTAGGTTTTATTTGGGGACTTCAACATGGTTGAGACGGTCACTGATAAGGAAGGACTTTTTCTTTTTCGATTGGAAAATGGAAAAAGAGATTCCTAGTTCTACATGTAGAACAAGCTAGGTCATTTTGATCCAAATGTTAGTCACTACTACCCTGATGGGGTTTGGCATGGTTGATCCAATTTTCAAGCTAGGTCCGACAGAATTTTAAAGAGACTTGACAGGGCTATGATTTCTATGCAATCCTTTTTTCCTTTTCTCATAAGAATGCCCTACCTATTACATCTTTGCTAGATGTGATATTTTCAAATCACTCCCCCATTATCTTTTCTATCACTTGGAAAATAGCTTAGTCTTGCCCTTGTAACACCTAGTTTTATCTCAATACTTCTCTACTATCTCATCCATCAACTATTGCCCACATTCTTCATGTTTGGAATCTTGAGCCTCAACCCCACACTTAGATTGGGTGGATTCAATGGAGGAATTATGTCATCCTCTATACTATGATATTTCTTCACATTTATAATAGAAATTGGGCTAAGTACCACAGAAAATCTTATGAAGTGGCAACTAAAAATCTAGATACAGTGTCAGAAGCTCTTGCCATGAATTGGTTTGATATAGATCTCTAGGTATGGCTTGCTAATATTTTTCACTAGAAGCAGGTTGTAGAAAGTTATGCTACTAGAGGAGCTTAAATCAAGGCCTAACTCCATTGGTTAGAGGTCAATGATCAAGATTCCAAAGAGTTTTTTAATGTTCTGAGGGCTCATCACTTTGTAGTTGGTATCAAACACATTAGAGAAGACCAATAGGTTCTTACTAACCTTTCAAACATCCTCTAGGGATTTGATCACCACTATGAATAGGTTTTTATGAGTTAGGGGCCCTCTACTACTTGTGACAAAGCTTTACAAGCTTGCCTTGTTATCACTCCCAATAGGCTTTCTCCTAAGTAGTATGCCTTTTGCGAGAGAAAGATAACACTTTCCAACCTAAAGGAGCCTATCATTTCCATGGCTAATGAAAAGGCCCCTGGATGTGATGGTTTTTGATATGAATTCTACAAAATCCTCTAGGATGATATTGGCCCTAATTTGCTTCAGGTGTATCATGAAGCTTACAATTCTAATTCCCTAGGCAGCATTATCAAAAAGGGTAATATTAAATGCATACCTAAAGCGAGAGACATTGATGAAATCTACAACTGGAGGCCCATCAGTATATTGAATGGCTCCTACAAGATCATTGTGAAAGCCCTCTCTCTTAAAATTCATCATTTACTCTCTTTGATTATTCAACATAAACAAATCAGTTTCATCAAGTCCCAATATATTTTTTATTACATTATTGTTGTTTAAGAAGGTATGGTATGGGCCTAACAATCCAAGTAGTAGGATTTATTTCTCAAGATTGATTTTGTGAATTCTTATGATAGAATTGAGTGGCCTTTCATGCTGACTATGCTTCAAGTTCTGAGGTTTGGTCTAGTTTTGTAGTTTGTACAAATGCTTTTTGGTGATGCCTCTTCTTGCATCACCATCAATAGGAGGCAATATAAAGCTTTTGGGCTCTTCAAATCTATTCATCAAGGTTTTCCTCTAGCACCTTCAATTTATGTGCTGGTGGCTAAAGGATTTGGCTATCTTCTTGCAAATGCCACCTCTCAGGGTCTAGTGCATAGAATTTCTCTTCCTGAGTCATTTGTGCAACTTGTTAATGGTCATTTTGCAGATAATTCCTTCATTACTTTGGTGGAAGATGAAGACAATATTGTCAATACCTTTTAATGCTTGGATATTATTTGCCTTGCATCTGAGTCTACTATTCAACGGCACAAAACCCTTTGTTATAGGCAATCTTTCTTGCCAAGACCTCAGTGGTTACAATGGTATGGGTGGAAATGGGTCCATCATGGTGAAGTTTTTAAATTTTTGGCATTCTCTTTTCTTTTCAAGCTTCCCCCATGGAGTTTTGGAATGTTTTCCTCGCATAGATTGAGAAGAAACTGGAATACTATATCACTAAGCCCCTTTCCCTTGTTGGAAAGTTTCAAATCTATTCTCTAGTGCTTGCTGCTATGCATGTTTACTACTCTTCCTATTGGGCCCCTTCCAAAGCTTCATACCTCAAGCTTGAGGTTCTCCTCTGAGACTTCCTCTAGACCTCTAATGTTGTGCATCATAGCTTTCATAGAGTGGTTTGGGTTTATTGTTTCTTTCCCAAAGACTCTGGTGGGCTTGGGCTACTCTGCACTCACAAACAAGGGATTTCCCTTTGTGCTAAGTGTGTCATTAGGGCCCTCACTGGAGATGAGGCCTAGAAAATTTTGTTACAACACTATATTTCTTCAAGCTTTTTGATTAACTGGCTTGCCTAAAAGGGAATTGACTTTTAGACCCTTCTTGTGACTCCTAAACCTATTCAAATTCAGGGCACTTTTGTTGTTAAGAGCATTTGGAAAGCCTAAAAAGCTCTTAAAGCATGGCTTTGCTAGGTCGATAATGAGTTCAGAGATGGGCTCTCAATGAACCATCAAAACCTTTGGTGGTCTCCCTTGGTTTTTCTCAAGGTGTTCCTTTAGCAAGGATTTGAGCCAGTGCTCTGCACTTATTTCAAATGGGTATCAAAATCCCCAATGAATTATTCTCTAGGGTTATTATAAACCTTCACTCATCAGAGGACCTATAGGTGCAATTCAAGCTTATCTGTGTAGATCGACAAATAATTGATCTTCTATTTTCTGCAGTGCCTTCCAATTTGTTACACAATCTTGGTATTTACTCATCTTACCCATGGTGGAAAGATTATAAATGGTATCCCATCACTCCTATGACTAGTTACAAGCCCAAGTTAGGGTATCAGTGGCCGGTTCCCCATCTTCTAATGTTTGATACTCTCAATTAACATTAGCATTTGCATTTTCTTAAAAGACTTGGAGTCTTAGATTCACTACTATATAGCATACATAGAGCAAAAAATTACTCACTTTTCCTGGTGCCTCCTCTTCTAGGTTTTTCCTTAGGCCCTTAGCTCCAGCATTTGGGAGTCTTGGATCCTAGATGTCCTTTTTGTGGGCAAACCAAATGTTTCATGCACATCTTTTTTTTATGCAGGTGAGCCCAAAACTATTGGCTCTAAATTCATGACTTTTTTAAGCCATTTCATCTAGAGGATTTCACTTGGCATATGGTTCTGCTAGGAGATCCAACTAGACTTCCTTTTAGATATGCCCAAATTTGGTATGCTTTCGGAATGGATATTTTTTACTATTTGGAAGGACTAAAATGCTATTCTATTTTCTCATAACCTTCTTGATATACAAATTGCTATGTACTCTAAAACACATATCTATAATAATGTCATGATGGAGATTCAAGTACAAACTAACAAAGTCACATTGGAGGTGGCTCACTAGTGAGAGTTATTAACCCATTGATGAAATACACCTTGTACGGTTACTCACGTGCCTTCGGATGCTTTATCTAATGACCAATCCTTCTCATGGTTTTTGAGGAGGCTGAATTAGATCTACACACTACTCACACACTCCCTAGTCATAGCCTCATCACCACTCTCCCAGTGGTGGTTTTGGTGGTCATTTTCGCTCAACCTTGCCTCCATAGAGGTTGCACTCATGCTAGTATTTGGTGGCTCCTTCTATTGCCCCTGATGTGGTTTGGAAGACTATTGAATATGACCCCAAGTGGGCTTTCCCTCAATTGGAATTAGCCATTTCACCGCCCTAGCCAGAGGTAGATAATGATGTTGATGCTACTATAGATAATGGTTCAGCTCCCCCTAAGCCAACCACTAACCCCAAGGATTTCTAGAGTTCTAATTAGGGTAAAATTTAAGAAGCCCCCCTCCAAAAAAAGATATAAAATATTGGTGAATGTTTCATTATTTAAACAAAATAAATTATTTTTATCGGTGAATCTCTAAATATTTTAATTTTAAATATTATTTACATTGGCGATTATTTTGGAATCATAATTTTTGAGTAGAAAATATTGGAGAATCTCAATAATAATAATAGGAAGTTCACTAATTGTCATAGAATATTAAAAATCAAAATTGAACATGTTTTATCTCATGGAAATTATGATGATAATTACATTATATTTTAAATCAATACTGAGCACTAAATATTGGTAATATATCCCTAGAGTAACTTATAATGATGATAATTATTAGTGAATTAATTTTAATTTCTTTGATAATATATAATATTTAGGTGTATCAAATTTAATCATGTATCGAAAATTGTGGCAAATCTTTTAGTTTAAATTTTTAATAAAATAAATTATTGAGTGATCTTAAATATTTAGAACTAAATTTAATAAAATTGTGGCAATTTAGGTTGCATCAAATCTTAAATTATTAGCCAAATTACTATCAATTTTTTTTCTAAAATTAGTCAATTTACAAATAATAGCCACTAAAAATACCTTGGTTCTAATGATAAAGACCCTACTTTGGCTGACACTACTCTTGCAACCTGAGGGCTTTCTGCTTACTATTTTTATATGTTTTTTTTTGAATAGTTGTTAATCTAACCTTGTGTCATTTGAACTCGTGGGGTGATCTTGTATCCCCTAGACCCTTTTTGTGAATAATTATCTTTAAAGTATAATTAATGGAAACGGTTTATTCATCAAAAAAATTATTCTCCAATGCTTAGGATACTCCCCCAAAGTAGTATCATCAACATTCATGCTAACATTATCCCCCTATGGCATTGATGTAAATTATTGTCACAAAAGCTTGCACCCTTATCCAAAGTTTTTACCTAAGGACAACCTTGTAAAACATGGAAACAACCTCCAAGTTGTGGGACTTGAACTATGAGGTTAAGTCTCAAGAGAAGGATGACTTCCTTTCTATCAGGATGCACCTAGACTACACTTGGAGAGAAAAAGGGAGGAGGAATGCATAGAAACAAACTACCTAATCTATTCTAAGGAGGTAATGCACCAAAATAGGGTGTTTAGACCAATCTCTTCCCATATATGCATAGTAAAATTATCATGACAATCCAAAGATATATGGATTCAAACTTGCTTTAATCTATTAGCCACATATAGATTGGACAACCAAATGAGTGACATGAGGAAGAAGATCTTCACTTCTTATCATTTGTAGGTCAAAAGAGATATAGAAATGTAGGTTATAGACATCCATAGTACATCAAAGAGAGGTAGACAAAGCTTGCATAGTACATCGGTGGCTAAAGGAGATAAGATAGGATGTCATATAACTCAGAGGCAAAGAGGGAATTTATAGTAGTATGCTAGGGCAATACTAGAGAAATAGAGAAGATCCCACCCTAAGAAAGATTACAAAATATGCTTTTATAATGTAAGAATAACTTAGATACCTTCCACCCTAAGATAAACTCAACAACTACATTCAAATTTATAGAGAATAATTACTACAAAAATTGGAAAATATCTTATCACAATGCAAATCCAAACACAAGAAGATCACTTATCCACCAAATAAGCTTTGAGAGGACAGAAATGATGACCATTAATTGTCTAACTGAGTAGATGGATTAGTAGATAGTGATGGAGTGTTCTTTTTCATTTATTAGGCCTGGGGAATGATGAAAGTGGTTGTAGGAGATCAAAAAGATGAAATCTATCATCAAAGTGCTTCTTCCTCTATCATCAATTTTCTAAATCAGATAGAAAAGCATAGGTCAATTGTCTTCAACTGACACCCTGTACCTTTCCAGGTACTTGATTGGTCAGGAACTCCTCCTTTTTCATCTTGGTAGGTGAAACTCTTTATATTTATTTGGTCAACATTGGAACTCACAATCTTATGAGTGTTAACTATGGTCAAAACCCTTCATGTCACCTTTTGTTCATAACCCTATCTTCTACAATCTTACGATTGCCTATACCTCATAGCATCAAGCCCATCCTTCATTCTTTTTCAATAGCAACAAGATCTATGATCTCATGATAGAATGATGACATGACAACCCTCTGGTGTGAGGTTGTGGTACCATTATCCTCCTCTTGCGATGTTACAGACATAGTTGATTTGACCTTTATGATCTTACGATTGTAGTCCATTGTGATATCAATAGTCATGGTAATAACCCTTGCGATCTTATGATCATGGTTTAACTATTTTTTTGATGACCTTGGGAGGCATCCTTGATTGTGCTTGCAACTTTACAACTTTACTATCATATGACCAACCTTCCCCTTCATAGCATCAGCAACCTGGGAAGTCAACCCTAATATCGTATGAGGTCTCTGATATCATGACAACTTGATGCTATGCCAATCCTCTACTTCATGTCCTTGGAAGACATCCTTGTGGCACCTATGATCTCATGATCATTTACTATCATAACATCAAGCAAGATCTTTCTTTGGCTTGTATTCCCTCGACTATCTGTGGTGTCATGACAACTTGACCAATAGGAGCCCCATACCATCTTATCACTGCTTGATTCACCTGATGATCTTTCGATACATGAGCTATCATAAGATCAGGACCATACAATTCTATCATGGCTCCATGACTTGAAATATAATATGAAATTGAATATTGTGGTTGTCGAGTGGGTTTCAATATTTTGAATTCAATCCTTGGCAGGAGGGTACTTTTGGCCAACAACAACATAGATGAAAAACATCTAAGTTCCAAGAATACCAAATAATACTATGTTTCTACTGCTTTCATATTATTAGATCCTCTTCATCAATTAAATCTGAAAACCTTTGGAACACCTCTCTCTATTCTTCTTCTTCTTCTTCTTCTTTAGGATCTACAATAGTTGTTCACACTAAACAACTCACAATACATCAGGTGCATATCTCCTAGAGATATTCATGCTTTCCTTACATGAATCTTTCTAAATCTCCCTATGTCATGTCCCCAATTATATAGTTGAATTATTTTAAATAAATATATATTAAAATATTAGAGGAAATGACTATATATAAATATATTATAATTCCATGATGAATAAAATAATTATAAAAATATAAAGTTAATAATAAATAATATAAATAATAAATAAATACAATATAATAATAAACTATTAACAATGTTAAAAAAATTATTGCATAATATATAATAAATATGAGAATTAAATATTAGTATATAAAGTAATATATTATGCAATATTATTAGTACAAATAATAATATATTAATAAGAAATATAATTTATTATGTTAGTAATTTAATATATATAATTAATATAATCAAATTATTAATATAATATAGTATTTATTTATGAAAAGATATGACTTTTAAAATGTAGAGTATATATATAGAATAAAATAACATTGAGAGGGCATCATTCAGATTTTGGAAAATATGGATAGATGGAAAAGGATATGAATTAGGTAATGGAAAATAAAGTAATTAGGTTTGACATTATATAGTTGAGTAATATCTAAGAATTGGGTTTAGAAGAATTTAAAGGATGAATCGAGAATCAAATCAATGACTGATGGAGAAGTGCAGAAGAAAATATAGACAATACATGTAGAATTGGGATTTATAATCTAATGACCTAATCGGGGACATTACACTAGTATCAGAGCATGATCTTGCCATCCTATAAAACAAAAGACATTAAAGTATCAAAATTTATGAAGTCAAACTCCATAATGATATTTTTCGTGGCATTTTCAAGTTATGACATATGTGAAGTTTGACCTTATTGTGAACCATGGAACCCTAGAGGAAGAAATAGTAGTGTCATTGTTGTTAAGAAAATTCCATTGCAATTCCAAATTATTGAGGTCAATAATATGCAGCATCTAATAAACTAAACTTGACCCAGTCATCAGAGGACATAGAAAGTAGCATTGTGGACACCATTCACAGCAACATGGCATAATTATGGGGCTTCCATATAGATAGACAATTAACATACAAGAAGAAATATATATTCCTCTACTAAAGTCCTATTAGATAGACAAATTCTAGCTTGTGAGAGTTTGCATTTAGTAATTATTTACACATTTTGTTAATCTCATATCATGCCACATTCAATTATACCACGAGAACACAAAGGATCACAATAAATTGTGAATCCACATTGAAGGAAGGCAGAAGGAAAAACTTATTGAATTGGGAAAAACATGGGGCATGTCAAAACTAATCCTTTTGTCTATCTCTCAAGACTGGCCTAATGGACGACAATAGATGGAGACTTCTGGAGAGGACAAAAATATAAATTTTTTACCCTAGTTGGAATAGTGTCTATTATATTTGGAATTAATATTGGTTACAAGAAAGAAGAGATAACCATTCATGAAGCCACTTGGCATAATGGAAACCAAAAAGTGTGGTGAAGGAATTCCATCGCAATTGGTAGGAGAGTAATCATTGATTCTATGGAATAGGTTAGTGCTAGGTCTATACAAAAGAATCAACAATATTTGACTAGTCCATGTGTACAAAAAGATATCATACAAGGATGAAATAATTTCCTAAGACTCCCTTAGATATGAAGATTCATTCCTTATAAAGATTGTATCAGGCACAAGTATTGTATTAACATGGATTTGATAGACAATTTAATCGATATTTCATAGTTAGACAACATAGTTATTGCTAACATACAAATCTACAAGTCTGATTGATTTGTTGAGGAGTTATTATTGAGTGTAGACTAGATCATAGTATGGTTATTATGTGATTGATACAAACTAGAGAGTATTCATAGGAAGAAGTATATTTTACATGGTACATATTTTAGGAGAATCACATGGATGCAAAGGAAAACTATATAACTATTGGAAAAGGATCAAATATCATAAATGGAAATTGTTGAATATTGAAGAGGGGGGCATCATTCTGAAGATGCCGAGTATGATAGTGGGAAAAATGATATAATATATGGTGCACATAGTCATTATGCTTATATCAAATCAACAAAAGAAGATTGCAATAACCGTGAGTAGAACATAAATTAAGAAAAGAAATAGTATTTTTCTTTCATTTAAGGATATCAAAGGTTACTATCATATACAACTCCCTAGTCAAGGCAGAGGTACATAAATAAAAAATATTACACAACACAAGAGTCTTTAAAGAATCTTATTAAGAACATGGCAATTTCAAATCAAAAAGGGACTTTATAATTTTTACTGAAGCAATTTCTTGAGACGTATTGCATCATGTCATCAATCAATATTATAAATTGAAACTCAATGACTTGATCATTTTCATAATTGATCAAGTTTTTCTTGGATAATGATAAAGGGAAAGACCATTGTAGGATGGAGAATCTGCTAAGTAGTTCAGAGATGTTGAGCCATAAACTTTTATCAATGAAAGTTTGACTTAGGATAGGGCCTTTACAGTTTGTGTGCTCTCTTCTCGCACAGTTCTAGCCAACATACTTTTTCCTTACCTTGGGAGCAGCAAATTATACATTTGGATGACAAAGCAAATGGAAGGAATAATAAAAAGGTTTGAAAAGAAAATTAAAGAAGAAAATTCCATCATTGCAAATTACCATATTGGAGCAATGAAATACATAGTCCATCAAACCACTTTTAGTCCTAACTTTTATTATTACCAAGAAAGTGTGCAATCAGATAAAAGAGGAGAAAATACATTGTTGAATCATGGGTGAGGTGACACAAATGAAGTCCACATTGAAATAAGGGAAATTAAAAGAAAGTCAACAAAAAATATTTAATTGCAACCAATAAGAGGATATTATACCAAAAGGTTCTAAAATAAATATATCAACAGTGATATTGATTCCCAAAATGATTATCACATAATCATCTATGTTCAACAGAAGGAGTTTAAGTCTTTGGTGTTATAAACATTACCACAATGGGGTCTATGGAGATGGGAGAGGCTACCTTGTAAAAATAAAATAATACTAGCATGAAGTTAGTATACATTTGTTACAGTTCTTTAGATCTAGACCCAACAAATTCAGAAACAATGCATGGATTGGTTGCACTCATATTTCTATCTAATGCCAAAGAAGGAGAATAGTAACATGGAGTGTACTAAAGGATATTACTCATGATACACAGTTATGAGAATATATGGAAAGACACTAGAAATAAGGTATCAAATAATGGAAATATGGGACACACTAGCAAATGGAGTATTGAATGAAAAAGGAAGAATCATATGGCAAAGGACATATATCTTCAATCTTATGTAGTACAACATAGGCATTATTAAAGCAAGGACAAAGGGTAAATAATGAAAGACAATCATTCTCAACTTAATAAGGAGAATAAAGTCACCGCCTATGGGTCAAGGTAAGAAAATGTATCATTCCATAGAATTAATTAATTAGTGGGAAAAATAATACAAAAGGGAAATATAAATGTTATTGATAGGCAAAGAGAATGAAATTATTTCTTTAATCATTAATTATCAAATATTTTATTTAAAATGATTCAAGATAAATTAGAAATGCATGTTAATGAGGAAAGGACTAGGTAGGCAAGAGGGTAGGGCTGATCCCTAAGGCAAGAGAGGGATGTATTCCACTTTTGAGTTTAGGTTTATCGAGATATGGGACCCTAGTACAATATTCGAGTATTCTGGTAAGGCAATCATTAAGAATTAATGATTCTAAGATGATTCCAAGATTATATTAAATAGTAAGAGACTAGATGGGTAAGAGGGTAGGGCTAAGTCCTAAGGCAAGAGGGGTATATATACCAACTCTTGGGTTTAGGTTTATCAAGCTATAGGACCTCACCATGATGTTTTGAGGACTGTGGTATGGTATAGCATCTAGACATGGTGAGGGATGGAAGGTATCCATTTGAAAGGTGAGGACCGAGGTCTTGTTAAGCCTTTAATGTGATTTACTTGTCCAATCTCTAGTTGACCTATCATATACATACAATATAATTGATAGGATATGAGTATAGACATATATGAAGAATTATTTTGATTAAATAATGCAATAATTGATTCCTTGGAAAAAAAAAAATATTATAAGCCCTTACAAGTAAGAACATTACAATGGAGCTATTTTTTCTAATTAAAACTAGTAGCTTCTCTAAAATTATACTTATATGCACTAACTTGTATTCCTTGGTATAGACATATGAATGTGTATTAATGACTTTGTGGTTGTAGGTTCACAATCAAGTAATTACATAACATGTGTATTGTGTGTCTTCATTATGTATGCTTTGTGTCTTCATGCATTAATGTGTCTTCTTCATGTATACTTCATGTCTGCAAGTGCTCATATATTTACTTCATGCATTACGATATTAACTACATACATACCTTATGTATTCTTTCATCCTAGTATATAACTTGTACATGGAATTCACAAGAAAGGTTTAGTGTAAATGGTCATTGCTTAAGGACAAGCAATTTGAGGAAGGGTGGACTGTCATGTCCCCAATTATATAGGTGAGTTATTTTAAATAAATAAATATATTAAATTATTAGAGTAAATGATTATATATAAACATATTATAATTTCATGATGAATAAAATAATTATAAAAATATAAAGTTAATAATAAAATAATATAAATAATAAATAAATATAATATAATAATAAACTATTAACAATGTTAAAAAATTTATTGCATAATTTATAAGAAATATGAGAATTAAATATTAGTATATAAAGTAATATATTATGCAATATTATTAGTATAAATAATAATATATTATTAAGAATATAATTTATATTAATAATATAATTTATTATGTTAGTAATTTAATATTTAATTGATATAATCAAATTATTAATATAATATAGTATTTATTTATGAAAAGATGTGACTTTTAAAATGTAGAGTATATATATATAGAATAAAATAATGTTGAGAAGGCATCTTTCAAATTTTGGAAAAGGTGGATAGATGGAAAAGGATATGAATTAGGTAATGGAAAATAAAGGAATTGGGTTTGATATTATAGAATTGACTAATATCTAAGAATTTGGTTTAGAAGAACTTAAAGGATGAATCAAGAATCAAATTAGTGAATGATAGAGACGTGCAAAAGAAAATATAGACAATGCATGTGGAATCAAGATTTATAATCTAATGACCTAATCAGGGATATTACACCCTACTAAGGTATCTCTCCCCCATTCATGTGTATATCTCTCCCATTCATGCTTAGGAGATGTTTTTCATGCATATTCTCCTGCATTGACATCAATGTCAAAGGCCTCACTATCTCAAATTACTGTTTCAAGTCTTCAAATAGCTCAAGTGTCAAAAGACACTATTCAAGACCAAATACCAAGAATCCTCAAAGACTCATCTCATCATAGATACTCCCCCATACAATAAGCATCAACATTCAATCCAATCTAACAATATTTCTCTATACACCACTAGACTGATGCACTTGCTACATCTTCTACTCTAATGTAGGCATGGAAATAACCCCAAACATACCTCTTAGGTATTCAAATGTATCTTTAGGTAAGGGCTTTGTAAAGATGTTTACAATTTGATCTTTAGTACTTATATACTCTAGTTTGATCTCTTTTTCTGCTACTTTCTCTCTCAACACATGATACTTAATAGATATATGCTTAGTCTTAGAATTTAATACAATATTCTTAGACATACTCACTATACTTGTGTTATCATAGTATATGATAATAGGTTCTTCAAACTCAATCTTGATATACTTCAATATTTTCTTCATCCACATAACTTGATTGCAATTATTTGTTACTATAACTGATGCAGGTTGTTCTTGAGTGTACAAGCAAATTGCTGAAAGTGAGGCAGTTTGCACCAGGACCTTGAGTTGGATGAAGTTTGTGAAGAAGTTCTTGATTGTGTAGACAGAGCGCTGACCATGAGGTAGTTTGCACGAGGTTCTTGTTTTGGATGAGATTTGTCTTCTGAGGACTTGGTTATGGAGAAGAGAAAGAAGAAGATGACTTTTGTGATTCGATGGATTCTGAGTATTCCTCGACTTGAGAAATTTAGAGCAAGAAATCAACAATCATTGCTAGTTGATTTGTAGAAGCAAGTGAATGAATTAGAAACTGAGTTGCAGAAATGAAGAGCATGTCACCAAAAAAGAGATGTTGATAATTCCTTGGATGTGGAAAAGGAAGATGATCCAGTGGAAGAGCAAGCGGATGAAGAAAAAATTATTCGCAAACCAGAAGTTGAAGAAGATGAAAGAGAAGAGGAAGAGTATGAAGATAACCAGATTTGTATGCCAAAAGTAGATGAAGGTGATTGGAAGACTAAAACAATGGAGGAAGAGTATAGTACCTTAGTTGGAGATCAAGCAAGTGGAGTAGTTACGTGCATTGTTGACAACATAAAAGAGGCAAGTGAAGATGAAGATGTCAAACAGGTAAATTCTTATGAATCATGGGATGTTGTCTTTGATATGAGTTTAAAAGATATTAATGATGGTTTGCATGAGGATCTTGTTCGTGATGTATGGTATGCAAAGGAATATTGGTATGGTGTTGCTGGATTTATTATAGGTGTGATTAATTCAACAAGATTTGATGAGGATGAGATTTATACTTGGATAGAGTTCATTGCAAAGGAAAATTTTCAGCAACAAACACTTGTTCCAACCAGGTGTTGGAAAAGAAGAAAGAAGGAAATATATCAGCATCGGGCACTTGTTCCAGCTATGTGTTGGAGGAAGAGGAAAAAAATCCGTCAACAGTGGCTACTTCATTTTGTGAATCCATATTCACAAAATTTTTCCTACCATGGGAGTCGAATGCAAGAGCATCATGCATCAGGAAAAAAAAATGTGGAAGCCTTTAGTGAAGATAAAGATGGATGTATATCTTTCTTTTGGCATCAAAGTGTGGGACACACTTTTCTATCTACCAAGGGAGTCTAATGCAGGAGCATCTTGCATGGGAAAATTAAATTATTTAAAAATAAAAAATTTGTGGAGGAGAGAGAAAGTGACGAAAATAGAAGGAAAAATAATTTAAAAATAGAAAAATAGGAAAAATGGAGAAAAGAGGAATTTCTATTTTCAAGGTGCATAGGTGGCGTAAAAAGAAAAATAATAAAAATAGTTGTCATTCCATTAATCGAGGTGTGTAGGTGGCATTTTAGAAGTTTGTGGAAAGTTCCTTCAATCATGTATTTAATATTTGTTGGGTGCTTAGTTGTATTTGGGGTTGGAATTTAATATTTATTTAAAGGTAGTTGTATTTACCTTTTATCCCACATTGGTTGTGTTTGTAATGTCTTGGGTTAGAAGTGCCTATTTAAGAAAGGCTTATTATCATTTGTAATCAAGTTGGGGAAATAGAAGCTTTTCAAGTGTAAGCTCTTGTAGTGAAGCTCTTCTAATGTAATCTCTCGTAAGGAAGTTCAAGAAATAGAAGTTCTTGCGTTGTAAGCTCTTCTGATGGATTTCAAGTATTAATGGATGCTTTATGAAGCATTTTTGTCATCTCTCTATCTCCATATTGTTGCATTTTTGGTTGTGAGTTGGTATGAGTGGCGTTTGGCCCATCATCAGTGGTATCAGAGTGGCCCTTTGTCAGTGGTATCAAAGTGTTCCTTCGTCAGTGGTATCAAAGCGTACTTCATCAGTGGAAAATGGTATCAGGGTTGTACCGTCATCAATAACATACTCTACTTCAACTATAGTCTATGAAATACAATCCTATTTCTTTCCTAGCCAAGAAACCAATATTCCTCCAAGGAAAATTGCTCCATCTCTGGTGTTCTTTCTATCATCCATACTATCTTCCTTATCCACATTAGTATAAGCACATAGAGTGAAATCACTTGATCTATCATACCATATCCCATAGTGTGATGTTGCTTTCAAATATTTGAATATCTTCTTTACTATTACATAGTGATATTCCTTAGGATTAGTTTTAAATCTACCTACAATCCCAACTGCATTTACTATATCTAGTCTCATGTAAGTTAGATATTGCAAACTTCTAATTGTGGATATGTACTTCTTCTTCTCAACTACAGATGTATCATTCTTGCTAGATAACTTGTGATCAATTATCATAATTGTACCAATAGGTTTACAACTTTCCAATCCAAAAATTTTCAAAAATTATTTCAAGTACTTAGCTTATGAAATGAAAATTCCATCAAAGTTTTGTACAATTTGCAATCCTAGGAAAAACTTCATTTCTCCTATCATGCTCATGTCAAACTCATTCTTCATCTCTTCCACAAACTTATCACTTGCTTCATCATTACCTCTAACTATGATGTCATCAACAAATATTACTATTATCATCAAGCCATTCTCAATTTCTTTCAAATACAAATTGCTATCTTTCATACCTTTAGAAAATTCGAGTTTTTTCAAATACTTATGCAACCTTGCATACCAGGTTCTAGGTGCTTGCTTTAGACCATATAAAGCTTTCTTTAATCTTCATAACATATCATTTTCTTTTGTCAAAGGTAATCCTTTAGGCTACTCAATGTAGACTTCTTCTTCAAGTTTTCCATTCAAGAAGGTTGATTTGACATCCATCTAATATAGCTTGAATTTCTTGTTAGCTGCATAAGCTAATAACATTCTTATTGCTTCCATTCAGGCTTTAGGGGCATATGTCTCCTCATAGTTTATTCCTTATTTATATGAATATCCTTTGCATACAAGTATATATTTTTTCCTCACAAATTTTCCTTCTCATTTATCTTATTTGACATACTTTTGCTAGGAGTTATCAACTCAACTCTTTCTTCTACCCTTGGCTCAAATATCTACTCTTCAATTTGATTCCCATTCTACAAATCATAGTTAGTTCCAATGATAACTTCCACACTTTCATGCTTAGCCTTTGGACCAATAATATTTATCAAAGCTATCTCTTCTATTACTTCATCTTTGTTAACCAATTCAAGCTTATTATCTTTATTATCACAATCATTCAAGAATCTTTCCATACTTTCTATAAATTCTTCATCTTCATCAAAAAGTGAACTCTTTCTAGATTTTCTTACTCTCTTAGGAGATCTTGAAAAAAATTACCAAACTCTTGACATGCCCAACAGACAAAAACTGTCATACCTTCTGACTCTCTTTCCATAAGTAGATCAATATCTTCTTTGATCTTTACATTTGGATCTATATTTACTTGTGCTTCTATTCTTTTGTATTTAACAAAAGGATTTTGGATCCCAAGACTCGATGCTCATTTCTTTACACATTTCTTATGTCTCACCAAGAAGCTCCATCTTCTAGGTGTCAAAATTTCCCCCATCATACTTAGTACTATCCTTTCTAAAATGAACTACCACTAATATCCCAAAGTTTTTAAGATTTATCTTCAACGACCTAATTCTCTAATACCAATTGTTATAATATACAGTCCACCAGCATAACTAAGAGGTGGGGTGAATCAGTTATCAAACTATTACCAAAATTATCAACCTTAAACAAACTTAACAATATGAGCAATATAATTAGAAACCATAACAAGATACTCATGCACAATGACACTAGATATGTTAACTAGGGAAACCCTTGATTAGAGCGAAACCTCAATGGGGATGGTACCCACAAGATGATGTACTAATATAAAAGTTCCTTGTTAGAGGATGTACCCTATTAGGAGTCTATAAATACATTTAGTACATATCAATCCCTATTAGAAGATTCAAACCTTGTTAGGATTTATGGAAGACATATGGAACCACTGTGCAAATAGCTTCAAGGCAAGACCAATGAACCCACTATCCAAACAATCTTTTTATTTTTCTTTGTAGAATAGTGGAATTGACCTATGCTACTCCTTAATCTTTCTCTGTCTTCTCAACCAAACTTCTGATCCTTCTAATCTTGTAACCCTCACAAAACTCGTACCCAATAATCCCTTGGATTACTTACATACATTTACCAAGAACTCTTCTTCTTTTCATACTTCACACTTTATACAATCATCACAACCTATTACAAAAAAGGAAAACATCTTTCCTTTATATGATATCTTCAAAATAATTCCTTGATTTGGACTTGAGGCTTTCCCTATTAATTATAAGAAGATAAATAATTAATTCTCAATTATAACAACATTTTCATCTCATAGTCTATACAAAAAATTACACATATAACACTAGGTCTAGTGCACTAGTTGACCATGCATCTCTTTATTACATCTCAGATGAAAGATAGTGAATAAACATTAGGAACTACTTTCCAAGTACTGCATCTCTATGTTGCTATTTATAAGTCCAACATATCTTCTATACATCCTTGACTTAGACTATATGCACTAAATCTTTCTATCATGACACAATGTAGAACATGTCCGTAGTCACACATTACTAGACAACCAAGACATTTTCCACACAACAAAGATCTCTATCTGTTACTCTGGCAATCTTCATAGACTTATAGCTATGTTGACCTTAATGACAAACAAACTCATGAATGCAACATGCCAATATTCTCCAATGTTTAGGATACTCCCCAAAATTAGTATCATCAACATTCATGTTAATAGATAATTAGACCAACTGCAGGTTCATTCCTTTGACCACCATATGAAGCAATACCCAATACCTCCATACTGTAGACTTCTACTTGGACTTGGACACTTGCTTCTAGCCTTGTATCTCCTTAAATAGATAATTTTAATCTTTTATCATTTAATCACAATTGTAAATCTTAGGGTTAGGTTAGATTCATTGAATCCTCCCTTCTTTCCACTATGTTCCCTCTAGAAACATCTCTATCAATCCTCATTAAATTCATCTTCAAATTTTTTATCTTGAACTCTATGCCACTAGCTCATCAAGCTTATCATCAACACAATTCACATAATTAAAAAAATGAATTTATGTTAACTCAACTTTGTCAAATCTTCATTCAAAATTTTTATACTTTCACTTATCAATAACTCACTTCTAATGCTTGTTCAACTTTAGGTTGCTTGGCATAAACTAAATCTTGTTCAGTGAATACTACAATTTTTTGATGCTCAACACATACTATACATTTTTTGGTCATAACCATCTTTCTGTTCATCCTAAACTAAATGTTCATCTTACACTATTTTTTTAGTTAGGCTTGACAAACACATTCTTATTGTATAGTTGTGTCTTCTTGTCTTTTCTCTAGTATCCTTTCATTGCAGCCTTAAGAAGATAAATAATACACTAATCATCAAAGTCTTATTTGGTATAGTGCTTCTTTTATACACCATATAACTCAACCTTTCTCTAGCTACTCTTGTTATGCTTTCTTTTCAAATACTATTCATCAGTCAATTAATTAATAGCATTCTGACCAAATTTAGCAATTGTCTTACTAGCAAGTAGTAGGTTTGACATCAATGAAAAAATAATGATTATTCCCATGATAGATTTCTATACTTCAACAATCTTCTTTTTCAATATCATAGTGACATCTAACCCTATCACCTCATCCACTCCAAAGACTATATATTGAAAACATGTGATGAAGAATTACAAGGGAATGAAGTCTCCTACCTTTTTATGAATTTCACCCTTTTCTTTCCTGGACATTGGGATGTGCTTCCTCATAACTAGACTAGTGAAGAAACTCTTTTGATTCTTGAAGGTCTCATCAAGTTTGTCTTGTTCAATTATCTTTGCCATAGGTCCTCCAAGCCAAAAGATGTCTATGAATGTCTCCCTATCTAGTGTGCATAGGACACTCCTATTCTTTCTATAAAACTTGTGGGTTAAAGGATTGTACACCTTTATCAAGACTTTTACCAAATCAACATAAAAAATAATTTCTAGCATAATTAATATTGCCAAATTTCTATTCAAGGGTTTTTTAATGGGTGGCTTGCAGTTTTTTTTGTTGTAGAAATACTAGAAAAATTCATTACCATTCATTTCTAGAACTATAGAATCTTGACAAAAACTATATGGATCTCTGAAGATGTTTGAACTCACTGACTGAATATTCATTGATCCTAGCAAGAAATAAACCCATTCATGAATATATTAACTTTAGATATCTTTATTTTATTCTTTCTCAGTGCTTATAGAAACCTCTTTGATGTTCACTTGAGCAATTGATTTTCCTTCTTCTTGTGCAATGTTTTCCTAGATTCAAGATCTTGAACACTTCTTTGCAATTCAATTCTTTTGAAAAAATTTGGATACAATCTCTTCTTGGCTCTGAACTCTATGAATGGTTTTTTTTTTACTCCACCCCTTTAATAGTGCTTGATCATGGGAATGACATTAATGACATTTTTAAGGAAACATGCATAAAGATTTTTAAAAATTCAAAAAAGTATCACATTCATGTTTTATGACACTTGTACTGTCAGTGTTAAAATCCATTTTTACCCTTTTTAGACAACACTCTCATTTTAGCAATTATGAAATCACAATAGTCACTTTACCTCTTTATTTTTTATGCAACAACCACACGAATCCTTATCATTTTGGTTTTTTCACAGTGTTGCAAGGTTTACTATCAACTCTTTTTCCTTGCCTACAACCATGCAAAACTCTTAATCTCTAATTCATGATCAATTTTCACACTTATCATTTAAACTGTGCAATAGATAAAATACTTCTAACATCACCTTGCCACTATTTTCTAGCTTATATTTTAATTTATGCTCTTAGCTATGTGATCAATAATCAACATAGACTCTTCACATTTTAGCTATGTCACAGGTGTTCAAAATAATTGGTTAATTATGTATTATCTTTGATGTTACAAAAAAATGTCATATCTTTTCCAATCAGTGTATACCAAGCTCATTTAGGTGATGAAGATAGTTTTTTGTGTCTTCCAAGCATTCAAGAGTTTTCCAAGTTTAGAAATAAGTGACTATTGAGTTCACTCAAGCATCAAAGAAAAGATTGTAGAAATTTAGTGTTAATTGAGTTTACTCGGGTAACAAAAGATAAGTTGAATGGAACCAGTGTTAACTAAGCTCACTCGGTTACCAAAGGACCTTTTTAAAGATGCAATGTTAACTAAGTTCACTTGGTTAACACAAAAAAATCATTTATGAGTTAGTGTCTACTGAACAAGGTAGGCTAATAAAGAATTTTCTTGTTTTGGCATATTGTGTTCAGTAGATTTGTTTGTTTGTTCTAGCCAATTGATGAGATGAATATTAATTATTCTAAAATGTAGTCAAGCTAACTTGATAATGTGTATAATATAAATATAAGGCAAAGTTAAGGATTGAATGTGTGCAAGTGAATAGAATAATTGAATATGCGTAAAGGAAGTGAATTAGAAGGATAAGCAAAATATCCTTGTGGAGCTGCAAAGGTACATTTGAACAAAAAGGATCAAGTATACAAGTTAGAATTGAGATCTCTAATGACAAATTTAGTTGCAGTAGAAATTAGGTCATCTCATTATTAGTCTCTAACCATTTTAGCAGTGATCTAAATCTCTTAATAGAGTAGGCTTAATAGCTATTTGTAAATCCTCTAACAATTTGGCATTTCTAGATTGAAGTGTCTAAAGACCTCTAACAAGGCCACTCTTAATAGGGAGATTAAATTATCTAATAGGGTCACACCTAACAGTGTGTTTTGTAACCTTTAACAAGGTTGACTCCTAACAAGGCTCACTTCAAAAGAGTGAGAATCAGTAACTAGTTGCAATTGGGGTTTTTCCCAATTTGGGTTTCCATGTTAAATCTTGGTGTCACTTGTATTCATGTTATTTCTTTTTTTTATGAAACTAATTTAAGTAAGGTTAATCATAGGTAATATCTTAAAGATTTTAATGTTAAACATTTGTCAAGTTACAAAATTTACTAGTGTAAAGAAAGTGCCTATGTGTTTACCAAGCATTGGTGATTCAATATTTTCAATGAAGTTTGTGTTCTGTGTTGACATCTAAGGGATCTAGGATTTATTTTAGTGGTAGCTAATTCACCCCTCACCTATTCGTTACTCCTCTTATATTTTCAAATTTTGGTATTAGAGCTTCTTGGTTCTTGCAAAGAAAATTTTAAGGACCTAAGTTAAAGATCAAGATGTCTTACAGAAGGGACATACCCAAGCTGAACAAAGACAACTTCAAGGTATGGTAAGAACTCATGAGGTTGTACTTGGCACTCATTAGAGATTTAAGACTAAATTACCTAGACACTAAATAAATGAAACCTAAAGGAACTATGACTATTAAAGAAATTGTAGAAAAGAAGAGTCATAACATTATTGATAATTGATATTGCTTCAACTCTTGACTATGCCAAATTTGATGAAGTCAAAGATTGTGGAACTACTTATGAAATGTAGATCAAGCTAAAATCCATCTATGGAGGAGATGATAATGTAAGATGAGCTAAATTTGAAAGTCTCAAAGGACAATTTGATCAAATAGAAATGAGAGAACATGAGAACATTGCAAAGTATAGTTACAAAATCAAAGCCAGTATTTGTGCAATCAAAGATTCGGGAGGAAAGATTGAAGATGAGACAATGGTAAGTAAGTTTCTCAGAAAACTTCTTCCTATATAGGAAACCAAAGTATGATAAATCCAAAAAATGATATAACATTGGATGTAGTAGTTGGAAGATTGACAACATTTGAACTAGATAACTATGATAATTATGTTTCTAGTTCTAGCAATCTTGAGTCTGCATTTGAAGCCAAGTTGTCACTCGAGAAGAAAGCTAAAAAGTCAAAATCTAAAAAATCTAAAACTAAAGAGGAAGATAGTTCTAATAGTGATCTTAAAACTATTACACAGTTACTTGCAAGAAGGTATCCCAAAGGCAAAGGAAAGTACAAAGGTAAAATTATTTTGATCTATTTCTCTTGTGAAGAAGTTAGACACATTGTTGTAAGATGCCCAAATAGAGAAGAAAAAGATGAAAAGAAGTACAACAAGTACAAAGGAAAGAAGGATTTCAAAAACTTCAAAGAACACAAAGATAAAGGTAAGAAATATTGTTTTATGGCTAAAGATTCAGATAGTAGTGATGATGATGAAATGGTTTATATTGTTGTAAAAAATTGATATGATGATGGAGATAAAATGACACTCTCATGTTCAAAAAAATGATACATGGATTATTGATAGTGGTTTCTCACATCATATGATTGGTGACAAAATAAACTTTGAACATATGGCATTATGATAGTGGAAGTCTTAGGTTTGGAAACAATGAACCATGTTGCATAAAGGGAAAAGGTTGTATCTTACTAACCAATGAACTTAGATGTGATAATGCTTATTGGGTTGAAGGACTAAAGCATAATCTACTGAGTGTGGAATAGTTGAATAACATCGGATTCAAGGTAGAATTCATGAATGGGAAGGCCAAGGTGCTAGATGGAAAATGAAATCTAGTTGGGTCTAGTAACCCAACAAAAGGTAACCTATTCTACCTAAATCTCAGTGAAAGTTGACATTTCATTTCTCAAGTAAAAGAACGTTGGTTATGGAATATAAAGCTATATCATGTGAAATTTGATAATCTAATTAAGATAAGCAAAAAAAAAAGAGTGAGAGGTATTCTTAGTCTAAGGAAACCTAATATGGGCCTATGCAAAAACTATCAAATTGGTAAGATGGGCAAGACAAATTTCAAAAGAAAAAACTATCATTTTGAAGAAGTCTTGGAGCTAGTTCATATAGACTTATGTGAACCTATTGGAATTGAGATATATAGTGGAGATAAGTATTTTATTCTTTTTTTTGATGGTTATTCTAGAATGATGATTGTAATGTATTTGAAAGATAAGTTTGAAGCATTCAAAAGTTTAAATGGTATCTGGCAAGAGTAGAGAAAGAAACTGGAAAGAAGCTAAAGTGTTTAAGGTCAAACAGAGGTGGTGAATTCATTTCCAATAAATTCAAAGAATTTTACATAGAAAGAGGAATTAAAAGACAAATATCAACCCCCAGTACACCATAGAAGAATATTATTGTTGAAAGAAGGAACCGATCCATCATGGACTATGCAAGAACTTTGATGATAGAAAAGAATGTTGTAATCATATACTAGAAGGAAGGAATTGGTACTATGGTACATACCTTGAAAAGATTATAGCTGAAGAAAGACTCAAATCAAACTCCTTATGAACTATGGTATGGTCACAAACCTAATATAAGTTACTTGAAAGTATTTGGTAGCAAATGTTATACCTTGAAGGAATCTAGGAAAGGTAAATTTGATGTCAAAGGTGATTAAAGCATATTCCCAAGATTCTCCTGCAGAAGTAAAGCATATAAATGTTTGAATTTATCAACTCATGAGATCATAGAAAGTGCACATGTGAGAATCGATGAGTTTATAGAAAAGAGTGAAGAAGAGAGAAATAGAGAACCTAAGGATGACATAAAGGTTACCTACTATGAATCGGATACATTGCCAAATCCAATTGGAAGTTAGTAGACTTTAGCTCTTGAGTCCCCAAAATCTCTAGAGGAAATAGTGTAACCTAAGTCACAGTCTGAAGCACCTGAGTCATACTCAAAAGCTATCAAGTTATTGCTAGAGAAAACCAAGTTTGAAGGACCTGAGTCATAGGTAGTGGGACCCAACCTTGATACAAAAGATCATGATGAGGCTAGTAGAATAGGTTCTAAATTGAAAGTACATGTGTTAGCAAGATATGTTAGAAGGCACCATGCACCTGATTAGATCATTGGAGACAATTTAGATGGAACAATGACAAGAAACAAATTGAAAGGTACATGTTTTCTTACTAAATTTGAACCTAGATCAACTAAAGATTATTTGGATAATGAAAGTTGGATTGAAACTACAAATGAAGAGATATAATAGATAGAGAGAAATAAGACCTAGACTATTGTCCCTAGAACCAAAGATAAGAATGTAATTGGCACTGAGTGGGTTTTTAGAAATAAGTTGACTGAGGATGGAGAAGTTTGCAAAAATAAAGAAAGGTTAGTATGCAAAGGCTATTCTGAAGAAGAAGGCATTGATTATGGTGAAAATTTTACTCTTGTTGCAAGGTTAGAAGGTTTTAGAACTCTACTTGCTTATGCCGCATATAAAATATTTAAAGTTTATCAAATGGATGTGAAATATGCATTCTTGAATGGAATTCTTCAAGAGGAAGTTTACATAGAATAACCAAAAGGTTTTGTAGATCCTAGCAAAAAGGATATGGTTTATAAACTACAAAAGGTATTGTATGGAATCAAGAAAGCTCCTAGAGCTTGGTATTAAAGACTTCATTTAACTACTTTATAAAGATTGTTTTTCAAAGAAAAAATGATAACAACAACCTATATATCAAAGAAGGACTAGACAAGAAGATTGTATTAGCTGAAATCTTTATAGATGACACATTATTAACTAGAAATGATGACTTGTGCAAAGCTTTTTTAGAAGAGATGAGTAAAGAATTTGAGATATCCATGTTTGGAGAGATGAAATTCTTTGTTGGATTATAGATTCAATAGAAGATAGATGGTATCTACATTACTCAATCCAAATATATCAAGGAGATACAAAAGAAGTTTGAAATGGAAGATTCAAGACTAGTTGGAAAACCTATGTCTACTAGACATAATATTTCCAATAATGATGATTCCAAAGAGGCTGATCAGACCATATATAGATCAATGATTGGAAAATTTTAATATGTAGTGCATATAAGGCCTGATATTACATTAGAAGTTGGTATGGTGGCAAGATTCTCAACAAATCTTAAAGAAAATCATGAGGTATCTAAAGGGTACTGAAGATTATGGATTATGGTACAAGAAAGGAGGAAATCTAAATTTGAATGCCTTCACAAATGCTAATTGGGTAGGAAGTGTTGATGATAGGAACAACACCAGTGGTGGAGTGTTCTTTCTTGGTAAAAGACTAATGCTTGGAAAATCAACAAGAATAATTGTATTTTTTAGTCTACATCAAAGGCAAAGTATGTTGCAACAATAGTTAATTGTTCCAATGTTGTTTGGTTCAAGAAAGTGTTAGCAAGTATGAAGATAGAAATCAAGGATCTAGTGGTTATCTTCTGTAATAACACTAGTGCAATTAATATATCAAAGAATCCTATGATGCATACCAAGACCAAGCACATTGTAATAAAATATCATTTTATGAGAGAATTGGTGCAAGATAAAGAGGTAACATTGGAACATGTGAATACTAAAGAACAAATTGTAGACATATTCACTAAGCCATTACCTAAGGATGCATTTTTTTATCTAAGAGGTAAGTTAGGTGTAATCCCCCTATCTAAAGCTCACTAAATTGAAGCCTAGTGATGCATCAACTAGAGTATGTTGAAGATCAGTCAATTGATGCAGTATTGAAAAGGGCATATTGCATATGAATCAATACATGAGGTGCACTAATATTCATTGAATATTGTCTTTGGAATGAAATATCAAAGAGGGAGAGTTCACTATCATTCATAGAAATTTTATAAAGGGAAAATTTTGTCATAATGGAGAATTTTCTTGAAGATGTCAAAGAGAGAGAGAATGAACTTGTTCTAATATCAAAGAGGTAGAGTTTTCTATCAGAAGAAGATGTTGAAGATAGAGTTTTCTAACAAAGGTAGAAACTAAAGGTAGAGGGAGTTCAGATTGATAGAGCGAGTTCTCATGGATGAGAATCAGAATGAAACTAAGGATATTTTCCTTTGATTTTTCTCTAAAATTTTATTGTATTATGACATGTGTTTCCATCAATGCCAAAGAGGGAGATTGTTGAAAATAATTGGTTAATTATGCATTGTCTTTGATGTTACATAAAATGTCATACCTTATCTAGTTTGTGTATGTCAAGCTCACTTGAGTGATGAAGATAGTTTCCTACGTTTTTTGAGCATTCAAAAGTTTGCCAAGTTTAGAAAGAAATGAGTATTGAGTTCACTCAAGTGTCAAAGAAAAGATCACAAAGATTGCATGTTAACCAAGTTCACATAGATAACAAAGGAAAAGTTGGATGAAACTAGTGTTAACCAAGCTTACTCATTTACCAAAGGAACTTTGTAAAGATTTACTATTAACTAAGTTCACTTGGTTAATACAAGAAAATTATTTATGAGTTAGTCTACCTAGTAGGGTCAGCTAATGAAGCATTTTCTTATTTTGGCAAATTGAGTTCAATAGATTTGTTTGTTGGTTCTAGCCAATTGAGGAGATGAATATTATTTATTCTAAGTTTTATTCAAGATGACTTGACAATGTGTATAATATAAATATAAGGTCAAATTGAGGACTAAATGTCTGCAAGTTAATAAAAGAATTGAATATGCTCAGAGGAATTGAATTAGAAGGATAAGAAGAATATCATTGTGGAGCTACAAAGATACATTCGATCAAAAAGGATCAAGTATACAAGCTAGAATTGAGATCCATAATCAGCTATTTAGTTGCATTAGGAATCAGGTCATCTCATTGTTACTCTCTAGCCATCACAGAAGTGATCTAAATCTCTTAATAGAGTTGGCTTAATAGCTATTTGTAAATCCTCTAACAAGGTGGCATTTCTAGATTGAAGTGTCTAAAGACCTCTAACAAGGCCACTCCCAACAAGGTGATTTAAACCTCTAATAGGGTCACACCTAATAGTGTGTTTTGTAACCTTTAACAGGGCTAGCTCCTAATAGGGCTCACTTTAGAAGAGTTTGGTGGTTTTTTCCAAATTGGATTTCCATGTTAAATCTTGGTGTCACTTGTGTTCATGTTATCTCTTTTATGTATGAAACTAAGTTAAGTAAAGTTAATCACAGATATTATCTTAAAGATTTGCATGTTAAGCATTTATCAAATTATAATATTTACTAATGTAAACTAAGTGCTTGTGTGTTTACCAAGCATCAATATTTTCAATGAATTTTGTGTTTAGTGTTGGCATCTAAGGTATCTGTGATTTATTTTAGTAGTAATTGACTCACTCCTCCCCTCTCAATTACTCCTCTTATATTTTCAACATCAGGGTCTGGTCCATTTTGGTGTAGGAGCACCTAGAACAATGGACATAAAGAATACATATCTCATTAATGTTTGTTCTAAAACATGAAATTAATGTGTGTCAATACATTTTATATCTATTTGAGTCAACATGTAAGGATAAGTTAAGCCTTGGAATCAATTTGTAAAATGTTGTCAATGTTGTCCATTTAAGTTCATATGGTCAAGTTTGATAAAAGAAAGTATATGTCATAGAGTATGATAAGAATTATGTTTTAATTATCATATTTTTATAGTTTTAGGAGTCTTGGAGGTCTTTAATAGAAAAATGTAAAAGTTGTCAAATATATAAGTAAATATTGTCATAAAATGTGACAAAGATGATGCAAGATAGAAGGTGAAAGGTCATAGGAGGTATCCAATAGTTAGAGGAATTGAAAATAAATTAAAATATCATTTAATGGTTGACTTATATACTAAAATGGTTGGAAATAATTTTGAGTAGAATAGAAATGAAAGGAGGTATTTTTTGCAGGTTTTGCGTTAATTATTTGTTTAAATTGCCTAAAACCTAATTGTTGTTTCTTTTGGTACAAATACCATTAAGTGTTGCAAAAGTTATGGTAGTTTTGGTGAATGTAGGTCTAAATATTTCCTAGAGTTAGTAGTTTTGGAAAAAGTTTAATAAATTTTGTTCTATTGAATGGATTTGGATATAAATCTAGAGAAACATCAATAGTTCATCTTTTTTTAATCTCATGAAATTATTTTTATCCATTACTTGATTTGTAAAATTTATGACTATCTATTCTCAAGTGGATTTTTTTTCCTAGTTTGTTAATTCAGTTAAAATTTTGTAAAATGTTCAATATTGTCCTGATAACTTATGAAGTTTTGATTATGTGATTTGTGATTCCTTGTAAACTTGCATCAAATTGGTATCAAAGCCCAAAAGGTCTGGGAAAAGGAAATTATGTGGGGTTGTTGTTTGCATTTTTTAGGTTGAAGAGAGAACCAAGATGTTAAGAAACTAGGTAGTTGAAAAGAGAGGAAAGCCTAGGTGAGACAAGAAAAGATGGGGCAAGAAGATATAATCTTTCTTAGAGGGTTATACTTTTTTAGGAAGTATTTTTAGGGTAAGGATTCACAAAAGGATGAGGAAGAAGATGAAAATAAAAGGAAAGAAGAAGATGAAAATAAGAGGAAAAATAAGAGAGAGAGAGAGAGAGAGAGAGAGAGAGAGAGAGAGAGAGAGAGAGAGAGAGAGAGAGAGAGAGAGAGAGAGAGAGAGAGAGAGAGAGAGGAAAATAAGAAGAGATGGAGATAAATGATGAATTAATGAACTTGAAAGTAAAGTTAAAAAATATGGAAGAGAAAACTCAAGACTTGGGAGAGATGATTGCAACTCAAGAGGAAGAGATAAATAATGAACCTATCATCCATATTGTGAAAGAATATGAAAAAAATACTTACACATTATGGAACCCAGACAAGAAAATACTAGTCTTGATAATGTGGTTGTGGTTGAAGATCAAAAGGATGGCACCATTATTGATGTATCTCATTATGAGATTTCTATTAAAAAATAAGAAATCAAGGTTGTGGATGAACAAACTATGAAGAGTAATCAAATGTATGTTGAAATTGAAGACAAATGTGAAGACTTCCCAAGAAGATTTGAGAAAAAAGATTCAATATTTATGATTGGCTTTGATAATAATCCCATTGATTTTATCCATGAATTTTTCATTATGTTACTTTTAATGTGGGTGATAGAAAAATCAGATTATAAAGGGCATACATGTTTTCATGACAAGTTTAGAATCTTAAGCAAGAGGATAGGGAAACCAAATATGAAGATGAAGATAAGCTTTTTTTAAACCCTTTCCAAGGGACTTGAAAATATTTGAAAGTCGAGAGTATGGTGTAGGAGCACCTAGAACAATAGAAATAATGAATACGTATCTCATTAATGTTTATTCTAAAATTTAAATTTATTTTTTTTATCTTGATATATTTTATGTCTATTTGAGTCAAAATGTAAGGCTAAGTTTTTCTATGTGTAATGTTTCCATTACTTTATTGCCATTTGTAATCTTCTCTATCCAATCACCAATTTTATCTAACTCCTCTACTTTATATACTTCCATCAACATCTGATACCTCTAGCTTTTAATTGCCTATAGTGCTTGCAAGTCTTTGACCTAGGTATGTACTTCATCCATCAAAAAAAAATCTTGATTCAAAATGGCTACTAGCCTATCTGCATTATCCTACATATGGTGTAGCAAATTGAGATTTCCTACATAATTTGTACACCTTTCTCCTCGAAAATTTCTCACCATTGCTAACAAGCTTTCAAAAATGGATCCAATTGGCCTATACCCTTATTTCTTCTTTCCAATGTTGCATTCGAAGTCTCTTCGGGATTTGAAGGATCTAAGGGGCCAACAAATTCACTTAGTTATCCTTTTAGGATCTCATTTTGCCTCCAAAGTGTTATCAATTATGCCCCATCTTGTTCTAAGTGTCTAAACACTTCTTTGATCCCCATTGTTACCATCAATCTAGTAGTATCCAATGCAAGCTTTCCCAGCATGACCTCCCTAATCTAATAATCTCTTGGAGTCAATTCTTCAACATCTATATTTGGAGGAGGGATAGCTACATGAACAAATAAGTCATAATTCTAATTATTCATGATGAAGGCTAATGCCTATGCATCCTTTAGTGGTGACTTAGGTTTCCTTGGCCTTGTTTAGCTTGTAGCACTTGAAGATTGTCTTGGGCTTGTGCAGTTTGCACATTCTCTAACCCTTATACATTTTCTTCTCCTTATTGTGGAGGTACCTAATTTGTTTCCTCTTCTAGCTCATCTTGTTGAGGAGAAGTCATCTTCCTCTTACCTTTACCCTTCTAAGCCTGATAATATCCAACTAGTCTATCAAGTTGGTGCACTGTTTCTAGTCTCACTAGTGACTAAGCTATATATGTAGGTACTATGACCTTAGCTCCCCAACCTTTTGTTGAGTGGGATTGAGTGTGAAAGACCACTCCCTAAGGAACTGGATAAAGTTTGAAAGGTCTCTTGATCTAATCCTTTGTTAATTTGATGACATGTCTCACCCTGTGATTGATATCCGAGTTTTCTTCTTTGTCAATCTCAACACTCATGAAAGGTCTATCACCGATATTGTCCCTATTGAACAATAGACCAAGAAGATCCTTTGTACCCTATTGCACTACCTTCAAATGAATATTTATCTTTAAAGCACTACTTACCAAATAGAGAGTCATCCTACAATAATCTCTTATAAGGACATTGTAGTCATCTATTTTATTCATCGAATGATCTTCAATTGCATCTTCATGTTGAAATATCCTACCAACTAGATATTGCACTCTTTTGATGTTATCAAAATAGGGTTGAGGAGAATTATATTCTTCTAAGGGATATTGATCCCATTCAGACTCAAAAGATGGAATGTCTTATCTTTGAACCACATTGAAAGGTCCTATAGTAATAGGTCATACCCAACATATTTTGTGTTGTTTCCTAACTCTGTCATATGTAGACAAGAGTTCTCGAGGAATCTCCATTAGTATAATTCTATCACTTAGATACTTAGGGAGCTTCTTTGGGTTGATAGTTGTACCTGCTACCCTCAAATATGTGAATGTTCAAAACTAGAGGTAGTAGGCTCCAACCTCTAATATCTTAGCCACTACCTCCTCTAAAATCTTCTTTGCATAATCCCCTTTAATGAATTGGATTATTGTGAGTATAAATGCATCATTCACTATTATGTATTCCTTGTTGTGCTTTTGAAGCTTCTTCTTCACTAGCTAAGGATATGTTATATAAGGTCATGCATTTGCATCTTGCATGCTACCCTTTTTGTAGAACCTATGGTAATATTTTCACCCTTGCATCTAACAAGTACACCAAGTATGATATCATATAAAACTTTTAGTTATTCTTAACCACCACCAACTACTCACCAATGTTCTCACTGAGAATGGAAGCCCAATCAATCAGCATCTTTTATGTCTTGATAGTCTTAATAAAAAACATCGTCCAAATGTTCAAGTGCCCTGATGCTAGCAACCCCATGACTCTACTCAAGAGTATATTGAATATACAATATCTTCCTTCATATATCCTCTCTTCATGTCAACCTTTCTTACTTTACAACCTAGAGGAGTCTTCTAATTGAGGTATGAGGATTGAATGATTTTGAAAGCTTCATCAATATGTTCCCTATACCATCTTTCTACTTGATGATAAGTTAACCTAATGAATTAATCTGCCCTCGAAAGATGGAACACATTCTTTATGTTATTGGGTTGGAGATCCAATATGATCTCTCTTGTTATGCTCTTCACAACCCTTTCTTGAAAGACATAGTTCTCAGCAAGTGTTAGAATCAGCTCTAAAGATTGTACTAACACTAGATGGGATGTTGCATTAACTAGTCTAAAGTGAACCAAAGAATATATCATTGGAGACCTTTTTGTCAGTCTTTCATAGTGCTAGGAATGTGCTCAAATTTTTATGACCCAATTTGGTGTCCCAGATCTCCGAATAATCATCTTGAAACTTCATCAGAACACCCTAAAACTTGAACACTATAGGCTTAGGGACCATCTTTGTAGCAAGGGAGGATGATGAAGAAGCCATTAAATCTACATAAAAACAATGTTGATTAGTCTGGGGTTGAAGAAAAAAGTGATTAATTTAAACCCTAATGATGACTCAGAAAAAGAATAGAAAACCTGATTGCTAAAAAATACCTTAAAAACCTAATTATAACCCTTTTAAGAAAAAAATGGGTGCACCTAGCTCACCTAATAGGTGCACCTGGTGTAGCTTTTTCCTTAGTAGGCTTTTTAATATATGGGGTGCATAGCAATGCACCTTATGAGCTGTGCTAGAGTGAAGAAAAATGACAAGTGAAGAGGGTAGGGTGTCCTCAAGTTTTATAGACCCAGGACCTAGTGCACCAGTTGTGTTGTTGTGCATCACCAAGGGTGATTATTTGATCTAAGTGCTTTGGCACACTAGTGCACTTGGGGAGGTGCACTAGTGTGCCTTTTTTCTTTAAAATAATGACTTATCTTTCCAACAATGATTTTTAGAATTTGGGTTTTCAAACTGGGACCTTGATTTGACCTAAAACACTAGATAAAATGCTAAAAAAGACTCAAACCCTAGACTAGGGATTTGGAAAGCCAATAAATAAAGTAGGGCATCCCCATTTCTAGGCAGAATGGGATGTACATTGTGAAACCACAACAAATAGTCCTAACAAAAAGGAAGAAATGACAAAAGAATTTCTTCCTAAAAAAAAATTCCTCTAACATGTTTCTAACACCAACTAAATTTTAAATACTTCAAGCATATTTCAAATTACCTTACAGTCAAAAGCTCTAAATCTTGAATCTCCAAGTTCAGTGTGTGTTTAATGTATCCATTCCCATTGACATCTTAGAATGTAGTCTATCAAAAATTTCCACAAACTTGTAAACAATCTCCCACCCCATCCAATCCATTTGTCAGGAATCTTCATGAAAGCTTTTATCAATCATTTGTCTAACCAGGTGAGAAAATCAATCCTGAGGGTTTTTAGTGGGTTTTTCACTTTTCATTTGAAGTCCTAGGTAAGCTTTTGAATTCTTGCTTCACATAGCTCATAACATCACCATTAAGTTCTTTGATGAAGAAATGGTTTTGGTACTAGATAGCTTATTTAGAGTGCATATCCATATAAATGGATTACCTTTCTTAGACTTTGTAAAATCCTTCATTCTTAACACATTTTTTCCTTTTTTATTTTCTTTTTGTACCCTAACCATGCTTATATTGTGTAGTCAAGAAATTGGTATCATTTCTTAGATTTGATCCTTTTGTGAACATACCTTGCGTTCCTCTTTTAAGAACTTTTAGAAACTCTCACACCAAACAATGATCTTGGTAATTCCTTAGAGAAGACCCTTCCATTTGAACCAATGGGGTTTGGACTATCCCTTACTACCATCAACCTTAGTTCATAAACACCAAAGATAATCAATCTTTAAATTTGTAAAGTGTTGAGAACCTTTCAATCTACCATTTTGAATTCAAGACTAAAAGTCCCCTATTACTGCAAGTAACTCCCTTCCTCAATTGGTGTAAGAAAAAAATCATCAAAATGTTTTGACAAAGAAATAACTCTTCCTAAAATTTGGAACCAAAAGAGTGGTTAGTAAGTTATTTCAAGATAAAATCTTGAGTGCATCTACCCCCTGGACTAATGCAACTTTGAAAACAAACACACAACTGAAAGAAAACACGCAACCAAAAAGAAACACACTTGCAAAAAAGAAAGTTTTTTCTTTTCTTTTCTTTTTTTTGTATCTTTTAGGCTTCAAAGTAATGCTTCAGGAATTGTCCATTCACTAGAAATGGAACCAATTTTCCCTATAAGGAACTCAACCTAAAATTATTTTCTCCTAGAATTTACGTGATCTGATAAGGACCAATCCACAAGCATTGAAACTTAATGTAGCTACCCAACTTTTCTTTCGCCTTGCCCCACAGTAGAAAAAGGTTGGATATTCTAAAAGACTCTATCATGGCTCTCTTGTTGAACCACCTCTTGATGAAAACTTGATGTTTTTCCATATGCTCTAAAGTAGTTGTTCATTTTTCATCCATCTCTATAAGATTCATCATCAGATTTGTACTCTATCAACATCTTCAACATACCCACTAATGAATTTAAAAATAGGAATCATAAGGTTAAGTGGGAATAGTCATTATTTTCTGTAGACAAGAAAATATGGAGATGTCCCCAAAGCATTCTTGACCGTTACTCAGTCTATCCATAAAGCATATTTGAGTTGTGTATGCCAATATTTAGGATTCTCCCTAAACAAATGTCTTATTACCATGATCAAGTTCTTTTTCATAGATTTAGCTACACCATTTCATTGTGGATAATAATTTGAAGAGAACTTGATTATAACTTGATTTTTTAGTGCCCATTGAGTCAGGAATACTGATGCAAAAGTTGATTTGTTATCACACACTAGGGAGAATGACATCCCAAATCTAGTAAAATTGTGTTCTTCTAAGAATTTTTTAACTACCTTAGCCATGCAATTATGAAACATCTCTTCTTCTATCCAGCACATAAAATAATTAGTAGTTATCAAAATAAAAGTATGTCCAGTTGATGATGGTGGGTTCACTAGACCAATAAAATCTAGCCCCCACTTTGTGAAGGGGCATGTCTTGAATACTAGCTATAATGGGATTGTAGGATGTCTTTCTCTTTTAGCACTAGTCTGATAAATATGGAAACTATGCACATGTTCAAAAGTATCCTTAAATATCGTTGGCTAGAAATAACCCAATCTTAAAATCATATGAGAAATTGCTTCTACTGAACCACGCCCTATTCCATAATTATTGTGAAATTGTTCCAAAACTTCTTTTACTTCCTCACGTCCCAAACATTTTAGGTAAATCCCTTTATATTTCCTTTTGTACAATTTTCTATCATGCAACATGTAGGATTCACACCTCATTTTGAGTCCCCTATGCTGTGAACTATTCATCCAAAAAGGATACTAATTTTGTAAAATATAGTAGACAATATCTTGGTACCAGACATTGGTTATTACACCTTGGTGAATATCAACTTGAGATACTACAATCCTCTTCTAATCTTCAACATTTGTTTCATTGTCAAATCTGAACTTCTTTTCAAATTTGATCTAGTTATCTACTATCATTTTTCGATAATCCTTGGCCTCTTACTAACTTCATGGGTTGGATCTCTAAATCAAATTCTTAAAGATTGCCATCCATTTCCCTTGTCTTTTACTTAGTTCGTTTTTCATCAACAACATCTTAACCGCTAGATCAGGCACAATCACATATACCTTGCTCCTCAATATATAATGGCAGAATTTCTTTACCACTTTGATTAAAGCAAAAGACTATTTATCAAGGTTGGAATAATTTAACTCAGCATTTTTTCATACGGCAACTCATAAAGGCAATGGACCTTTCATCTTCCTTTTCCTTCTTCTATGTCAAAATCCTAGCACATGAATGTTATGAAGCAAAAGAGTATGTTTTGAAGATAGTCCATAATTGGGACTCACCAATATAGGGGTCGTGGAAATGGCCACTTTGATATCCTCAAATGATTTCTTAATTTCTAGAACCCATTCTATTTTAGCTCCCTTTTTGAGTAAATCATTAAGGGGACGAAAAATCTCTGCAAATCTGCTTATGAATTTTTGCACAAAACTTATTTTTCTAAAGAGAGACTTAAATTCTTTTTTACTGTGAGGAGATGATAACTTTAGAATAGCTTTGATTCTATCAATATCAATGAAGATTCTAGCTTTAGAGATGATATGACCTAGGAGATTTCCTTTGGTAACCCCAAACGAATATTTCTTAGGATTAAGTGATATGTCATATTTACAACATCTATTGAATACTTGTCTTAAATCAGCAATATGAGTGCTTTGATCCTTTGAAAGAATAGTTAAGTCATCCATGTAGATGACTATACACTTGTTTATCAATCCCTTAAAATCTTCATCCATGGCATATTGAACATGTAGCCCCTACATTAATCAGCCCAAAAGGCATTCTTCTATAAGCAAAAGTTCTCCATCAAGTCATGAAAGTCATCTTTACCCTATCTTCTTCATCAACCATTACTTGATTATATCTTGAGTATCCATCCAAGAATTATATCATCTTTCAACCATTTACAATTTACAAAACCTCATCTAGTGAAGGAAAAGGGTAATTGTCTTTTGATATGCAAGGTTCAAGTTACAAAAATCCATGCAAAGATGAATCTCTTCAGTATTTTTTTGTATAGGAACTAAATTAGCCACCCACATAGAATGGAGAATGGGAAAGATGATCTTGGAATCAAGCAACTTCTTAACTTCTTTCATTATTTGCAGTTCAATGATAGGATTAATGGGTCTTTGCCTTTAGTGGAAAGGCTTTGCATCTAGCTTTAATGGAATATCATCTGTAATAATCTTAGGATCATATATTTTTAGCTCTTCATAGCTCAAAGCAATGATATCCTTATAACTTGTAAGTACTTTGAGCATGTTTTCCCTTACCTATGTATTTTGTGCCTTTCCAATCTTTACCATTCTAGGGTCTTCGTTCTACCCAGATTGTATGAATTACATTCTTTGATCCCTTTTTCTTGTACCATTATTTTGTTAAATGTTGATTCATTGCGATCAAAAATACATTCCAATTCAACCATTCCCTTAGGAATAGAGTTGGGTTTTAAATTTAGGATCCCATGATCATCTTCAAGTTCATCATCCTCACGTTTATTGTTTGGAGTGTCATCAATCTCTTTCCCTTTAAAGTGGCCATTGTACATGATAAATTCAAGTATGTGCTGATCATTCTGAAAGACTTAAAAGTTTGTAATGTTGTCTAGGATAAATGGAGCAACAACCAATTATATTGAAAACCTTTTTAGTTTTTTTCTTTTGATTAGTTGTAATGTGCTACCTAAAATAGCAAGAGCATCTTCGACCATGTTTTTTCTCCTCAAAATTGACTTTATATTCAAAGCTTCAAAAAATTCATTAAATCCCATACTCTTTTCCTATAAGCAAGCAACCTCTTATCATTGCAGGAGTATACTAATTTTAGTTGTCGTATAACCAACTGAGAATCTCCCTCAACTATGAGGGTTGTGATTCCTTTCTCCAATGTGAAAAGAAATCCTCTGATCAATGCTTCATACTCTACAACATTATTAGTACATCTAAACTATAATTGATATGCCATGTAGAAAGACTTGCCTTTTGGGTTGATCAACTCAACACCTATGCCAACTCCTAATTTGCATTTGGAACTATCAATGTGAAATGTCTAGATTAGATCTTCTTTAGGATTTCTAGCCTGATGCTTATTTATCCTTAGCTTTTCTTTCACTTGGGCATAAAAGGATTATTTCTTAGGAATCCACTATAGTCTTTCATAGGGTGGACTCGATGATTTTCTATTGTTAGTCCTTGACACTAGAATTGTATATTTTTCTTATTTCTCCTAAATTTCCCCTATCAATCCTATAATTTCATCCATTTGGGCTTTAGGAGGGATGACTACTGAAGTCCATCCTTGACCTTTCATGTATCATCTTCTTCTTTGAACTTTGATCATTCCTGATGGAGGAGGAGAAAAACCTCCACCATCTGAAGAGGTATCACTATATGATACATTTGTATCTTTGATTTCCTCTTCAACCTATTCCATAGATTTGGATATGTTTGTAAGTCTTTGATTTTTTGTGGGTTCATCTTTTAGATTGTTATCACTTTTTACTTCCATCATCTTTGTTAATACCTTAGTAACTGCCACAATGAACATTCAAACTATGAATGACTAACTTTATGCAAACAAAAAAATCCTAGGAGAAGTAGGATATTCGAATCAGCTTCTTCTCCTAAACATTTTAAATTAGCCACCATATTATCTATGAACTATGTCACAATCTTTGGCTTTAGGATTCAAATCGTGGAGCTTTCATTTCAATTGCCTAACCTTGTGGTTGAAGTTGTATCAAACACCATCACCTTATAAGAGCCCAAATCTGATTGTAAGAATGTCACTTTGTTCAGGGTGTTGTATTCTATAATCATTATTTTTAACTTTGGCTTTGCAACTATCTTGATTTGATTATTCAATCCTTTCCATGGTAACCATAACTAAGTAAAATCTGTAGAAAACCATCCTCTTAGGTATTTCATCCATTCTCTACTTAGAAGTAATTTGTATGTTTCCAAAATATCAACCACATGTATATAAATGATGTCTTGAACCTAGGGTCAACTGTCAATTGTATTCAAAAGTCTTTCAACGCCCCAATGAATTTCACCTCTATTTTATCCAACTGTATCACTATCTGATTAGAGGGCTGATGAGTGACTCCCAATATTTTTGCTATCAATAGTAGCATAATATTACAATAGGTTCCTGAATCAATTAGGAAATTATGAAAATTCTTCCCAAATATCCTAATGCTAAGTAGAAATGGGGGCACCTCAACCTTGTCTTTAAACATAGTTGGTATTGTCTCTAAAGCATTAACTTGTTGAGATACTAACTCGTATTATGGGGTGCCTTTGTATGATCAAGAGTCTTTGTGAGCGCCTCTCATTGATATGGACATTTTTGCAGCATGTCAAACATGGACATCTTGGCCTTTGTTCATTTTAAATCTTTGATTGCATTATACTTTTCAATAGACCAAGTAGGATTCTCCAATATTTTTCTCACATTTCCTTGATCCTAGTTTTGTTGTCCTCCATACAGTGGCCTAATTGGTATAGGATTATTACTCACTCTTGGATCAAGAGGAGTTGGTTGCAGTGCCAGAGTAATTTTTTCTATCATAAGTTCTTTCCTACTTCTCATATTGTAAGTATTTTGATTGTCATTATGAAAAGAAAACATCTCTTCAAGATGAATGTCTAGTTCCTAATTGAATGGAAAAGAGAATTCTTCATTGGGTGATTGTTCCACCTATATGTTATGTTCAAAATCATAAGATTCTAGTAACATAGCATTAAATTTCACAAGGGGGACATTTTCATTCACTTTTGAATTATGATTCATCTCTTGATTTTCATTGTAATATGAATCATCATTGTTGGATTCATTTTGACTATCATTATACTGATTGATGTCTACATATTGAACATTATTGTTATTTTTATCTAAAGGAATGCTTTCCTTATTCAGATGAGTGTTCCATTGTTGATTTTGTCTCTAGAAGCCATTGTTATGATTAGGAGGATTGAAATTGTTTCCTCCATTATTGTTTCCTACATTGTTATTTCTTGTATTGTTGTTTCCACTGAAATTCCTATTGTAGTATTGACCATAGTTATTGTTGTTGTAAGGGCTAGCATTGTTTCTTTGAAAGTTGTTATTCTATCCTTGTGATAACCTTAAGTGAGTTAGCTCATTGTTCATTTGTGACATTGTCTTCTTCATTTGACCAAACTTGGAGGTAAAATTGTTGTCTTCCTCAGTGGAAGCTATTGCCTTTTTCTCAAAGAAAGAAATTTTTGGAGGTTCATACTCTAGATATGTTAACATGGGGTTTTGTAGAGCCAATGCCTACTATAATGGAACTAGATTCATAGGTATGAATTGGCTAGGCATCATAGGTTCTTCAACAGGATATGTTGGTATTGTTGTAATAGCTTGAGTTGGAAGCATCAATCCTCCTCCATTAGAATTGGCCCTTCTTGTAAAGGTAATTGCTTCTACAAAGACTTTGTCTAATGTGTTGGTATTTGCTGTAGGAAGTCTTCTTAGAAAAATAGCAGTAAGATGGTCCATAGCATTTAGATAAATATAAATAGTAGCTTCAAATTGTATAGTGTATGGCATTTCTAACTTGCGATATGCCATGTGAAAGCAATGGTTGAAGTGTGAAACCATCTTACTGGATCCCTTTTTATTGATATAAATTTTTGATGTATCACAATTGGGTTGATGAAGGTCTTGAATTGTTCCAAGAACAATTTTTTGAAAGTATCCCAGTCTCCAATACATCCAAGTGGCAAATTAACAAACCAATTAAAGGCAACTTCCCCTAAAAAGTAGGGCAATAAACAAAGAACCACATTTTCATTAGCAGTCTATTTTCAATTGCAAATTTATTTGAATACCTTGATGTGATCTTTAGAAGTTTGTGTTTCTCCACAGATGAACCTTGGGAAAAACTTCTCTGGATTCTTATGAAGATCATTAAGTACACCAACCAAGTTGATTGGTGAGTCTACAAAATTTGCAAAAAAGGCTAGTGGAGGTTTTGGTGGAATAATAGATGGTTTTTGTAGAGGTGGAATTGAAGAAGATGATGAAATACTGAATGGAAGTGGTAGAATCTGAGGTATTCCTTTCTCACTATAGGGCTTGCAAAAATGACTAAGTTTGAGGAACTCGTATGCACTGGGTGAAGATCTCAAAGCTCGTTGAAATGGGGATTTTGGATCAAGATCCTCCAATTTGCATCAATTCTAGAAAAAGTACACCTCTGCAATGTTGGAAATATTCAAGACTATGCTAGGTTACTGAGAGGGGAGGGGTGAATCAGTAACCTCAAAAACATTACTAAATTTAGATCTTAATTACAATAATCCAATAACCATTTTATTCATTAAACTAGATCTAACTACATGCATGAGAAACTGAAAACATAAATATTCATGGCACATGAACACAATAATTTGGTGACCCAGAAACCTTCCAAATAGAAAGTAAAACTCAAGTGGGGATGATACCCATAAAACTTCAATACTGTAGCATAAAGTTGGCGTGTTAAGGCTTACAATGATCACTTCTAATGATCTACCCTATTAGGAGCAATTAGGACTACTAGGTCCACATTGTTAAAGGTTTTACAAACATACAATAAATTATGCACTCAATAAAGAGATTTGACAAAAGACTGTTAAGTCTACCTTGTTAGAGGATTTGGACTGGTTCACCTGTTAGAATGAAATAGTAGATCTCTGACTTACAACTAATTTGCTGATAGAGATTCTTTGAAGTACTGATCACCTTTATGTGATAGATATGACTCTGCTGCTCCTTTGCTAATATGACCTTACAATACACTTTGTTACTGATTCACATTCCCATGTTTCTTGCATATTCTTCACTCTCACTTTTCAATACATGCATACATTCATCTTTCTATATGGATATGATACAATACATTACATATACATACATACATACATATATATATCAACCCAATTTACAAAATTACAAAGTCGTCCAATATACAAGTTAACACCAATATTACAAATTCGGCTCAAATGAAGACACTCAAGTTTTGAAGACTAACTTGGTGAAGTTCTGATACATGGCATCCACTATCATTACTTGAAATTATCATGTATTCGGTAGAAGTAGAAGCTCGATCCATACTAATCATCTCAAAGCAGTCTCAAACTTGGTCTGCACTGGTGACTCAATAGATACTTTGTAACTTGGTAGGAACTAAGTTATTCATTTACCATGACTGCACCCAATAAACACTAATCATCACATAGCTTAGTTAACACTAACTTTGCTTCACATTAATTGCTAGCTCAGTTTGAACTACAACTAAACTACTCAGGTTGAACTGCTGGACTTCACACTACCTGAATTCACTTGGTAACCACTAGGATGCTCAGTAGGAACTATAAAGCTTGGTGGCTACTGAATTACATGAAAAACACTATAGACTATTCAATGAGCTCACTAACCTTATAGAATCTGAACAAGTATTGTCACTAATAAAAAACTTGACTTTATGTCAACAATCTCCACCTTTGGAATCAGTGACAAAAACAATTATCAACCAAAACTTATATACATCACAGTGATACTGGCTCGATGTGGTATACTATTCTTAAGATTTTTCAAAATTTATCTTTGTAAGTATATACAATATATTTTCCTTTCCTTTGCATGATTCTCCCCCATACAATATACATACTAAGTGTTTCTCCCCATATATACACTACATACTATCTCTCCCCCTTTTTGACAATAATGCCAAAGGTTTATTCAAAATTTATTTACAAAAAGACACCAATATAAGAAAGAAACTCATAATGTACCTTAAGTATGAGTGTTAAAGTCTTATCCCAATTTTCTTGCAAAACTTTGCACATATGTAGAGCAATTTGCACTTCTAAAGAGAGTTCTATCATGTGATCTATAATTGAGAAGTTGTTGTCATGGATCAATGTTTTTGAGTAAACAATGTGCTTCTGCATTGTGTCCATGATGGGAAGGATCATATTTTGAATATCTATCAGTGAACACTAGATCTTTTCTTCTTCTCTCAACAACTCTGCTTGCATATCTGACAAGAATCTAAACTAGGGTCAATTTGCAACTATTGTGCACTAGCCCTTAGATCTTCATCAATCTTTGTCAATTTTCTCTTTATTTCCTTTGTGAACTCGGTAACATTACATAGTTTTCCAAAAAGTGATGTTACATTTGTGCAAGAGTTTTCAAGATTGGTCAAAATTAAGGAAATCTCCACTTACTGAATGGAAATTTTTTGAGCAATGTGCTCAAACACTTTGTTATCAAATTTCTTCTCTACTTTCTCGATCAATTTGCCTTGACCACTTGAGTCCTCATTAAACTTCTGGACTACCTCTTCTAATTGAAACAAAATGTGTTGAGAAGTATCAAATTCAACACTTATCACCTTAGTCAAAATATTCTTAGCACTTTCTATGATTTTATATTCTCTGTCTCTTTCCTCTCTCAATTTCTTCTATTTTGGTTTCTTTTGTAGGAATTGACTAGCTATTTGCATTTGATCTGTAGTGGCATTATCAAAATCCCATTTTGGAATTTCAATCTCTTCATCTAGGTCAATGTCCTCCTTTATCTCCTTTCCACTCAAAATTTTTGTACTTAGTTGAGCCTTAGGTTCAACTACCTTTGTACTTAATGCCTTAGAATCTAGAATGGAAACAATAGTAGAGATAGTAGGACTAGCTATGAAAACTGATATAGTACCAATAGATGGAATATTGACTAGTATGCTTACTGAATCCAAAACTAAATTACTTATAGATGTATCCAAAGCTATAGAAAATAAAACTTTAGAATCCAAAACTGTAGAACTCAATACTATGCTTATTGTTGAAGAACACAAAATTGTAGGATATGTTATATTCACTAATGATGATGCTGACTCAGGAGCTAAATAAGAGGGAGGTTGTAGCTCAATAGATGAAGTGGTAGACACTTCTATTAGTGATCTGAGATGTGAGGGAGTGAAGAGTGATTGGACATTTGATGTATCTGCTATGGTCACAATCAAACTTGTTGAAGTTGTCTCTAAAATTGATGTAGTTACTAATTTTCTTGGAGAGTGAGGAAGTGAGGTAATGACTATTGTTGCTATCTTCATAGGATCAGTCTCCTAATCATCTTCTTTGTCTTCCTTGGTAGCTTCTTCCTCTTTATCTTCTTCAATTTTTTCATTGTCAAACTATATTGTCTCAAAGTATGTTCCTTCTTCCTCATCATCACTGTCATCATTCTTGAGTTCTACTAGAAAGTCACTTTTTTTATGCAAGTGATAAAAATTCTTGCACATACTTGTAGCATTCTTGACTACATGCTATGTATCCTTTAACAAAATTAAACAAGTATTTAATCTACGAGTTGGCTTGTCTTCATTTTTTTTCATAGACTCTTTTACCTCAACATATGTGATGCTTGGTAACAACTATCTCAAGGTTTGTTCATAGATATCTTTTGTTGTTTGCATAGTTGACTTCCATTTTGGCTTCAATTTCTCTAAAAAATCATTAGAGATCTAGAAGGCTATCTAATCAGGGGAATACTTCCATTTGCCCATCTTGGTTAGCACCAATTCTTCAATCTATTTCTTCTTAGCCTTTATCCTAGTCTCATACTTAAATGATTTAAAGTTTTTTATGCCTGCACCTTCTTCCAATTGTTTTAATTTTTCTTGGAAGGTGGGAGGAGGCTTGCTAAACACAACTTCACTTCCTTTCTTCATAGATCTCCAAGTAAACATTATAGTGGATGGCTTGGGTGGCTTGGTGATGATCACCTTTCTTTTTCTTCACTAGCTCTTCTTCCTTTTCTAACTCTTCTTCATCCTTCGCTTCATCATCATCTTCTCCCTTACCCTCGATCAACATAAGAGGTGTGCTAGTTTTGAGTTTTTCTATTCTCCTCTTGCCTTTGTTAATTGCCTATGAAAGCTTGATTTCAAGCTCTATTCTTGCCTTGGCCTCATCATATGTTCTAAAGTGTGGTGCCTTTGGATCAATAGGTTCATTTATCAAGGCTTCAATTATGTCCTTTACTTCATCAATGTTCACCTCATAGGGAAGAGGTTTTACCCATACAACTCTTGGTTTTACTTCCTGAATATAGACTTTGTCACTATCTACGATGAAACAAACATCATCTTTGTAATCTTCAACCAATTTCATAGGAATCCTAAATCTATTATTCATTTTCTCCTTGAAGACATCAAAGTAGTTATCCATTATGCTAACAAAATTCTCACCCATTTTAATAAACTCATTAATTTGATGCAAAACTAGCACATCATTTCTCAATATGACTGTACCTTTTGAATGGAAAAACTTTTGAACATAGAAAAATAGACATGTCAACAAAGAACCAAATTTACAAGGATTGTTCTTGGATGTCCTTATACTTTCCATGTTTTTCTTAGTTTGTTTCAACAGCAAGTTTACAAGATCACATAACATATTGTTCTTCATGACCTTGAATTCCAAGTCTACTGCTTCACATGACATACTATTTAGATGACTAGAACAATAGATCTTGTGAACTATCACATGTATGCCAAATCTTAGTTTTGCATTAGTTACACTATTGATCTACATACCTCTACCATCCCACTCAGCTAGGGTTTTCTTCTCTATCTCCACCCAACCTAGGGTTTTAGTAGTTTCAACTTTGGAGAGCATGGCAAAGTCGGTGATACAATGAATCATCTTCTTAGTAATCAAAACTGATTGCTCAAGCCATAACTAACTATTCTGAACTTGGCTTAGGATGTATCTGATCCATTTGATTTGGAAGCTTTGAGGCAGGTGGGGAATGTGGGTTAAACCCTTATCTTCCAAGTGCTTATGTTTGGGTTTAAGAACATCATTCACACATAATTCGCCTAGGGCATCATCCATATCTAGGGTTCCAATTTCTTGAATTGCACACTTAAAATGAGTTTGGATATTGTTAATGATTAGTACCTTAGGAGGGATCTATGATTGTGCTCCATTTGGATTGAGGGTTTCAACAATTGCTGGCACAATTTTAAAATCTAGTGGTTTCACATTTCTAACCCTTTCTTTGCCTCGCTACTACTACTTGATGTTTCCATGGCTACTTGGTAGGTTATGGAAAACTTTGAAAATTTTTACTACAAATTTCACTCAAAATCACTTGGTCGCTCTGCAATTTTCTTGATTGTAATAACACTTTAAAATTTTTGGTGAAAAATGAATTCAATCTCCTACCTTTTTTATAACACTTTGCCATTAATACTCGACACAAAATTAGTTGTGATGACATAATTATGTGTGACAAGCTATCATCCACTATCTATTTGGATCACTTGTTGAATGCTTCATAACTCAATAACCAAACATGTGTGACTAGTTACTCCCAATCTTGTTCAGTAGAGTCGATGACTTAACCTTACTCGGTAGAGAAAGTAACTTGGTGATAACTAATATTGATCTTCTATGATCCCTTGTATCTTGAATACTGATTTGGATCTTTTTTTCCTTTTAATTTTGAAACTATTTGGATGTGATCATGATAATGTAGTTCTAGTTCTTACTTAAGAACTTAGTTGGAAATGACAGAGTCATCCACTTCTTCAGTGACATGACCATCATTTCTTGGACAAGCTTCCTCAATGGATTTAGGAATTCATTTCTACCTCATTTTCTTTCTAACATTGTCCACTTTTGCTTTCTTTTCATCTTCAATTCTACATATATTCATTCAATTCTTGGCTAGATGACCAAGTTTTGTACAAGAAAACATCTTATGGTGGTATCTCTCTTCCTTGTGTGATGTTTAACACAGTTCATACCAATGTGTCCATACTCTCCATAGTAATGAAATCTGCACCAAGTGTTATAGTCCCAACCAAATATTGCTTTCATAATTTTCTTTGCTAGATTGAATGACTTGGTTCTATAGTTTGATGCCTTGTGACCTTGTTTCTTACATTTGTGACATTTGCCTTCCAATTTTGGCTTCTCTTTAATTCATTAGCCTTGTGACCATGGTGATTGCAATTGTAACATTTAACATTGAATTCTGCTTTACCATTACTCCAACATTTTTTTGATGTATGACCTATCTTATCACAGTGATTGCAAGTAGGTCTTTGATTCCTTTGAGCACCTTGTGTGGAGGATTCACCTTCTTCTTTGTATCCAATTCCTACTTTACCCTTTTTTCTATAGAGATTATGCTCATTCAATTTATTCAATATATTCATGTCTACTTGGGATTTCATCATTCTCTCATTGACTTTCTTTTTAGTGTTTAGGTCATTTTTCAATCTTTCACTAATTTTCTTTTCAAATCTCAGCTCACTTCTTACTCTTTCATTAATTTATTTTTCCAAATTTAGATCATTTCTTAATCTTTCATTGATCTATCTTTGACTCATGATTTATTCATTTGCATTGGAGATTTGATCTCTAAGATCTTCATATTGAACGGATTGGTTCTAGATCTCATTTTTTCTTCCATCCATTTCTTCTTTCATTTTGTTTCTTTGTTTCAAGATTTCACATAGCCTTAGTGACTAAATTTCTTGTTCTCTTTTGAGCTTTCTTATTTCTTCTTGTAGGGAACCATTTTCCTCTAAGACTGCTTTGATTGCATCATTTGCTTCATCTAAACTACTTGAAGGGAAAAGGTCTTCAATATACTAGTGATCATTCATTTGATTTGCAAGTTCCTTCCTTGTTTTTAGGGATTGGGAAAGTTGCTCCTTGGCCTTCTTGAGTTGTGTAATGGTCATTTCTAGATGTACCTTTTCATTTTCAATTGCCCTATCAAGTTTGAATATCTCCATTGTCCTTCATATTTTCTCAAGCTATCAAGCTTTATCCTAAGAACCACAAAGCTCTTATACCAATTGTTGGAAATATACAAAACTATGTTAGATTACTAAGAGGGGAGGGACGAATCAGTAACCTCAAAAACTTTACCAAATTGAGATCTTAATTGCAATAATCCAATAACCATTTAATTCATTAAACTAGATCTAACTGCATGCATGAGAAACTAAAAATAGAAACATTCATGGCACATGAACACAGTAATTTGGTGACCCAGAAACTTTCCAAATAGAAAATAAAATTGGGGCGGGGATGATACCCACAAAACTTCAATATTGTATCATAAAGTTGGCATGTTAAGGCTTACAATGATCACTTCTAATGGTCTACCCTGTTAGGAGCAATTAGGACTACTAGGTCCAACTTGTTGGAGGTTTTACAAACATACATTAAAGTATGCACTCGGTAAAGAGATTTGACAAAAGACTATTAAGTCTACCTTGTTAGAGTATTTGGACTAGTTCACCTATTAGAATGAAATAGTAGATCTTTGACTTATAATTGATTTGTTGATAGAGATTCTTTGAAGTACTAATCACCTTTATGTGATAGATATGACTCTGTTGCTCCTTTATTGATATGGCCTTACAATACACTTTGCTACTGATTCACATTCATATCCTTCTTACATATTCTTCACTCTCACTTTTCAATACATCCATACATTCATCTTTCTATATGGATATGATACAATACATTAAATATATATATATCAATCCAATTTACAAAATTACAAAGTCAGCCACTATACAAGTTAACACATTCATCTTTCTATATGGATATGATATATATATATATATATATATATATATATATATATATATATATATATATATATATATATATATCAATCCAATTTACAAAATTATTATCCAATATACAAGTTAACACCAATATTACAAAGTTGGCTCAAATGAAGACACTTGGGTTTTGAAGACTAACTTGGTGAAGTTTTGATACATGGCGTCCACTATCATTACTCAGCATTTTCATTCACTCAAGAGAAGTAGAAGCTCAGTCCATAACAATCATCTCAAAGTAGTCTCAAACTTGGTTTGCACTGGTGACTCAGTAGATACTATGTAAGTTAATAGAAACTAAGTTATTCATTTACCATGACTACACTCAATAAACACTAATCATCACATGCTTGGTTAACACTACACTTCACTTGAACTGCTACCCCAGTTTGAACTGTGAAGCTTAGTAACCACTCAACTACTCAGGTTGAACTACTGGACTTCACATTCCCTAAATTCACTTGGTAACCACTAGGATGCTCGGTAGAAACTGTAAAGCTCGATACCTACTGAATTACATGGTAAACATTGTAGACTATTCAATGAGCTTGGTAATCATACAAAATCTAAATAAGTGTTGTCACTAATAACAAAGTTAACTTAATGTCAACATGCAGAGGTACACTTTCTCACAAAATAAAGTACACCTTGGAAGATAGCACACCTAGTGAACCTAGCACACCTCAAAAGCTCAAAAAAAATTTAGAACTTGTAAAAAAAATGTAGAATTTTGAAATTTGTTAATTTTTTCTTCTATTCCAAATATTAAAGGGCCCTCCTTCTATTACCAATTTTTTTGAGCTTTCATTTTGTACAATGCTTAATGGGAGGAATCCTTCCAAAATCCTCTCTTGAGAAGTTGATCTGGGATCAACTCCAACATTTTGGGTGATCTTGTGACCTACTGGAATTTGCTTAGTTGAAGATAAATGTGAGTGTTCATGAGGAGACCTTTGCTACTTCGTTAAACAATTTGGATAAGATTTTGAATTGGCTTGTTGTTTCAAAAGAATAAAACACACAAAAAAAAAAAAAAATTGTATTTTCTATTTTATGATGAATGTAATCTAACAATGCAACTATATGAATTCCTAATTTAAACAAGGGGGCTAGCAAAGAAAATAATGAAGATAGGGTAACAAGAAATTGAAGCAGATAACATGAAAGTAAAATCCTAATGGATATAAACCATGGAGACAATGTGTCTGCAAGTTAAGCTTTTGAAAAGATCAATGGCTAACCAATGAAAATAGGAGCAACACTTCCTTAATTCCACCTATGCAAGCGTCAATGGAATTTAGTAATTGTAAGATATTTCTCTTTTCATCAAATTGCAAGACCACAAAAAGTATGCTCATGCGAGACAAAAGATATGCAGGAACAATATTTTGAGGCCTCACCCTGACCCATCATAGCATAGATACTATATTTCCATTTTGTTGCTTAAAGCTGGATATCTCGACATATATTTTGATACTTAATGGACAGTGAATTTTGCTACTTATCTAATGATATTTACCATGTGATTTTCCATTATGATATGTATTAGGACTTAATTGGCATAGTCAATGAATTAATAGATATTTACTCAGTACTTTATTATTATGATATAAAATAGAATTATGATGTGATTCAAATTCTTGATTTGATCTTGTTAGGGAAGTTAGTAATATGCAAGTTTTTGAGGTTTAATGATTAAATGTTTTATATGTAAATGATGGAGAATAGGAAGTTAATTATGGAATGTGTTATATGTGAATGGTAGAATAATGAAACTATGATGTACCTTGACTTTCATATGCATTTTATATGTGAATTTTCATTGGACTACAAATGCTCAAGTTTAGTGTGCAAAAAAAGAACCATAGAAACATAATGGAGAAACAAGGTATAAACACATGTTAATATGACACTGCCAAGGTGAATCTTTGGAAGATTCATAAACCTCACTGTGATGTGTTATTTTGTAAATGTGATATGTATGTGTGTAGTATGTATTTCATGACTAGATTCAGAACATGTCATGTGTGATGTATAGTAAAATTTTGTGTGTCACTTGACACTTGTACTCGTTATGTGGAAATGACATGTTCTCTAAAGATGAATCATGTAGCCACCTTATCTCAAGTTAAATTCCTTAATTAAGAATTAGATTTAATTACCTTGATTTAGTAAGGGAAACAAGGGTTACCCCATAAGAAATTTGGAATTGGACTTTACCTAGCATTGTGAGGGTCAAAAGTGGCTCTAAGGTGAATTTATGATGAAAATAAACCCTACCTATGTTAATACTTTAAGTTAGGGGGCTAATAGTGACCACTAGGGTGCCTAGAAGACCTAGGAGACCTAAAAAAGAATGAATTTAATATTGAATCTGAAAATGGGAGTCATATATAGTGGCATGGCCAAACTACAAACCCACTTGCACACTCTCTATCTTTAGAGACAACTAGGGTTTGGAGGAAGAGGATAAGAAGCTCTACTAAAACTTTTCATTTGCCATTGCTTGGAGCTAGGTTGGTATCCATGATCCATGGTGTTCTTAATTTGCATGTAGAGTTTATATGGTGTTCTTAATTCCATGGTAAATTTGGTGTCTTGTAGATGTGGTTTGTGAAAAAGGGTCTTTTGTTTGAGGCTTGCATGTGATAATTTTGTGTGATTTCTTCCTTGAATCTTGTTTTGTTTCATGTTGTGTGTTGTGTAATGGGTGTGAAGCATCACTCACCCTTGGGAGGGAAGAGATGCTTGGGTGAAGGGGTTACTTGGGCTCACTCATGTAATTGAGGAACTCCCATATGTGTGGAGATGATTTTTATGTGTTCAATGGAATATGGACTTCTTGTTTACTTGCATTTTGGGAGGCATAAGAAGTTGTGTGAAGAAGGAAGTAATTGTAAGCATTGAAAGGGCATGTTGATAATAAGAATATGTACATATTTTTGAATCATAGTTTGGAAATCCTTCTCATGGAGAGAGCCCATCTTCACCCTATAACTTGATTCAATTGTTGAATCTTTGTGCAAGCCTTGGGATAGGTTGTCTTGTAATGTATTGTGTAGTGTTTTGTTATATTGTTGTGATCATGCATGTTATGTGAATGTGTAGTGTGCCTTGCTTTGTAGTGCCTCTCCCATTTGACTTCTATAAGTCATCCTGGTGGATGTAACCTTGTTGATCTTTTGTTGTGATGGGATCATGATTGTGACCCTAAGTGGTCTACACCATCGAGGTGTTTGGGTTTATGTTTCTGTATCAGTTGCTTTGTTTATGCTTTTGACTAATCTATGAGATTATGTTGTGATTTTTGATTCATTGAGGTTTGTGCCAGTGGTTACTATTGTCACTTAGGTTTGCACCCTTGTCCAAAGCCTATGCATGAGGAAAACCTAGTGAAACATGGAAACAACCTCCAATCTGTGGGACTTGAACTATGAGGTTGAGTCTTCGGAGAAGGCCAGCTTCATCTTACTATCAGGATGAACCTAACTACTCTTGGAGAGGAAAAGGGAGGAGAGCATGAAAGCAAATCTACCTAATCTAATCTAAAGAGGTGATGCACCAAAATAGAGTGATCAGACCAATCTCTACCCATATATGTACTATTGAACCAAAATGAAACTAAGGATATATGCATTCAAACTTTTTTTAATCTAATAATCACATCCAAATCAGAAGACCAAGATGAATGACACAAGAAAAGAGAGATTCGCTTATATTATCATTCATAAGCCAGAGAGATACAGTCATGCAGATTACAGATTTCCACAAAACACTAGTGGAGGCAAAGAGTTCTTGCACTTCACACTAATGGCTGAAAGAGATAAGGTAGAAATCATGCAGTTCAGAGGCAAAGGGAATTTTACACTAGAATTGTAGAGCAACAGTAGAGAACAATAGAGAATGATCGACCATACAAAATTCATAAAAATTTTCCTTTATAGTGTAGGCATAACTGAGATGTCCTCTAACTATAGTTACTTTGCAACTACCTGTCATTAAGTCCTGCAAGGAACAATCATGGAGAAAATCTGATTTGGGTATAGATCCAGATGCAATGATATCTGATCCTCTATGTCAAATAATGCCTTGAGAAGATAGAAACAGTGCCATTAAGCCACTTTGACCAAGTAGATGGATTGGATCAGAGGAGGAGTGTTCTTCCTTGTCTCACATTCATTCTGGGTTGGTTGGGATTGATTACAGAGGTCAAATTGTATGGCAAAACCTAATTTCTTATCATTCTTTGGTGCATGAATTAGCAGAGTCAGTGAGTCAACATAATCTTGGCACCAGAATGAGCTGCATGGACCAATAACCTCCTTTTATTTTGCCACCTCACGAGAGTCCAATGTGGTTGACCATCCTTTTCATTACTAACTGTGCCATCTCCTCAAACTCCAACTGTGACGGTCATGTTAACTACTAGCTGCTAACTATTACTACTTGCACTAGACCCATTGGGACACGTATTAGTGAGGTGCTATGTCACTAAGCATATCCTCTGAGCACTTTCCTATAGCAAGATAGCACCCACCATGGATCTCTTTAGATCTGACGATCATGAAGACTCGCCTTAATACTGTGCTATCTTCTCAAAAAATTTGGCCCACGAAACACCTCAGCACACCTGGCACCTGACTCAGCCCAAACTGGTACCATCCCTGTAGTTTCATAACACTTGGCCCCACCCTACTACATGTCACTGAGGTGCTATGTCACTAATAGTAATATTCTTGCAGCTTTTCATAGCGAAGATAACGCCCACCGTTGATCTCCATGAGATCAATGATCATGGAAGATCTGCGCTTTCCATAAAGTTTTTGATCCATGAATCCACTTGGAAACCACTTGGCACAACCTGGCATCTTTATCTTGGTGAGACCTGGCCCCACTGATCCACATGGAAAAAGGGTGCTATGTTGCTATGGATAACATCCTTGCAGTTCTCCATAGCGAGATAGAGCCTATCATGGATTTTCTCTAGATCTACGGTGATCAACAAATTTGTACAACTGCGCATCGAGCTAGCTGAATAGACCAATGAAATATCACCACCGTACTGTGACCCACCTGACAATTGCCACTGAGGATGAGTCGTAATATCACTTGGAGAAGGGCGGGCCCATTACGTCATCTATGCCACATATCGTCGAGGTGCTATGTTACTATGGATAACATCCGAACAAATTCCCATAGCGAGATAGTGCCACCATAGATTTGAACTAATCTAACAGTGAGCAAGATAGATCTAATTTACCAATAGAAACTGGCCATGTGCCAACCTATCTGACAACCCTCATTTGCGGCCCACCAAGTGAAGCAGAACCCACATTCCACATAGTCATAACTTAGCCAATGAAAAGATTGATCAACTACCAACGTGTCTAAAAAATCCTCACTAATATCTGACAGGGCATACTTGGGACCCACCATATTTCCAAACTTCACCACAATATCACTTTTCATCTGGGCGCTATGTCACTAACAGCGAGAAGCATGGATTTTCCAATAATGCCATAGCACCCACCATGGATGGAACAAACCCAGGGCCGAAGAAACAATGAGGTAAAAGGGAGGACCCACCTACCACATGGTGAGAAGGTACTATGTCACCATAGAAAAATGGTGCACAACTTCCCATGGTGAGATAGTGCTAATCATAGATATAGGGAAGATTTGAGGATGCAAAATTTGCAAGCTAGCGAAAGAAAAAAAAGTGAAATACACTAAGGTTTTAATCATTTAAAATTTTTGGTATTTCTCAGGCATTAAAATAACACTAAACCTGGGAACTAGCCATTGGGTGGGGTTTGTATTTGAATTCAAATTTTGGCAGGGGCACAAAATGCAACATTTTTGGCAACTCACAAGGGATGCTAGCCTGCTATTCATAAGACCAATGGCCTAAAGCATCCATTGGGCTACAGAGTCAAGAAAAGAAATGGATCCTACGAATATTGTGAAACCCTAACCCTACCTCTAAGAGGAAAACCCTAAAACCCTTATCTCTACAACTAGAACTAGAGACCAAAACCTCCTCTGCAACCTTCAAAACTTCAAAACTTGCTGTCTCACGGAGACAATCTCATGCTCATGCACTTCTTGGAAATAGGAGAGCTGAAAAAAGAAACTATTCTACTTATATACATGAAACCTTCAACCTTCATCAAAAGCATGGTTTGAGATAAATCTTATTGACTGGGATTGGCAAAATTTCACCACTAGGTCTGCTTAACTGAAAAGCATTGGCCTACTTGCAACTAATGATCAAATAGGGACCACTCCATAGTGCATCAAACTTTGAGTGCCTTCCTAGTTTTGCCCTATCTACATCCCATTTCAAAACCAAATCTTCCTTCCTGAAGATTCTGACCCTAGCCTTCCTGTCAAAACTCCTTTTTACCTACTGTTGGTGTGCCTCTAGGGTTTGCATGGCTTTATTTCTCTTTTCTTCTAGCTCCATCAGCTCTGTCATTCTCACTATCATGGCATCATCTTCAATCAACTCCAGCTGATGAGCTAGCTCTAAGGATGGGAACTCCAATGAAATTGGAAGCCTTGCTTCTCTACCATAGACTAACACAAATGGTGAATTCCCTATTGACCTTTTAGTCATTATTCCATCAGCCCATAGTGCAGTCTTCAATTTTTTATGCCAACACCTCTAGTTATCTTCTATTGTCCTTTTCATGATTCTAATCAAGTTCTTGTTGGAGAACTTAGCCAAACCATTACCTTGGGGGTAATAATTTGAGGATGTACTCAAATAGATATTATGGTCCACTGCCCATGCACAAATTTGAGCTCCAACAAAAGATTTTGCATTATCTGAAATGATGGTTGAAGGGGCACCAAACTTGGTCATAATTCCATCAAGGAACTCAACAACTGAAGATTTAGTGGCATCCTTCAATGCAACTACCTTTGTCCATCTAGTGAAGTAATCTGTAGTAGCTAGAATCCACTTGTGACCAGAACTAGAGGAAGGATTGATAGGGCCTATGAAATCCAACCCCCATTGAGCAAAAGGCTGATCCACCTAAATAGGATGAAAGGGAAGAGCTGCAAGTCTTTGTTTGCCAGAGAAAAAGGCACCTTTTTTTCACTTCTTCACATACTTATGACAATCATGAAATAGAGATGGTCAATAATAACCAGCCCTCATGATCTTCATTGCAGTTGTCCTTGTTGAGAAGTGGCCACCATCAGGACCATCATGAAGTTCTTTGATCATTCTTTTAGCCTGGTCTGTATCAAGGCATCTTAATAGGGCTCCATTAAAATATTTTTTGAAAAGGATACCATCAACTATGACATAAGGAATTGACTGTAATCTATATTGTCTCCTTTTAGTTCTATCTAATCCTTGAGGGTATCCATTCCCTAATAAGAAACTCATCATATCATCCATCCAACTCCTTGGGTCACCATTTCTTACCTCTTGTTTCTCTCTCAATATCATAGCAGCTTCCTCATTAGGTTCTTGAGATGATAACATCTATTTACACAATCCCCTCCCTCTTACCAGCTTGGTAATCTGAATCTCAATATCATATTCTATCACTTTAGTAATCCAACTAGCTCTTTTCTCACTAATATCTTTGCTCAAAAGGAAATCCTTCATAATGGCATGGGGTACTAACAAATGAATTTTATTATGAGACAAGAGGTGTCTAAATTTCTTTAAAGCTCTGATGACTGCAAGGGCTTGCTTCTCTACATAGTTGTATTTATCTTCATACTCTTTAAGCCCTTCACTAAATAAAGCTATAGGCTGCTCATCACCTTTATCATTTCTTTGAGTTAGGACAGCAAAAATGCTTGACTCACCACCTACGGTATAAAGGATGAAATCCTTCTCAAAATTTGGATTCATGAGAGTAGGAGCTGAGGCTATGGCTATCTTGATCTCTTCAAAACTTTCCTTCCCTTCCTTGGTCCATGTAAAGACCATACCTTTCTTGAGCATAGTTGTAAGAGGTTTCACCATGGTAGCAAGATTAGGGATAAATCTTCTCACAAAATTTATCCTGCTTAGGAAACTTTGCAGCCCTTTCTTGTGTTTAGGAAGAGGAAGGGCAAGTATTGCTTTTGTTCTCTCTGGATCAATGGTTAAGCCATCCTTAGATACAATATGTCCTAATAATTTTCCTTGATTAGTAGCAAAGACACACTTGCTTGGGTTAAGGGAAACCCCAAACTCTCTGCATCTTAGGAATACCTGTCTTAGATGATCAAAATGATCTTCTACATCCTTTGAATACACAGTGATATCATTAAGGTAAACCAAGACAAACTTGTCAATCAATCTTTTGAAGGCCATCGCCATTGCCTTCTAAAATGTAGCACCTACATTGGTTAGTCCAAATGACATCTTACAATAAGCATAGGTACCCCATTTAGTAGTGAATGCAGTCTTGTACCTATCAGACTCTTTAACCAGCACTTGATTGTTGCCAAAAAATCCATCAAGAAATGAAAATCTCTTTGAACCACTAACCTTGGACAAAATCTGCTCCATAGAAGGGAAAGGATGGTGATATTTAAGGGAAGCTTGGTTAAGGTCCCTAAAGTCCACACACAATCTAATTTCTCGATTCTTCTTCCTAATAAGGACAAGGTTTGCTACCCATGATGAGTGCTTGATAGGGAAAATTATATTGACCTCAATCGATTTGGATAGCTCCTTTCTCATTAAGGGTTCAATTTTAGGATTCACTAGCCTCTACTTTTGTCTTACTAGTTTTACATCATTAATTAAATCTATGGTATGCTAAAACAACCTTGGGTCAAAGCCCTTTAAGTCATCATATGTCTAAGAAAATACATCATTAAATTCTTGACATAGATGAATAAAAAAAAATTGTTCAATTTCAGAACATACCTTCCCCATGTTTAAGGACTTTCCATCAGCAACCATGACGGGAGTGTAGTCATCTTCATTGGCAGCTAGGTTCATGACTCTGCCTCTTGTTTGGTCATCAGGATTGAAAACACTCTCTAGAGTGATGAGACCTTTAGGCAGCTTGTTGGAGTTGAGATTAATAATTTGGTCACCATACTGATCCTGCAGTCTTGATTGATTTCTCTCTGAAAATTCTACCTCATTCTGCAAGAAGCTCACAATTTGCTTATCAGATTCAAACACTTGCTACTAGATGTTGTTATTAGGGATGGTAGACCTTACTGCCACTCTGATTTTTCACTTCTTCTCCTCCTCAAGATTTCTTGGCACATCATAAGATGCACCTATTGCTACAAGTCTATCAGCATGTCTATTTTCTTTCCTAGGGATGCTTTGAATAGTAAATGAATTAAAACCCTCAAGAAAATCCCATACCCTATTTTTATAAGACTTGAGCAAACCATTCTTGGTGATATTCTAATTTCTCACTTGATTAACCACCAACTCACTGTCTCCATACACCCTTAAAGCTTGAATTCCTTTCTTTTGAGCAAGTAGGGGAACTTGAATCAAGGATTCATACTCAGCTACATTACTAGTGCAACTAAATTGGAGCCTAAAGGAGAATTAATACCTTTCTTGAGCAGGAGAACTCAACATCACACTAGCCCCTAATCCATTTTTATTCATTGATCCATCAAAGTACATACTCCATATCCCACTTATATTTTCTTTAGTCTCCACAAGATTGGAAACTAGAGCATCTTTCTCCAATATACAATATGTACTAAGACCTGTCTCAAGGGTCTCTAATGTAGAATCAAATTGATATGCATCAGCCCACTCATCCAAGAAAAAATTAGGTATTCTGCTAGGGGAGTGGTGGGCTCATTCACTATGTCATTCTCATCTATCTCTAGGATAGGGCAATTCATGTTGATGGGGTTGGAGGTGTAAGATTTGGTATGATGGAGGGCTTGAGGCTCTGCTCTAATTGAAGCATTGGCTCCATATATCATCTTGAAAGACATATATGACCAATCAGAAGATATGAAACCACCTATTTGGGCAATGAAGTCTCTTAACAGACAGATGGCAAAATATGTCTTGACCTCAGCAACAGAGATATCTTGGGTTACAATACAACTAGGGCATGCATGTAAGGCCATCTCCACATTCCTAAGGATCCCTACATTCTTGATAGTACTACCATCTAGCTATAATGCATCCCTAACAATGGGCTCATATTTCATTCCTAAAGCATTAGCAACACACCTAGGCATCACTGAACTGCTAGCCCCTAAATCAATCATGCAATTATGGACTAGTTTGCCCCCTATAATTAGAGAAACATAGAATGGACAAGGTCTAACCTTTTTACTTGTTTCTACCTCCCCTGATGGTTGTACTAGGCTTGTGGCACTTTCCATGTTGAGTGTCTAATCCTTTGGTTCAATTCTTTCCAATTCCTTTTGCAGCAACCTCTTTTGCATGGGTATAGTAGCAACAGCATCTCACATGGAGATATTCATATTTGTCTTCTTCATTTTCTCTACCACACTGAATGGCATAGCAGGTGCTTTGGTAGAACCCTTGGGAGCTACAATTGTATGAGGTTGAGATGGAATAACTTGAGGATCACTTGTATCTTTTCTGCCATGATTTTTCCTTTGCTACTGAAAGGTACTTGATTGATTATTTGTTCCTTTCTCATGAGATATTGCATTTGGATTTGAGGCCTAATTAGGGGGAAGAGGGACAACATCTTCCATAGATCTTCTTTTGCTTCTAGTGTTATGAGCAATGGAATCCTGGTTTACATTACAATGCTCCTCCATCTGATGATTCATAAAAGAGCAATCACCCTGTCTTTGCATATCTGGGGCATCTTTAAATTGGTCCTCCTTGTATGATGGTTTTGCTGCAGGTTCTTGTACTGTCAAAGCCATAAAAGATTCAGCCTTCTGACACATACAATAGGCATAAGAGTAGTCACAGGAGGGACAAAAATCTTGATCTTGATCCATATTGTTTTGAGGGACTATGGCCCTACTTTGGTTTACATTTGAGGTTGAAGCATGGCCACCCTGCCTACTCTGATCAAAAGAATTATTCCAATGATTAGAATTTGGAGGCCTACCACTGCTTGGAGTTTGATATTGCAATTGATGGGGTTTACTACCTTGAGCTTGCTATCTTTCTAAAGTCACCACCTTGTTGCTTACTTTCTGCATCATAGAGGAGTTATCCTCCAGCTTCTTCCCATAATCTTGCAATCTTTTCTCTAGGTTCTTTTCTCTTTTGTCTATGTTTTGCATCAGAGATTGCATCATCTCTTTGATTTCATCTATCCCATTTGAAGATGTGGAAGCTTGAGGGACTGGAGTAAGGGATTGTGATGTAGAAGTTGTGGGGAGAGGAGCCATTTTTGGTTGATGATTTGGAACATCAGGGAAGAAAGGCATAGGAGGCCTTGGAGCTAGCTTACCTCCTTGTATCAATATATTTTCTACCCTTATTGCTATGTCATAAGCATTAGGCAAGGTATCTCCTCCCATAGTTTGGATTGTAGTGGAAATATCACTATTAAAAGCTCTAAGGTAATGAAAGAAGGCATTACTAGGGGTAGGCTTCACTAAAGTAGGTATTTTATCCCATGTCTTTTGAAATCTATAATCAAAATCAATCATACATTCATGGGGGACTCTTTTTAGTAGTCAATTGTTCTAAAAGTGACACATAGTCACTTTTATCCTCAAAATATTTGCACAATCCTGCTCCTAATCCATCCCAATCTGGTATAGAACCATGAGCTAAACCTCTATTATATTGTAGTGCTTTTCCTTTCAAGGACAAGGCTAGGAGCCTAACTACAACATCATCCTCTATAATACCATGGATATTGCAGACATTTGCAACCTCTTGAATGTGTTTTGAGGGAGAGATAGAAGTTTCACCAATAAACTCTGGTATACTCTTGAGGGAAACTACTAGTATGTCATGTCTTTGAGCTACTAAGAGAGGGCTCCCACCATTGAAGGTGGAAAAAGTATGAGCTCTAGGAAATGCCATATAGACAAGTGATCTATTGATTTGTATTAATGGCAGTCTAGGCAAAGATCTAATAGCAGGAGGAGTAGAAATAGATCTTGTAGGTATATTTGTTACTATTGCACTCATTACTGGTGATAAAGATATTTTAGTCTTCCTTCTTCTAGGGGTTGAAAATGAAAGCTCTTGATACTGAAACTTACCTCTAGAAGATGCCCTATTTTAGCTCTGGGCATGAATTACTACAACTTTGGTCTGGAACCAGATATGTATTTGAAACTTAGAGTCACCAAGTACTTTGAAGAATGAGCCTCTTGAAGGCTTAAACACCGAAGCCAGTACTATCTCCTTGGTATTGATCTTGAAATCTTGCCTTTTGACACTAGTAGGGTTGAAATTTTTTGAAATGTTGTCCCACCAAGTGTGCCAAAAATTGTTGTCACTTAGGTTTTCACCCTTGTCCAAAGCCTATGCATGAGGACAACCTAGTGAAACATGAAAACAACCTCCAAGTTGTGGGACTTGAACTATGATGTTCAGTCTCTGGAGAAGGCCAGCTTCCTCTTACTATCAAGATGCACCTAACTACTCTTGGAGAGGAAAAGGGAGAAGGAGAGCATGAAAGAAAATCTACCTAATCTAATCTAAAGAGGTGATGCACCAAAATAGAGTGTTCAGACCAATCTTTGCCCATATATGCACTATTGAACTAGAATGAAACTAAGGATATACACATTTAGACTTGCTTTAATCTAATTATGACATGCAGATCAGAAGACCAAGATGAATGACACAAGGAAAGAGAGATTCGCTTATATTATCATTCATAAGCCAGGGAGATACAATCATGCAGATTATAGATTTTCACAAAACACTAGTGGAGGCAAAGAGCTCTTGCACTTTACACTAATGGCTGAAAGAGATAAGGCAGAAATCATGCAGTTCAAAGGCAAAGGGAATTTTACACTGGAATTGTAGAGCAACAGCAGAGAACAACAGAGAATGATTGACCATACAAAATTCATAAAATTTTGCCTTTATAGTGTTGGCATAACTAAGATTTCCTCTAACTGTAGTTGCTTCACAACTACCTACCATTAAGTCCTGCAAGGAACAATCATGGAGAAAACTTGATCTGGGTACAGATCCAGATGCAATAATATCTGATCCTCTATGTCAAATAATGCCTTGAGAAGATAGAAATGGCACCATTAAGCCACTATGACCAAGTAGTTGGATTAGATCAGAGGTGGAGTGTTCTTCCTTGTCTCGTGTTCATTCTGGGTTGGTTGGGATTGATTATAGAGGTCAAATTATGTGGCAAAACCTGATTTCTTATCATTCTTTGGTGCATGAATTAGTAGAGTTAGCGAGTCAACATAACCCTGGCACCAAAATGAGCCACATGGACCAATAACCTCCTTTTGTTTTTCCAACTCATGAGAGTCCAATATGGTTGACCATCCTTTTCATTACTAACCGCGCCATCTCCTCAAACTCCAACTACGATGGTCACGTTAACTGCCAGCTGCTAACTATTACTACCTACACTGGACCCACTAGGACACATGTCAGCGAGGTGTTATTTAGCTATGTGTATCCTCTGAGCACTTTCCCATAGCGAGATAGTGCCCACCATGGATCTCTTTAGATCTGACGATTGTGAAGACTTGCCATAATACTACGTTATCTTCTCAAAATTTTGGGCCCACAAAACACCTCAGCACACCTGGCACCTGACTCGGCCCGAACTGGTACCATCCCTATAGTTTCATAACACTCAGCCCCACCCTACTACATGTCACTGAGGCACTATATCACTAACGGTAATATTCTCCCAGCTTTCCATAACGAGATAGCACCCACCGTTGATCTCCACGAGATCAATTATCGTGGAAGATCTGTGCTTAACATAAAGTTTCTGATCCATGAATCCACTTGGCAACCACCTAGCACAACCTAGCATCTTTATCTTGGAGAGACCTGGCCCCACTAATCCATGTGGAAAAAGGGCACTATGTCACTATGGATAGCATCCTCGCAATTCTCCATAGGGAGATAGCACATGTCGTGGATTTTCTCTAGATCTACGATGATCAACAAATTTGTAAAAATATGCATCGAGCTGGCCGAATGGACCAATGAAAATATCACCACTATATTGTGACCCACTTGACAACTACCACCAAGGACGAGCTATAATATCACTTGGAGAAGGGTGGGCCCATTATGTCATCTGTGCCATGCATCATCGAGGCATTATGTCACTATGGATAACATTCAAGAAAATTCCCATAGCGAGATAGCACCCATCATAGATTTGAACTAATCTGACGCTGAGCAAGATAGATTTGACCTACTAATAGAAACTAGCCACATGCCAACCTGTCTGACAACCCTTGTTTGTGGCCCAACAAGTGAAGCAGGACCCACATTCTGCACATTCATACCTTAGCCAATGAAAAGATTGATCAATTGCAACGTGTCTAACAAATCCTCACTGATATCTAATAGGGCATACTTGGGACCCACCATATTTCCAAACTATTCCACAAGACCACTTTCCATCTGGGTGCTATGTTACTAACAGTGAGAAGCATGGATTTTTTGATAGCGCCATAGCACCCACTATGGATGGAACAAACTCGGCACGAAAGAAACAACGAGGTAAAAGGGAGGACCCACCTACCACATGGCAAGAAGGCTTTATGTCACCATAGAAAAATGACATGCAACTTCCCATGGTGAGATAGCACCAATCGTAGATATAGGGAAGATCTGATGGTGCGAAAGTTGCAGGTTAGCAGAAGAAAAAAAAGTGAAATACACTAAGGTTTTAATCATTTAATTTTTTTGGTATTTCTCAGGCATTAAAATAACATTAAACCTAGCAACTAGCCATTGGGTGGGGTTTGTATTTGAATTCAAATTTTGGTCGGGGCACAAAATGCAACAGTTACCAAGATCGATGTGGTATCATGAGGTTATTTAATGATTACCCTGAGATGTGTGCAGAGATTGCACTATGTTCTATTACCATGCTACACTAGACTAGGTTCATGTAGTAGTGATTAGTCATGTTTATGACTGTGTTTGCTTATGTGTTTTAAGTGCCTTTTTGTTGATTCTATAATCAATCATTATTAAATTCTTAAGTAATTAGAAATAGATTATTCATGTGGAATTATTTGGTTATGTGTTGCAGACATTTACCTTGTTATATTTTGATCTGAGAGATATCTATTCTTATGTGATGCTTTATATTTGAGAGGACCTGAGGGTCAGATGTTACACCTTGATTCCAGTATCATAGATTTTAGACTACTATGTTGTTTAGTTAATCATATTGCATGCTAATGCCATTTTGAGATGACAGTGTGTTTTATGATAATATTTGGTTATCTAGTTTTTTGACATACCTCTGATTATGTTATGTGATGGATTTAATGCTATGGTTATTTACTTCATTCCTGCATTGTTATGTTTTATGCGAACATGAGTGATGTAAATAGATTATTTTAATATAATTAATTAAATGGTTAAATTAGGTGATTTAATGCATTTATTGCTTCGGCTATGTTATTATATGCAATTGCACTTGATCGTGTTGTTTAGTGTGTAGGATTTATATCCCTGGCAGTGGCACATGGAGTTAGTGATTCAACCATTCATATATTACCAATGTCATCCTTATATGGTCGATGTATCCTTTATTAAAATGTTTAAATTAAACCTTTCAGTGATTATTAAATCCGAACTTATTTACATTATCTAATAAGACCAGTAAGTGTGTCTGTGCATTTAGAGGTTCGCATTGTCACGAATGTTATTAAGGAGATTTATGTGTTTTTGGGTTTTCAGGCTTTTTAACTGATTTATTTTAATTTTTGGTAGCTTTTCCATAGATGAATTCCTATTTATAAGAATAGCCTATTTTCATTTGGGTCGATTCGAGGTTTAACTAGATTGGTTGGTTAAATGCCCTAATCGATTATTCACCTGAAAAGTGAATAAGTATCCAAAAAGGAATTTAATTCCTCACTTCTCACTTTTGAATTGGAAAGTTGGAGAGTAAAACCAAAATCCTTTTCATGAGGATTTACTATTTTGTTCATTGTGGGAGCTACGAGCGTGGGATCGTCGCAAGGTTGAGCTCATTGGATCCAGCTCGAGGAAACCTTGGATTGCCACGATTTTCAGCTACTTCTGCAGGATATTTATTTTATGCTTTAGATTCTCGTTTTGCCCTTTTGGCTGTAAGGTAGGGCTTTCCTGTTTTATTGTTTCAACTTTGTTTCTGCTTCTATTTTTGGTAGCCATTTGTTTGGAGGTTGAGAACTAGTGTTTCCCTCCATTTTTGTATGCTAGTTCCACCCGGTTGGGTAGGTATGAACATTTCCCTATTTTTTGGGATGAGGGTTTGGGTTTTTGGACCGTTATGTTGGCTATTTTTGCATATGATGTTCAATTCCTTTTATTTTTGGATTTTTGGGGTTTTTGAACCTAAAGGCCAAATGGGTTTTAATTTTGGAATTTTTCTAAAATTTGGGGTTTTTACCTCATTTTGCGTGTCGCCCTATTTTCTCAAGTTTTCTTGGCACATTGTGGTTCGTGGACTTGGGTGATCTATTTGGATACCAGTTAGACCACTTTTGCATCTTTTATTGCATTGGGATGCATGTTGCATCCATCCTCTCAATTTTGTTTTTAGTTGAGGTACTTGTTGCTTTGTGTTCTCTTTCAGTCCTTTTATTTGATCTTTGTGATGGTGGTGCACCACACACAAGTACGTGCATGTACATTGTGGGATGACTTGAGAGTCTTGATCTTCTATGGTACTTTTGAGAGTTATGATCATTGGGGTTGGGTTGGGAATTTGCATGCCTATGAGCACTCATCGTTGGATGAGCATGGGTAGGGTAGGGTAGCATATGGAGGGGGCTTCTATTTTGCAGCCCGACGATCATGACATCATGGGTTGGCAAAGGAAGTTTTATATAAGTGATAATTAAAGAAAACACTAGGTGGTAATAAAACTTAAGATAATAAAACGTGTGAGCACCCGATTAAGTTTGAGAACACAAGGTGTGAGCACCCGACTAAGTTCGAGGACACAATGTGTGAGCACTCAATTAAGTTTGAGGACACACGATCTGACCTTGGGCTTGTCGATGCCAAGTGACTCTCAATGATGTCAACCCCTACATAGTATCCCATTGAGGTGTTTGACCAAGACCTATAGTTTATGCATTGTCTATGTCTTGGATTCAGTCATCATATTGCTTGGCATGTGTGTTAGCCATGGTTGTTGTTTTGTGTGTGTCTGGTTGGATCATTATCTCCATTAGCACAGTGGGTGTGGACCTACGGGTGCCACGTGGTTGGGAGGCATAACTACCTTCACCACTACTAGGGATCGGTGTATAGAGATGATCTTTTTTCCTAGTGCGACCATTGCTAGATGTCTTCACTTGATACTTCAAGTTCCAGAGTATTCTTTCTTGTGATTTGTGCTTTCATTGGGATACTTGTATATCATGTTTAGATGATGTTAGTTTATTTGACGCATTCGCTTATCATGATGTTTAGCATATGATTAGATGATGTTATTTGATTTAGTAGTATATATGTTGCTTACTATTGTTTAGCATGTGATAGGTGATGTTATCTACTATAGGATTATCTTATGTGTTATCACTGGCATGTTAGATTTCCTTATGCTGATATTGTGCATGTTTTTAGTAGTGACATCCCTATTACGACAGTATCGATGATCTGGTCGATGGCTTGGGATGTTATACGTGGGGGATGGCTAGGACCCACGATGGTCTTATGATGCTTTTGATGGATGGGAGAATCCATGTACTTAGTTTGGTTGTTTTGTTCCTGAGATATATTTCTGTACATTGCAATGTTGCTTTTGTTCTCTTCGATGTTTATTTCAATATGTTCTTTGTTGTTGTAGTTTAGATGGATAGATGTTCATCATTTTGTGTTGTTCTTGCACTCAATTATTCATTCCTCGAGCCTTTGTGGATCCAGTACTCCCTGGTGTGGAGGTTCTTTGCTCTATTTTGGTTAGTTGTTAGTCTTTTGTGTTTCTTGAAGTGTTTTCGTGTTCTTTGGATGACATTTGTTCAGCATGGTGTGACATTAAAAATGTATCGCATGCCCATGCAAACTGTGTCGTATGATACTGTAAAGTATCGCATGCCTTCTTGAGAAATGTTGTACAACACTGGAAGAGTGTCGCATGCCTTCTTGAGAAATGTCATACGACACTGATAAAGTGTCGCACGCCTTAAGGAGAAGTGTCGCCCTCCCTTAGTAAGAAGTGTCGCACGATTTTTTGTAAAAACATGCACGAGTAGACAACGGGCACTTTTCATCGTGTTCCAAAATTTTTGAGGGTTGATTTGGCTACCCTTTTGGGTGTTCTTTGACCCTATGCTATTGCATTTTGAATTCTATCAGTTTCTCTTGAAATTTAGTTTTTGTGTTTCTATTTTAATCTCTTAGGGTTTAAAATATATCATTTTTGTAAAAACCTATGCGGGCAGACAGTAGGCACTTTTCATCATGTTCAAAACTTTTTGAGGGTTGATTTGGCTACCCTTTTGGGTGTTTTTCGACCCTATGCTGTTGCGTTTTGAATTTTGTTAATTTCTCTTGAAATTCAATTTTTGTGTTTCTATTTTAGTCTCTTGGGGTTTAAAATATATTGTTTAAGTATAAAATTTCTTATACTTAAGATTTATTTTAATATATGTGACAAAAATTTTGAGATAGGTTTTAGACCTCTCGGAGATAAGTTAAGGATTCTAAGAAATTTTAGGGCTTCAGAAATCTAGACTTAGCCAATTTTCAAGGCTTCAGGATTTCAGGCTTAGCCAAATTTTAAGATTTTGCATTTTACCCTAGCTTGGTGTTTTGTTGATGAGTGGTCATTTCTTGAGCCCTCATCTTGTTGTGGTGGTTGTTGGCTTTTGTTCACATGTGTCATTGGTAGTGGCATTCGAAGATCTGTTGGTTGCCAGGATTGTGGTGAAGTCTTTCGTTGTGATTGTTGTGATCTCTGTATGATGTTGTCATGTGCATTCATACTTGTTAAAAAAAAAAAAAAAATTGGCTTGTATTTCATCCTTGTTTCCAAGGATCTCTGAGCGGGGCATTACATGTTTCCCCAAGCTCGGTGGGTGGCCTCTTTTAGGCCCAGTTTGGGAGGTGAGCCTCCATAGTTCTCCATTTTTGTTTCTATTTTGTAGGTTTTACTTGATGTTCTTGGAATCTTGGAGTTCATGAAGTCCTTCTATTGTATAGGAGAAGATGACACTACTGTATTTGTGAACAAAATGGTGAAGCTCTATCTTAATATGTGATTCTATTTGTTCTTGTAAGAGTGTTTTCTTTGTTCTCATTCATTGTCCATAGAGAGAGCCTTGAATAATCTATGTATTTAAAAAGGTCCTTCCATTGTGTATCTTGATATGATGATTTCACCACCCTATTGCTTGCTTGATATTGTGTTGAATGTAAGTCTTGAGAGGAACATGAAGAAAAGGAAACTTTCTTAGTTTGATGTTATTATTTCCTTACTTTGATTAGAATGTATTGAAGAAAAGAAATTTGTATCATGATATACTTTGGAAGAGTAAATAGAAAATTATCAATTTGTTGTTCTTATTTCCTCATGTTTCATGTGAAAGATGTAGATGTAATTATGTTCACTCTTGAATTATATTGGATGTAGATTTTGTTTCTAACTGATAATGTATATGTAGTCATGATGGAGACATCAAAAATACAATTAGAAAATTTGAAGTTCATAAAATTACATGTAGATGATTGCATTGTGTCTCATATGGAAGCATCTTGCAATTTAAGTTGATAAGTAATAAAGAAGTTGACATGTATTAATATAGATTTCACCAATGGATTAAGCATTGCAAAAAAAACATAATAGAATACTCAAGTTATAACCATTCAATTATAAGTAACCATAGAGAGAAAAAAATAAGAGCCTGAAGATGTCTAGTTATTCTCTGGAAAATCTATGAGCAAATCAAACAATGCCTCTTGCCAATACAATCTAATAAAATAATAGACTTGAAATAAAATATTAATATCTTGAAAATCTATAGGTTAGAGCTAAATGATCCTTGCATCTACTCTTCATTATTAATGTGTCAGTTCATTTTTAAAAATATATATTTAAAACTGAAATTTATTGGAAGAGTGGAAGGTGACCCCACCACTCCACCTTTCCACCTTTTTCCCACCCTTGGAAGCAACTTAGGCATAGTTTTTTTTTTTTAAATTGTACTTGCCTATCACAGGCCGCCCACCCCCACCATGCCTCTTCCCTGTCCTTGCTCACATGAAGCAAGGGAAACTAGTAGTGTAACATGGTAAGGCTGAATTAGTGGGGGAAAGATTAAGTGGGGTAGTTGGGGTTATAAATTTTCTTTTCCTTAAAAAGATCCATTTACATTGTGTAAAAGTTTAACATGGGGGTTTGGGAAGTTAGGAAATTTTATATTAAAGAATTGAGTTTCTTTTTTTTAGAAGTTAAATGTTATTTAATTAGGAATTAGGTATGGGATCATGGGAAAGGGTGATGGGTAGTTTGTTTTAATGTTTTTTTTTTCTTTTTTTGTATTTATTTTTGTAAAGGGGTATTAAGAGTTAGTTATTAAAAGAAATTTAGTTTGTTGTTTCATTTTTTTTAATTTCTTTTTTTTAAAGAAGATAGATATATATATATGTATGTATGTATGTATGTATGTAAGTAAATTGTATTAAATTAGTGAAGATAATTTGTTGTTGTTGTTTTTTAAAGAGAACATATATATATATATATATATATATATATATATATATATATATATATATATAATGATTGTAGTTTTTTTTTTAATATATTAAAAGGTATAAGTTAGCATAGTTTAGGGATTAATATATTTTGATTATAGTTTTTTTTTTAAATATGTTAAAGAGTGTAAGTTTGCATAGTTAAGGATTAATATATTCTAGAAAGTGTAATATATATATTTCTATTTTAGATTATGTTGTTGTGGGGGGAATAGGTAAGATTGGTAGATAGGTAAATTTAAATTTTAATGGGGTTGTATTAGTTATTGATTTTATTTATTATTTAAGTTATGGTTAGATAAAGATTAAGCTAGGATATAGTAAAAAGAAAAAAAAATAGTAAATAGAATTTATTTAAGGGTAGTTATAAATTGTAAAATTTATTTAGTTTACTAAAGAATCTAATAATATTTATATTTGATTTTATAATTTATTTATTTTTTAATGTTGAACATATTTTCAATTTATATAATTGTTTTTAATTTATAGACATGTAAAGAGGAGAAAAGAGAATCAATTTAAATAAATAATAATAGAGACCTAGTAGTAGTGCATACTCAAATAATTAGAGTTAAGAAAAGAAAAGATAGGTAGTAAAAAGTTTGTCAAAGAGGAATATAATTTTTGCATCTAAATGAAGTGGAAAACTACTAGGGTAATCATAAAACATCTTCACGTCACTATACCCTAGAACCATTGACTCGAGAAATTGAATTTCATATGCATTGCAAGGTATCTTAGTCAAGAGCATTGAAGGTGTTGGTATGATTTTTCACAGTATAAAAAATTCCTGATATTTAGATGAAAAATCATTTAAGTCTTCAAATTATGTAGATTAGGGTTTTATCTCAAGTGATTTTGAAAGTTTTTAGATTGCTCTTATTGTGCCCTGTTTCATGTGTTGTATTTTCCTTTTGAATTCTCAAGGTTTGTCTCTCAAATCATCCATAAAAAAAACCCTTAAGTATGTGAGAAACCCTTATGCTTGTGTTTTGTGTTGCCCTAGTCTTTGAAAAATTCAAAAAGGTATGATTTCAAATATATTTTGGCGGGGCATGTTTATCCTAAAGGTTTATTCACATTAGAATAACCTTTTAATATTTCGATAAACTTTATAGAGTTGTTTTAATTGCTTCATTTTATTGAAAGAGGGGCCAACTCATAGTATATCTTCAGCACCATAGATCTTCTCAAGATCAAGGTTTCCCACATTCCCGCATTATGAAGTTGCAATTTTTTTAAATAATGTGGGGAAATGTATTTGTGACATGTAGCCCCTACTGATGTTCAAAACTCAATGCACTGCAAAAGTTCTTGTTTGTCAGAATTGGTCAAAACCTTTTTGCAAACTGGTAAGTACCCTATGCATGTTTTATTTTTCTACACTATCATTGGTTGTTCAATTAACAAAAAGTTTTACCTTATGATCAAATTTCACCAACCATGGATCTTGTCTAGATCTACAGTTACTGCATTCTCGCATTATGAAGTTGTGTTATTTTTAAATAATGCAGGGAAGCAGGCATTTGACACGTAGCACAGAGTGACATCATGGGCCCACCTTTCTCAGAAAAGTAGTAGCAGTGTGTCTTTCATGGCAAGCTGTCAAATGAAATGGAACACAAAGGGAGTTTCTTATTGGTCTGTTCAGTTGACTACATGTGCAGCCATTACAAGAATTGATCACAGTTGATTGAGATAAGATCGATGAAGCCCGCATTCCCACAATATGGAACGGCTCAATTTTTAAATAATGTAGGAAAGTAGGCATGGTGGGACCTGGACTAAGTTTTAGGAAGTATGTTGAGTCATGCCACACTAGAAAAGATTAAATGTAATGAAGCACGCTCATTGGTGGTGAGTGATAGGTGTGCCAAGTTGGAAGCGGCAATGTAATGGGTGTGGAAACATTAATTACTGTAATTAAATTTGTCAGAGCACATGGACTAAAAGATAACTTTTCATTGGTCAAGTAAGTTTAGTGGGCCACCAAATAAAGAGATCATGGTTCACTATCGATCAGGGTAAGATTGATGGTGCTCGCATTCCTGCATTATCAAAATGCAAGGTTTTTAAATAATGCAGGCAAATGGGCTTTTGACGCGTGGCTAGGGGTCCCAAAGTTTTAAAAGGTTTTTTATTTTTGAAATGAAGCCGTCTAATCTATGGGAAATTGAAGGGTAAAATTCAAATTTCAAATTTCAGCATGAAAATAACGGTTGCAAGAATTAATATGATACAGAGTTTCATTCGTGCAACCTCAATGCTCTGATATAACATGTAAATTTTCCATTGTTGAAGCATAGATTGCAGATTTACTCAGAGTGAAAGGATTTCCAGAGCTAGGGCATAGAATTCCTCAAGGATTTCAGTGAATTTGAGGAGAAAATTGCAGAAAGAAGAGCAAATTTTAGCAGGTAAGTGATCTATAACTAGTGAAAATCAAGAATCTGTTGAGTAAGATTTAGAAATTTCAGAAAATGCCTCCACAAAAGGAATTTTTTGGGAAAACTAAATATTTAAAAAGGGGTATGCACGATTATTTTCTCAAACAATTTCCTTTGTTAGTACATGAGATAACTAAGGGGAGGGAGTTGATTCCTAAAAACCCTAGAGTAGTCGTAGTAGAGTGTTTCTATGACAAGGCTAATTGGGTACGAGATGCTCAGGTATCCATGGGAGGTTTGGAATTATTCAGAAAATGGTTTTCAGAGTGAAGACTGGATACTCCTCTGAGCAATGTCTAGGAGTTTGATATTAGAAAATTAATAGTTCCCACAGTTTTCTTTGATAGTGATTTATTAGTGGATTTGGCCAAGAAGGATGATCCAATTACAGGCTGGGTAAAGAATCATACTGGAGTAAACCTCTTTAGGGTTTGCCCTGAATTAATTAGAGAAGTTTTCAATCTTAACTCTAACCATGTTGTGCATGAAACTATTGATATGGGTGAATTTCAAGCAAGGTATGATGCATAGAAAATTTACTTGAAAAAAGGGCCACTATAGGAGCATGCTACTAAAGTTGGTACTTTGTCTGTGATTACTACTAACACCCCAGAGCCACTATTGAAAAGAAGTTTTAACATTAGGGCTTAGGCATTATATGTTTCTCTTTGTAAGATTTTTGGAGTGGATGAAGTAGAACAAATCCCAGACTCAATTGTCCTCATAATGGCTCAAACTCTTCAATTTGGAATGAGCACTATTCTAAATTTTGTAACATTTCTTGCAAGAGAAATTCACAATGGTTTGGTGGAGATAGAAAAGGGAAAAGTAGATAAACCTTTCTGTGGGTATTCAATGCTTATGTATATATGTTTGCATAAGGGACTTGCCTTCTTTTCCAAGGGTATGGAGCTGGAGACAACTAGGGATGGAGAAAAGAATCTAGTACAGCTGTGGAGTGTGGATATGACCTCAGAATCCACATATGCTAGTTATGTGAGGTTTGATAGGTATTTTGCATCAAAGCATAGATTGCTTTTGAGAGGAGACAACCCTAGAATTCCACAAGCATTGTTAGAATTGGTCAGACCCAAGGACCATGCTAAAGGGCTACTTGTCAATCATAATTAGGGGGATATAATTCCCTACAATGTTTCAATAGTGATAAGAGTATATGGCTTTTTTGGAAAGCCTCATGTGTCTTTGAAGATAGAAATAGTTGAGATGTTATGGAAAATAGGCACCATAGATCAAAGGGAGTTGTCTAGGAAGGGCACATTTTTTCCAATTGTTACTGTGGCCTATGATTTTGTCTTTGTAAGGAAAGGGTGGAAGCATATAAAAAAAAAATTAGATAGATATAATATGGCAGAATCTCATGCCAAATTTATCAATCCTGAAGGATTCTATGATGTCTTCGGGGAGAGAATAAAAGCTTCCCACATGGTGCAACAAGTTTACTATCCTAAAGATGTGATTAGAAATGTTTTTACTTTGCAAGAACAAGAATTGAGAAAAGAAAAGTGGATAGTATTTAGCAAAGCCCTTGAATTCATTAATGCTTTTGACCCCCACTATGATCCATTAAAAGAAAAGAAATACTAGGGAGCCAAGATGCAGGCCTTGATGAATAATTTTGCTGAGATAATAAAAGCTATGAATGAAAAGAAGGCTACATATGTTGGGACATATCCAAACAGGGTTGCAAAAGTACAGAGGAGAATCAACAGTAAAAATATGGTAGCTCTTGGCCGATATACCTTACAAAGAAGGTCAGGTTATGTGATGATTCAGAATGTGCAACAGGGTACTCTTCATCAAAGACAAAGGCCAGGAAGTCCACCTACAACCAGTGCTCCAAAAGGCAGAAGTTAGAACAAGGGTCTTCTTCTTCTCAGCCAGAACAATACTCCCCAAGCCGGTCCCCAATCTGAATAGATGATGAAACATCTTTAAGGGAACAACTTAGACAAATTGGTGGAGAAGGGGATGTAATTGTTACTTCCACAAATCTAGAGATTGGGGAACTACAAGAACCCCCTACACCTTCCTTGGAGCTCACTGTTGTTGATTATCAAGGTAACGAAATTGATCCTATAGTTGCCCAAGCCTCTGAGAGGTTTATAAATGATGAAAATTTTGTGGAATCTAGGGCATTTGCACAGTTTTTGTGGAGGTTAAATATAGGCAATTTTGAAAAGGCTTGTGAAAAGATAAGGGTAGAGATACCCGATAAACCAGACTCTATTATTAAAAAAGAGGTAAAATCCAAGTTTTTAAGTGATTTTTCCCAATTTACACTTGAGGTTGGGAGGCAATTAGTTAAGCAATTAGGAGTTCTTATCTTACCTAAATGGGATATAGTGAATGCTATGGTTTTTGATTCAGTAAGAAAACAAAAGGACGTCCAGTTAAAAACTAAAGAAGATATACTATAGGCTCATAGAGGAGTCAAATTTAGTGATGACCACCAAGCCCTTGTAATTTGGTCTATTGAGAAAAGGGATAAAACAAGGATGCGAGAAATCTCTACTGCAGAACATACTGGTGCATTGATAATCTTCAGGGCTAGTGAAGTTGGCAGCAAAAAGATAATTGGGATGGCTTTAGAAATGCTAAAATTTGGTAGTGTGGTGTCTGGCCAGAAAGAGAATAGCTTTACCTAGCTAAATGCTAGATTTGAAGAAGTGTTGAAGGCATATGAAGAAAGGGGTACACAGATACAAAAACTGGAGAATCGGGTATCTCAAATGGAGAAGATGCTTGGGAAAAGAAAAATAGAAGAGTCCAGTAGACCCATGATTGTATACGCTCCCAGGCCGCCTATTGAGCCTTTCAAATCCAATCCAATTATTGAGGTACCTGATACCCCTAAAAAGCCTCAATTCTACACCGCAGAGGATTTTGAAGAAGAGAAAACCAAGCTTTATGAATTGCATGTAGAATTAAAAAATCAATATGAAGAGAAATTAAGGCAGGGTGTGATGTTTTTAATGGATAAGGTAGAATGGTTAACTTTTTTTGATCAATTGGCAAGGATTGCATCCATTAGGGATGAATTGTAGAGAGGTGAGATTAGGTTGAGGCCTCTTGTATAGAAATGGAGGGAAAGAAATAATGATATTACAATTATGTGCATATTTTTCATCCAACTACCTTGTCATCAAATAGAAAAGATTTTTGATTTATTGAATAAATTAGAAGGTTTTGATGACAAAAGAGATTCTTTTTAGAGAAGATTAATAAATTGTTTTTCTGGATATATGGCTGAAAAATTTAGTCTATTTCCTTGTGCTTTAAATATTGTTGACAAAATAAAGGAAAAAGAAGAATGGAAAAAGGAGTTGGATGAGATATCTTGTGAAAGAATGAATAATATTGTTAATGAAACTGACTACTGGCTATGGGAAAAAACAACTGAGGAACTGGTGAAAGTGTAGCTATTTTATAATGCTATCAGAAAGGATTTTGTTGATTTAGAGGCTATTGCAATTTCTTTAATAACTGTACAAAGAGAGGCACTAAATTTTGATTGGCCAGAGGACACTGCTTATGATGAGTGGAGAAACAAATTTATGTTAGAAGAGTAGTTGTTACAAGATGATGAAGTGGAAGATGAGGAGGAGGAAAATGCAAAAGTAAAAGTTACCCTTACGGTTAATGATGAAGACAAGGAAAATCCCTAGATTAAAGTAAGTTTGCAGGTAATCACAAATGATTCATCACTTTCAAATTTAATGACCACTTACTCTGAGGATGAAGAATAAATAAAATAATTAAAGCTCTTGTCTCAATCAATGAAAATATAATAGAAAGGGACCCACCAAGGAATGTTTGATGTGATAGCCTTTCTGTTATTCATAGTTTTGTCCTTTTGTTACAGATGTATATAAAAATATTTTGAAGGACACTTTTCAGTCACATCTACCCTTTACTTGTTGTAACTCATGCCTATATAAGTGAATTTTCAAGGCAATGTGATGGTCTAAGACTTGTATAATTTTTGTTTTCTCTCAAGAAAAGTACATTCAGTCAGTCCAAAAGAGTGTAGCTGATTTGAGTTTGTTTCCATTGTACTTTCTGATAACATATTGAATGACAAAAATAGCAATTTATTTTGGGCTTTCAATTGGTTTTTTATTGGTCACTGTATTAGTCATATGAAGAGGGTAATACAAAAGGGTATTTACACTATGTTTGTGTCATCAGTTTCTGTCTCCAGTTTATGGGTTTTTTTAATTTGAAGTCATTTAAATAAGGTTTAATTAGCTGAATGCAATCTAGATGGGTTGTATACTATTTTCATTGTTGCTCTTAATTCAAAAAATTATATAAATGCTTCAGTGAATCAATAGGGTTTGTGAATTCATAAAGGGATATTTCATAAGAATGGGGATGGGTGATTACAATTGATTAATTCATTTGCAAGTTATCTGAATTAGATCTCCCACCAATAGCTAATTCTTTTCCCAACGGATAAGGCACTAGTCTCATAAATCAGAAGCAAGCAAGGGTGAATTCTAATGCTGCATATCAAATCATTTTATTATAAAATCAAAATCATATTTCTATTTTGTTCAAAGTTATAAATGCTAGTCAATACTCATTTATATCTATTCTCTAAGTCTTAGGTAGCTACTATTTCTAGGAATATTTGTAAATCCTAGGAGAATTAGGACCAGATCTGCAAATAAGGGATGCATGCACATGTGTTAGTGGGTAATAGATGAGAATTAGAATGAAACTAAAAGAATCTCTACACAATAGTTTGTATTAAAATTATCCCTAGGTACACCCACCTTGGTTTAGCAGAGCCAAAAGAGTAGGAAACCATCCTTTGGTTTTGTTGAAGTTGGGTCCAAATGGTTTACTCATGTAGATGATAATGGGAATTAGTCAATTCTTAGGTTGTATGAGTGTTATCATTCTGGTATTGAATTTTTTGTTGTTCAGTAGTTTTAAAACACCAACAAAATGGCGACTCCACTAGGGAATTACACTTAGTATTGTCATAAATAGTGAATTATTAGAGATATGTGTCCCCTTGGGTAGAGTTACAAGTTTTTATACTGAATTTTCTCATGGATTTGGAAGTGGTATACATTTTTCCTAAGATTGTTACTAAAGGATTTATTATTTGTTCAGTTCTTTTCCCAGTCTGATAAAGTGGGTGGTGACTCAAAAGGTTTTAACCAGTGTCAAAATTAAGAAAATTGTTGTCCCAAATTATGGAAAATAAGAGAAATACACAGGCAAATGTGAGGAAAAATTCAGCCATCAAATGCCAAACTGATCTCCCTTCTAGAGGAAGATAGAATTGGGTTGTGAAGGGAAACCAGATGCAGAAGGGGAGCTATTCACAGGACCAAGCAGTAGATTAAAATAATGCTCACCATTCCACTATTAAAATAGTGCCTTTCTCCAAAGGTTCGAGATCTCATCCAACTTTCTCTAATGATGATTTCTACAATACCCCTGAAATGATATGTCAGGAAAAGGTTGTGCAACCACCTATGTTTAGTCTGGCGGGTAGGACTAGTAAAAATCTTTTCCAACATAGCACAGACCCTTTCATGTCAAATTATTCCCCTAAAAAGGTTAGACTTAGGCATTTAGAGCCTAAAAGTTTTAATGATGAGAAAACATCTAGGTGTGAATTCATTATCCTTGATCCTGATGAGAATGAAATATTGAGAGCATATCTTGTTGAGCAAGAATCTATTAATAGGAGATTTTAGAAGGAGAGGGAAGAAGTGATTACAAAGAATTATGAAGAAAAACAAGAATTGCTAAGGAGAATTGCTGCTCTAAAGAAGAAAAATGAAATAGCATCTACTGCCTGGCAACTTGAGATTGTAGGATAAGTTGAATAGCTTAGGAGGCAGGAGCAAAAATTGTTGGAAACTTAGAAAATGAATTTAGAGGTACCTGTAGTACAGCAAATCAAGAACTATCCTGCTCTAGAAGTTGATAATAATAGAGTAAAAAATGTGGAACTAGTTGTAGGGGCTAAGGACAAAGGAAAACATAAGGAAGCTGTCATTAGGATCAATGAGCTAGTACAAGTTGTCCAAATTCATGATTCTCTATCACCTTTAGATATTGAGCTAGAAAAGGAAAGAAAAGAGAGAGATGCTTTAGCTAAAAAATTGGAGATTGCAGAAAATAAGGCCGCTATAGCTAAGATGAATAATAAGATCAAGTTCTTAGAAATTCCTAAGAAGCAATCTGCAGCTACGCCTAAGGGTAATGTAGATGGTAGATGTGATAAGGCAAATCAGGACAATTCTCAGGTACCTTTTCCTCTTTTATCTTCTATTTCACAAAGGGTAGATCAAAATAAATCTCTTGGTGATGCTAGTACTAGCAATGCTAATGATAATGTCAAAAGAAATGTTCCCTCTCATCCTAGGATTACTTTGCAAAGAAGACATGTCCATTTAGAAGGATATAGGCAGATATGTTTTGATGGAATTCTTGGTTTTCCTAATCCTATACCACAAGAAATGAGAAAAAGATTGCCTAGATTTGCTAGAAATAATGCTATCTCTTGTGAGGACCATTTGAGGAGTTTTTTTGATATGATGAGTGATTATGAGGTTGAGGCTGAAGATGTCATTATGAAGTTGTTTGTTCAGTCACTAACTGAAGATGCTAGAGAATGGTTCAAGAGACTCCCTAAATTATCTATTGTTGATTGGAAAGATATTGAGTATTGTTTCAAAGAGAAATATGGTGATAGGAAAAATCAGAGTTATATTTTGAGTGAATTCAATAATATTAAGAGGTTGCCTAATGAATCTATCACTAAATTTAACACTAGATTCCAAAAAAGGATGTACAAGTTGTTGCAAGCCATGTGAATTGATGACAAGGTATGTTTGATTACTTATCTAAATGCTTTTGATGGTAAAATGGCATACCAGCTTAGGGATAAGGAGCCTAGGACATTAAGAGATACTTTCAGAATTGCTATTAATATAGAAAATAACTTAAGGATTTTAGGGAGATTAGAAAGAAAAAGAGATGATCCCAGGTTGTTTGGGAATAAGGGAAATAAAAGTGAAGAACAAAAGGTTACTGGAGGAAAAAAGAAACGATCTAGTGAAATGAGTCAAATTCTAAATGCTATAAAAGGTTTGAATCTTCCTTAGGTAAAGAATGATAGGAACCCCACTAAAAATAGGGTCCCTTACCAATCAAATTTTAGTAGACAAAATAGATTACAGAATTTCCCTTATGGTACTACTTGGAAGGATGGTCAGCCTAATGTTCCTCCCCCCAAGAACAGTAATAACAAAGTGACCCCTAATCCTTTATTCAAAAAATTTGTAAATTTGGTAGATGATTCCAACGTCACTACTGAACCTATAGGGTGTTCTGCTTGTCAACTACCTCATGCCCCTTAATATTGTGCAGTAGCTTTGTCCTTTTCTAGAAATCAGAACCTAGTGGAAGAATGTCAGGAACAGGAGGAAACCAATGATGATGTAGGATGTAACATGTTTGATTCACATTTTTCTGACAATGAAGGTTGTGATAGAGATGTAAATGATCAGAGATATTTTCATGGTGTTAATTAGCAACAAGTATTTTTTGATGAAAGTGATGTTGAGGATAATGTATGTAACATGGTAGGTTCAAAGGAAGAAGTGGCCCTGAGAAATCCCTCTAGGGAAGAAATCAACCAAATTACTGCTAATATGGTGGCTCGGGTTCAAACTAGAAGTATGGCTCAAGGAAGTGAGGGAAATAAGGTGGCTAGTATTTTTATAAAGGGGACTAACCATAAGAAAGGGGAAATTGTGAAACCTAAAGAGTCCCCTGCTGTGAAGGGTAAGTTTGCAAAAAAAAAATGGGAACCAAGGAAAGGGGGCAACCCAGAGAATATAGAGTGCTCAAATAATATCTCCAAGAAAAGGGATGGAAAGGTATCATAGAATGTCACTGATCAAGATAAAAGTCATCATAATCCATTGAATACTTTGGGTAAGCATGATGAGAAAGGGAGTGTGAATAATGATAACCTTTCTGATTTTGCTATAGATATGTTTGTTGTTTTGTCTCAGATTAATATTAAGGTTCCTTTGTCTAAATTATTGAGAATCCCGGAGCACTGAGATAAAGCCATAGCATGGTTGGGGAACACTGAGGTAAAAGTAAATCAAGAATGTAATGAAAATCATGTTCTTGAGGAAATGAAGAAGAAAAAGATGAAGGAACGGGATACTTAAGGGGTTGTATCTCAGATTCCTCAAATGTTTTTGGATAACTCTGTCAATGAATGTTTGGGAAATGTTGAACCATTTTTCCTTAGCATCTTAGTGAATGGTAATACATTAAAGAATTGTATGATTAATTCTGGTGCTTCTAGTACTGCTATGCCTTTTGAGATAATGAAAGAACTAGGTCTAAAGGTTGACACTACTCAAGGAAGGTGTTGTGCCATGGATAAGAGGGAAGTTACAATCATAGGCACTATTAGTGCCCTACCCTATATATTGATAGCCTGTCCAAATAAAGAACTCACTATGGGTGTATTGGTTGTTGACATACCTCCTTAATATGGCATTTTATTATCTAGAAAATGGAGTGTTGCCATGGGAGGAAGTTTACAATGTGACTTATCATTTGCTACTTTTAATATTGATGGAAATTTTGTAAAGATCAACAGAGAGTCAAAAAACATATATATAATAGTAGAGGAAGTTGAGGATGATATGACAAATTTTGTGGATACAGACGTCAATGCATTCAGAGCTAAGGTCTTAACTCTGAAGAAAAGCAAGCAAAGATCTTAGATAGAGATGGAAGTTGATACAAAGACAGATAAAGGTGACTTATGGGCCATGTACTTTGACGGTGCTTATTGCAAAGATGAACCAGGTGCAGGTATTTTATTAATCTCTCCTACTGGGGTAACCTACAAATTTTCTTTCACATTGAATTTCCCCTATACTAATAACATAGCAAAATATAAGGCTTTGTTGTTAGGACTTAGAATGGCTCGTAAGCATGGGGTAAAATGTATACATGTGATAGGGGATTCTGAGTTAGTTGTATCCCAGGTGAGAAATATTTATGTGTCAAAGAATAAAAGGTTAAAATAGTATAGAAATGTAGTATGTGATATGATTCAGTGCTTTGATGCATTTGGGATAATTTGGAAGGATAGATCTAACAATAAGATGGCTGATTTACTGGAAAACATAGCCATAAAACCTGATGATATCACATTTGATGGTATATCTAAAATTGAAACTCATATCAGTCCCTCTATTCCTGAAAATGTCCAAAATTGGCAAGTATTTGAGGATGATAAAGATTTTTTAAGGTTTTTGAATTGTGAGTATACATTATCAGGGCAAGAAATTGATTGTGCAGCATATGTAGAAAACATAGATGGAAGAGAAACTATTTTTGGACAAGAAGTTGTGCAATTGAAAACAAACAAAATACCAAAAGGTTTAGTTGTCCTGGAAACTATCTTTGACAATCATGATAGATCTCAAATAGATACTAGTGAATATAATGCTAAGGATTTGGAGGAGATAAATTTGGGAACTAAAGAAACCCCTAAGAAGGTGTATATTGGTAAAAAATTGTCTTCTAAGATAAGACAGGGTTTGATAGGTCTGCTAAGGAAGTATAGACATGTTTGCATGGTCTTATAATGACCTAAAGGCCTATAGGGAAGATCTATTTCAACATGAAGTCCCTTTGAAACCAGATGCTAAGACTTTCAAAAAAAAATAAAGGCCAATAAATCCAACCCTGGCTCCCAAAATGCAAGAAGAATTGATTAAGTTAAGAGATGCTAGCATCATTAAGCCTATCAGACATTCTTCTTCGGTATCAAATCTAGTACCAGTAAGAAAGAAAAATGGAGATATAACATTATGTGTTGATTTTAAGAATCTTGACATATTTTCATTAAAGGACAATTATGGTTTTCCAAATATGGAAGCAATGTTGCAAAGGGTCACTGGTTTAGAATTGATGTCCATGATGGATGGTTTTTTAGGATATAATCAAGTGGTTGTCAAAGAATCAGAACAGTTTAAGACTGCCTTCACCACTCCATGGGGTACATATGTCTACGTCAGGATGTCTTTTGGGCTTACTAATGCTGGAGCTACTTTCCAAAGGGCCATGGATGTGGCTTTTGCTGATATCATTGACAAATTTATTGTTGTGTATTAGGATGACCTTACTGCCTACTCCAAGGATGAAAATGATCATTGCATGCACTTAGAGAAGGTATTTATCAGAGCCCTTAAATATGAAATATCTTTAAATCCAAGGAAATGTAACTTTGGTGTCACTGAGGGAAAATTGTTAGGACACCTAGTTGGCAAGCATGGAGTGAGGATTAATCCTAAAAGGGTAGAAGCAATAGATAAGATCCAAAAACCCAAGAGTGTTAAAGGTATCTAGTCATTTTTTGGGTAGATAAATTTTCTTAGGAGATTTGTGACAAATTTTGCAGAAGTCAGTAGGCCTATATCAAGAATGTTAAAAAAGGGATCTAAGATAAAATGGGAAGGTGAACCTAGTATTGCATTTCAAAAAATTAAGCAAGCCATTAAAGATGCCCCTGTTCTCAGAGTCCTCGATTATGACAAACCAATGCACATATTTTCTTTTGCCTCATTTCTCACTACTGCTGCAGTACTATTACAGAAAAATGAAGAAGGTTATGAACAACCCATTGCATTCTTTAGCAAATCATTGCAAGCAGTTGAGCTAAAGTATGATATTAATGAAAAATAGGCATATACATTGGTTAAAGGAGTGAAGGCCTTCAGATGTTATTTAATGGGTGGTACAGTTATTTCTTTTGTCCCCATTGCTACTGTGAAAGACATTTTCTCATAGCAAGAAGTATCTGGGAGGAGGTGTAGATGGATCAATAGAATACAAGCATTCAACATTAACATCCAGATTACTAAATTGGTAAGAGGTCAAGGTTTAGCCAAGTTGATGGTGGATACAAATCTAGAGGCAAACCAAATTAACCAATTAGATGATAATTGCAGAGAAGACCTCTATGATATGGGCATCTCTGACTAGTACAAAGATGTAATCTATTATTTGCAAATAATGAAGTCCCCACCAAAGTTAACTAATAATCAAAGGAGATCCCTTAAGTTGCATGCTATAAGATATGTTATAGTACAAGGATAGTTATGGTGGAGGAGCATGGAAGGAGTACCTTTGAAGTGTGTAGATAAAACTGAGGCTGCAAGGATTTTGAAAGATATGCATGAAGGTGTATGTGGAGGTCATTACATGGCTAAAACCACAACCCACAAAGTCCTTAGATCTAGTTTTTGGTGGCCAGCACTCTTCAAAGATGCTCATGAATTTGTTAAGACATGTGATACTTGTCAAAGATTCGGTAGAAAATTAAAATTTTCTAGAAATTTACCACTAAGACCTGTAGAAGTATAGGAACCATTTCAGCAGTGGGGGATTGATTTCATAGGTGAAATCTCAAACAAATCTAGTGGTGGACATTCCTGGATTCTGGTGCCAACTGATTACATTAAAAGAAATTTAGTTTGTTGTTTCATTTTTATTTTTATTTTATTTTAAAGAAAATATATATGTATATAAATTGTATTAAATTAGGGAAGATAATTAGTTGTTTTTTTTAAAAGAGGATATATATATATATATATATATATATATATATATATATATATATATATATATATATATATATATATATATATATATATAATGATTATAGTTTTTTTTTTTTAATATATTAAAAGGTGTAAGTTAACATAGTTCATGGATTAATATATTTTGATTATAATTTATTTTTTCAAAATATGTTAAAGAGTGTAGATTTGCATAGTTAAGGATTAATATATTTTAGAAAGTGTAATATATATATTTTTATTTTAGATTATGTTGTTGTGTGTTGGGGGGGAGCATGGGGGGGCATAGGTAAGATTAGTAGATATTTTAATTTTAATTTTAATGGGGTTACATTGGTTATTGATTTTATTTATTATTTAAGTTATGGTTAGATAAAGATTAAGCTAGGATATAGTGAAAAGAAAAAGAAATAATAGTAAATGGAATTTATTTAGGTAGTTATAAATTGTAAAATTCATTTATTTTACTAAATAATCTAATAATATTTATATTTGATTTTATAATATGTATTTTTTTTAATGTTGAACATATTTTCAATTTATATAACTGTTTATAATTTATAGACATGTAAAGAGGAAAAAAAGAGAATCAATTTAAATAAATAATAATAGAGACCTAGTAGTAATGCATACTCAAATGATTAGAGTTAAGAAAAGAAATGATAGGTAGTAAGAAGTTCATCAAAGAGGAATATAATCTTTGCATCTAAATGAAGTGGAAAACTACTAGGGTAATCATAAAACATCTTCACGTTACTATACCCTAGAACCATTGACTTGAGAAACTGAATTTCACATGCATTGCAAAGTATCTTAGTCAAGAGCATTGAAGGTGAGGGGTTATCATCCAAAATACAATTTTCACTTAGTATTGCACACATCAATAGTCAACCCGGCATCCTACCATAGAAAACTTGAATCCAAATTTTGAATGGCACAATATTTGTTCCATCAACTAACTTTAACATCTCCAAGTTAAGTGTAGACTATGTATCTCCTTATCTAATCAAAAATTCAAATCAGTTGGTAATATCTGAATCTTTGACGTAATCCCGTAACCTTAGAATGTAACTTATACACATTTCATCATAACATGTACCTTTCAAAAATAACCATAACCTGATATGAGTGTAAACCCTTTCAAATTAAACATTAAGTCATTCAACTAAATCATAAACATTAATGTATTTTTTCAAAAAAAGAACTAGTTCTATTTTTCTGACTTGTAGGAATTTGGGCATGACAAATATGGTGATCTCTTCTCAAACTAAGTACTTTAGTGGAATTTTTAGACCTATAGGAAACACCAGAATTAAAAGATCACACAACCAAAACAATGCAATAAAATAATTTTGGCTCAACTATACTTCATGAACATACATCTACAAAATATAACATAGTTAGGCAAGAATCACAACACTCCAAATGTGAGCACCAATAGCATATATTATTGCATCAAAATAAGGGTAACCTGGAATACATATTACATTCTTGAATTTATAAGAAATCTTCTTGTCAATTTGTGTTTAGAATGAGAGATATCTTTATGCAATTATATGATTCTAAACTAATAAAATAAATCTATTTATGTACAAATTGACTATCTAACTGGTGTTTAGTAGAAGTCCACCCATATTTATATAATTAATTGGATACATGAGCCTTTACATGTCTTTAAAAAAAGAAAACATTATAAAATAAGAATGAGAAAGCAGTCAGATGATGTAGGAGTGTCTGGAAGTGCCAAAAATAGAAGCTTCATCTTCACAGGGCATTTGTAGGAGTTAAACTGCTATCAAAATGCATTTTTGATGCATGGAAAGCTCTAAATTTAGAACTAGTAGTTAACTATCAGCACACCTCTAAATTCTTCAAAATCTTTAGGCACACCTTTGAAAAAGGGAACCTGTGCACTTGGTGCACCAGCACACTAGCACACCTCAGAAAAATCCAAAATTTTACTATGTCAAAATGGAAATTCTAGCTTTTGGGTTTTTTTCCCCTTTATACTAGAACTATGTCTAGGTATTTGCCCTTGAATTTCTCAATGATCTCAGTGACTTGAGCTTCATCTGGAAAATCTAAGGCCTCATACTTGTCCTTGACTTTTTGCCTATAGTTTCCTACCTCGATACAAGTCTCCACAAAATCTTCGAATTTCACATCCAACTCTAGTAATGCTTCCTCTATTCTCAATGCTTGTCTAATGTCATCATCATTGGAAGCTTCTTCAAAAAAATTCAAAAACTACTCAACTACTACCTCTACAACCATTAACTTATCCCTAGAATCATCTTCAAAAATATCCCAACATGCATCACTATAATGCCTCTCTGCCTCCAAAGTTCTCTCTTGGGTTTGATCCTTGAGCTTGTGAATCTCTATGTGTAATGTTTCTATTACTTTATTGCCATCTGTAATCTTCTCTATCCAATCATCAACTTTATCTAACTCCTCTACTATATATACTTCCATCAATATATGATACCTCTAGCCTTTAATTCACTATAGTGCTTGCAAGTCTTTGCCCCAAGTATGTACTTCATCCATCAAACCAAAATCCTGATTCAAAATGGCCACTAGCCTATCCGCATTATCCTGCATATGGTGTAGTAACTTGATATTTCCCTATATAATTTGTACACCTTTCTCCTCAAAAAAATTTTTCCATTATTGACAATCTTTCAAAAATGGATCCAATTGGCCTATACCCTTATCTCTTCTTTCCAATGTTGTGTTTAAAGTCTCTTCAGAATTTGTAGGATCTAAGGGACCAACAACTTCTCTTAGATATCCTTTTAGGATCTCATTTTTCCCCCAAAGTGTTATGAATTCTACCCCATCCTATTCTAAGTTTTTAAACACTTCTTTAATCCCCATTGTTATAATTAATTTAGTAGTATTCAATGTAGGCTTTCCCATCATGACCTCCTTGATCTAACAATCTCTTGGAGTTAGTTCTTCAACATTTGTATTTGGAGGAGAGATAGGTATGTAAGAAATTAAGCCCTAGTTTTGATCACTCATGATGAAGGCTAATGATTGTGCATCCTTTGGTGGTGACTCAAGTTTCCTTAGAACTTCAATTAATTCTATCCTATCCTAATCCTCAGTGGTGAGTTGTTACCTTTTGATTCAAATAACCTCTTTTCTTAGCCATCTTAGTACATGCTCTATCAAGGATTTACCCTTCAAGGATGAAGGATTTTTTTTTCTATGCTCTTTCCCTTATCCCTCCTTTTTGGAGTCCTCTCCTCTTGTGAGGGATCCACATTGGGAGCCTCTCTATCTATGGAATCCATAGTTCTTGCCTATGTGTCTTGGGAAGTTTTGAGGTTGCTCACTTATTTTCCCTTCTTCTGACACTTCCTCAACAAATACTTGTTGTGGCTCTTCCTCTTGTTCTACCTAAACCTATTCTCCTTTGGTGCTTGGAGGAAGAGGGGTAGCCGATTGCTTATCTACAAAAAATTTGACTTGAATGAGTGATAGTGGAGTGGCTTCGAGCCCTTGTGGCTTAGGTGGTAACTAACTCTAATCCTCCTATTGAGGTTGATTGGTTGGAGTATCTCTAATTTTATCCTTGACCAATTTAGTACTAATGGGCATGAAATAAAAATCTAACATCTAAAAGACATCAATGCCCTCAACATCCTACTCATCTATCCATTGTTGCATTTCATCCTTAGAGATTGTAGACTGAATCAGTTGTTTACGAATGGATGGTGGTGCAATTGTGGAAACTCTTCTCCATTCTAACTATGTGGCTCTAGCAAGACAAATTCTCCTATTCAATGGAAGGTTATCTTCTTCATCCTCATCATCCTCTTCTTCATCTTCTTTTGGGATAGCTTCTAGGATTGATGGGAAGGGAAACACTCTCCTAATTATATTTTGCCTACTCTTGACCAGAGTCTTAATCTTTCTTCTCTTAGGAGTAGAAGGGCAGGCTTGTGCCTCTTTTTGAGGTTGGGACACCTCTTGTGCTTTTGTTTCAAATTTTCCTTGGCCTTGTTCAACTAGTGGCACTTGAGGATTGTCTTGGGCTTTTGTGGCTTCCACATTCTCTGACCCTTGAAAAATTTCTTCTCCTTGCTATGGAGGTGCTTGAGTTGCTTCCTCTTCTAGCTTAGCTTGTTGAGGAGAAGTCCTCTTCCTCTTACCTTTATCCTTATAAGCCCAATAATATCCAACTAGTCTATCAAGTTGGTGCATCATTTCTGGTCTCACTAGTGAGTGAGCTGTAAATGTTGGTATTGTGACCTTAGCTGCTCGACCTTTTTCTGGGCAAGCTTGAGCATGAAAGATAATCGCCTGAGGAATTGGGTCAAGTTTTAAAGGTCTCTTGATCTAATCCTTTTTCAATTTCATGATACGCCTTGCCCTGTGATTGATATCTAAGTTTTCTTCTTTGTCAATCTCAACATTCATGATAGTTCTATCACCAATCTTGTCCCTATTGAACAATGGATCAAGAAGATCATGTATATCATATTGCACTCCCTTCAAAGGAAACTTTATTTTTAAAGTAGTACCTACCAAATAGAGTCATCCTACAATAATCTCTTATATGGACATCATATTCATCTATTGCATTCATCCAATGATCTTCAATTGCATCTTCATGCTGAAATGTCTTGCCAGCTAGATATTATACTCTTCTAATGTTATCAAAATAAGGCCAAGGAGAATTATATTCTTCTAATGGATATTGATCCCATTCAAACTCAAAAGATGGAATTTCTTTTCTTCGAACCACACTTAAAGGTCCTATAGTAATAGGCCATACCCAACATATTTTGTGTCATTTCTTGACTCTATCATATGTAAACAAGAGTTGTTGAGCAATATCCAATAATTATAGTCTATCACTTGGATACCTAGGGAGCTTCTATGGGTTGATAGTTGTACCTGCTACCCTCAAATATGTGAATGTTCAAAACTAGATATAGTAGGCTTCAACCTCTGATATCTTAGCTATTGCCTCCCCCGACATCCTCTTTGCATAATCCCCTTCAATGAACTGGATTATTGCCAATATAAATGCATCATTCACTATTATGTATTCCTTGTTGTGCTTTGGAAGCTTCTTCTTTAGTAGCTGAGGATTTACTATATAGGGCCATTCATTTACATCTTACATGCTACCCTTTTTTTAGAGCCTAGGGTAATCTATTGCCCTTGCAGCTAATAAGTACACCAAGTATGATGTCACATAAAATATTCAGTTATTTTTAACAACCACTAGTTGCTCACCCAAGTTCTCACTGAGAATGGAAGCCCAATCAATCAACATCTTTGTCATCTTGATAGTCTCAATGAAATGCACCATCCAAATGTTCAAGTACCCTGATGCTAGCAACCCCATGACTCTACTCAATGGTATGATTGAATATCCAATATCTTCCTTCATATATCCTCTCATCATCTCAACTTTGCCTACTTTATGGCCCAGATGAGTCTTATCAATAAGGCACGAG